>JAOPHQ010002862.1:0-220000 GCA_030340625.1 Merluccius polli | reverse complement strand
CGAACGTATGGAACCTCCTGGCTTCATTATTAATGTACCCCAGGACAACTTTAGAGTCTGTCCAAAAGAACTCGCTAACATCAGTACAATTTAGCTCATCTCTGAGCATGTTACTTACTGTGACTGACACTGCTGCTGCTGTTAGCTCCAGCCTCGGAATGGTGATGACCTTTGTAGGAGCAACACGAGACTTGCCCATGATGAAACTGCAGTGAACGTCTCCATCTTTGTTTTTCAGCCTCAGATAACTACATTGTCCATAGCCTGTGGTGCTTGCATCTGAGAAATGATGTAGCTCCCTTTTTACCACTTCTCCAAAGTTGACAGGCACATAGCATCTAGCTATCTGCACTTTCTCTAGATTGGCGTTTCTCCATTTCTCCCACCGTGGTTTTAGATGCTCGGGCAGCTGGTCATCCCAACCACTACCCTGCCGACACATTTCTTGCAGTATCGCCTTTCCTGAGAGCAGATAGGGGGCGACAAATCCCAAGGGATCGTATATTGATGCAACAGTGGATAATATCCCACGCCGTGTGGAGGGCTGCTCTTTTAGTGTCATGTTGAATGTGAAGCAATCCTCCTCAAGGTTCCAGTGAATGCCAAGTGCTCTCTCTGTTTGCATTTCACTAAACACAAGGTCCTTTGCTTTGGTGTCTGAGGCACGCTCTGATGCTGGAATACTGTTTAGAACAGCCTTGTTGTTTGATAGGAACTTATGTAGCCGGAGACCGCCTTCAGCACATAACTGACAAGCCTCTTGTGCCAACTGTATGGCCTTTCCCACTGTTTCCGCACTAGTTACTCCGTCGTCCACGTAAAATTCCCTTGTTATGAACTGAGCACCGACTGGATAGGCAAGACTGTTCTCCTTGGCTAGGTGCTTTAGTCCATAGTTTGCACATCCCGGTGAGGATGCTGCACCAAAGAGATGTACTGTCATCCTGTATTCTTTTGGTTGCGTGCTCAGGTCTCCATTCTTGCACCATAAGAAGCGGAGGTAGTTGCGGTCGCTCTCTTGCACTTTGAATTGATGGAACATTTTTTCTACATCGCACATTAGTGCTACTTAATGCTGTCTAAAGCGTAAGAGAACACCTGTTAAGCTGTTTGTCATGTCCGGTCCTGTGAGAAGGTGTTCGTTGAGGCTGGTTCCACTATATTTGGCGGAGCAGTCAAAAACAACACGCAACTTATCTGGTTTCTTTGGGTGATAAATACCGTGATGCGGTATATACCACTTCTCACCAAGAGTTCCGCCTTCCTGAACTTCTTCAACATCACCTCTTTTGATTATGTCATTCATGTATTTCACATAATCATCCTTATATCTCTCATTTTTGGAGAACTTTCTCTTGAGGTGGCTGAGTCTGACCTCTGCGAGGTGTCTGTTGTCAGGCATATATGGCCTTTCCTTAAAGGGCAATGGCATTACATAATGTCCTTGTTCATCTTTCTTTATGCCAGCTTTAAGTTTGTCAAGGAAGATGAGATCATCCTGGGACACTGTTTTGTCGTTTTCACGGACGTCCTTGAAATCTCTCTCTAGTGCACGAACTGCATCAATGGGAGTTACTGAGGGGATTTCCTTTACGGATACACGATGACACAAGTTACCTGTGTCAGAGGAAGATGCTGAACTGCCAACAATGCTCCACCCTAACTCTGTTTGCACAGCATAAGGCTGATTATCTTTGCCTTGTATGGTTTGCATGGGAAAGAGTGCTCTGGGACAATTGTAGCCTATAAGGAGACCTACTTCACAGGTGAGGAGTGGCGGGATTTCATCCACAATTGGAGACAGGTGAGTCCAGAGTTTAGCCGTTTCACAGGTTGGTATGTGATCCCTATTTATAGGTATACAGTCTTTGGTGTATGCATCAGGGAGTTGGATGTATGTTGCAGAGCTATAACCCCTCACCTGCAGACCAGGAACCCGTTCACTACTTACAACTGCATTTTTACCTATCATGGTTGTTAGTTTTAATTTCACTGGACTGGCATCTATTTGAAGCTCACAAATTACTTCTTGGTCAACAAAAGCAGTGTCGCTCTGAGTGTCTAATAAAGCGTACACAAGCTTCTCTTTGTGGGGGTTTACAACAGATGACACCCAAACCGGAACTATCATGGAGGTGCTGGAAGAGTGTCCCTCCCTAGCCACTTGACATGACCGTACACTTGTCTCTGATGTGCTAGTTTGTGTTGCACTTTCTGCACTTACATCATTTCCTCCCTTTGTTGTCACTTTGCCGTAGCTGTCATCATGGAGGCAAGATGGATGCCTCTTCACGCAGATGTCACATGTGAGTCGGCGATGACAGTCCTTTGCCATATGACCATGTTTCAGGCAGCCATAACACAGTTTATTGTCTTTGATATATGCTCTTCTATCCTCTAGTGACCGTTTCATTAGATTTGGACACTTATGGAGCTGATGTGTGTTATAACACAGCAAGCATGAAGATGAGTCATTTGTTTTGGTGGGTATTTGTTTGTCATTGTGTACATCTGTTTCAACACTGAAGACACTTGCTTCTCCTGACCTCCTTTGGATTCCCTTTGTCACAGTTGGACTCTGAAGCACGGAGAGCATAGATGGAGGTGACTGGGTTGCAGGCGACTTCTGCTTCCAGTAGCAGAAATGCAGCAAACTCCTTAAAACTGGGGAACTCTTTTCCTTCCATCAAAGCCTTGGTCACCTGGCGGTTCCATCTTGCAGCTGCCCAGTCTGGCAGTTTTTGAATGAGTTTTTGATTTTCTTCGCAGTCATTCAATATCTCTAGGCCTTTTACATGAGGCATGGCGAGTAGACAGGCATTAGCAAAGTCTGCGAAGTCCCTTAGTCCTTGTGCGTCTCTAGACTGTACCTTTGGCCAGTTGGATAATTTGTCTCTAAATGCCCTTTGGATAACAAATGTCTGGCCATATCTTTGTTCAAGTTTCTTCCAGGCATCTTTGTAAGCTTCTTCGTCATTTCTGAAAAAGGTGCCCTCAAGACATTTACGAGCTGGGCCAGAAATGTACTTCTTCAAATAGTACAGTTTGTCTGCAGCAGAAATGCCCTTTTTGTCAATTAGTGATGAGAAGCTAGCTTTCCATTCAATGAAATGAATGGGCTCACCACTGAATGCTGTAGGCTCTGGCATAGGAAGTCTGTTGATTGCTATGCTATCCTGAACTGCTTGTGCAAGCTGAGCGACACTGGGAAGTACAGATGACATAGCTGTGCTAGGGAGGTGAGGTGCAGGGGGCTGGGATTCGGGTATATTATGTGGGCTTACAAGCTCAACTTCAACTGATTGGTTGTCACTTACTTCTTTATTGTAAACTTCCCATCTGGCTCTGGCTGACTCCAAGTCCTTTTCAACCTGCAGGCGCTCTAGCTCTAGTTCCAGAGCATTTATACTTTCCTTTTGTTTATTTATCTTTTCCCTTTGCTTATTTTCTTCTTGCAGAATCTTGTATTCTGCCTCCTTTGCTGCCAGATCAGCTGCTGCGTCGATCCGTTTTGATAAAATGTGTGAGGACGAAGAAGTATGAGAGCTCTGGGAATGTGCGGCAGTTGAACCATAAATGGAGACGGCATACTCACGATCCAGCAGCTGACGTAGATGACGTCTCTCCCTTTTTGCATCAAAGTCATCAATGCCTGTCAGTCTCTCATATATGATTTTGAGCATATCGCGAGTTACTGCTTCACATGCATCAATTTTTTGCCTTAAAGCAGTTGTAGGTGCTCCAAACCTTCTGATTTCAATGAAGAGATTCACAATGTTACATTTTCCTTTGTCAATAATTTCTGCGAGTGATGACAGTTCGTCTTCCGACAGATCTGACTTTAATTTTTCTCTTGCCTGACGCACCTCTAATTTCCACTGCATTGGCAGTGTCATATGCATTGGCAAGTCTTTTTTCCCTTTTACTTGCTTCCTCTGTTTGATAAGCAAGCATTTTTTCTGTTGGTGCTCTGGTACGTTCAGAGTGGCGAACTTTACCTGCAGAACTGTGTGATTTAGGTTGCAGTTCAAACAACATTTTTTCTTTATCTTCAATTGTCTCTCTAATTTCTTGCAATGTAGTTTCAGTTGCATTTTGAAGCAAGTCTTTATGATCTTGAATATCTCTTGTTAGATCGTCAAGTTGTTCATTCATTCCATCCATTTTGAGTGCAGATCTGTTTATTCCTTACTTTGCTCAGTTTCAGATCAACTTCTGCCATCTGCTGGCCGTTGCGGCTGCTACACTCTTTGTCAGAAATGGCGGCAATCGGCTGCGTTCCTCCGTGGGTTAAGTTCTTACTGTAGCGTCCCAGTCGAATAAAAGTGGAGGAAGTCTTGACTGATGGTTAATTAATGTCTTTATTGTTCCAGTAGCCATGCATTCATCAACCAACCAACGTAAGAACTAATAAAGGGACAAAAAACAGAACGTAAATATTACATTCAGTTACCGGGAAGATGCCGTATAAACACGCTAGTTAGTCAAATTACCTTATTTCCCTCTCTCGACTGGTGCTAAATATGTCTTTCAAATCTCTCCCGAGTCCGACACTCCTGGACACTGTTTCCCTTTTTTATTCTATACCTTTGATACTTAATTTCTGCTACTTTCTCTCTCCTCTCCGTTACGCACCGAATATCTCTTCCTTTGTTTACAACTAGACGACACTTCCGGTTTTAAACAGGATATATCAAATTAAAACGAGTGGCTTCAAAATAAAACCATGAATACCAAAACGTAAACAAATGAACTATGAGCAGTTTTATGATACTCCTTTACAATATATGTGTGTGTATATATATATATATATATATATGTGTATATATATATATATGTATGTATGTATGTATGTATATATGTGTATATATGTGTGTATATATATATATATATATATATATATATATTAATTGCCAGGTTCCAGGTTCGCATCGTGCAGCCTCTTAGCTATCCATGCTGCATAGCAGAAAGGATGGCCAAACCTAGCAATTATGGTGCACTTAGAAACTTGTTCTATTGACATCCTTGCTGTACCGTCAGTGATATTGTTGTTTTACTTTCTACTGACAAATGTACTTATTGTAAGTTGCTTTGGACAAAAGCGTCTGTTAAATGCCATAAATGTAAATGTACTTGCAGAGCGATCCCCCGGGCTGATGAGCCAGGGGAGGTGCAGGGGGACTACACGTCGTCATCTCGCTGGGGGGAGAGAGGAGACGGGGGCTGGAGCAAAGAGAGCAGGAAGCCTGAGCCCGACTTCTACCTGACGCCTGGTACATCCTCTCTGGATGACCGGTATGACCCAGATCTAGCTTTATATATATATATATATATATTAGAGCCCGACCGATATGGGATTTTTAAGGCCGATACCGATACAAATATTTGATGATTTAAAAAGCCGATATTCCGATATATCGGCCGATATATATATTTTAAAAAGAAATTCCAGAAACACGTAACAAAACATAAACAGATTTCCATAACATTAGTTATATGTAGTTATTTATGAGTCCTCGCTAAAATAATAAGATAATGCAGTGAACACACTTCACTGATGGGTCACACCGCGAGCGACATGAGCAGCAGGGGGCGCTGTGGGCCGCTGGCTGCTGGCTGCCGTCGCCAGGGGGGCGGGGCTTCAAGCAGCACTGCAGACATCAAGTTCGGTTCCGCCCATTGCAATATCAAGTTTGTAGTAGAGCTATTCGGCAGGCCGGCGTGACAAGCATGTTCAAATAACAATTTACACGTTTCCCCTGTTTATTATTTAGTAATCAAAATAACAGAAATGGAGATAAAGCATTATAAAGTGCAAAACACACTGCCGCCGCGGCGCGTCTATGACACAAGTGCCGCCCGTAGCACCCATAGGAATATAGTCGTCTCCAGAGCAGAAGGAAAACTAAAGAAAAGAAAAAAGCGCCTTTTCGGCGGCACTTGATGCGCGGCGACGCTGTGAAATAGGACAGTGGCGTGAAGTGTAGCGGGTTGCTGCTTCGCGCCAACGCCGCTCATTTGCATAAAGTTAAACTAATTTCAACTCTCCGCGTCGCGCTGGACGCTGGCGTCGCGCTGCTCGCTGCCGCCGTCGCGGCGCTCGCTGCCGCCGCCGCGGCACCGGCCGCTCCTCGTCGGCAGCGCTCATTGAAAATGAAGGACTGCCGGCCGCTTTTGCTGCTGATGTCGCTCGCGGTCGTGGGTAAACTCGTTCGCTCTGCCCGACTCCGGCTGGATCAGCCGGTTGTAGGGTTTGTGGCGTTATAACTGGTTGAAGGGGGTTTCGTCCGTTTTTTTAAATATTCATTTATCGGCCATTATAAATGCCGATACCGATAGTTTGGAAAATGCCTAATATCGGCCGATAATATCGGCCCGCCGATATATCGGTCGGGCTCTAATATATATACAGTATATATATATTAGTGGTGGGCCGTTATCGGCGTTAACGCGCTGTGATAACGCGAGACACTTATCACGCGATAAAAAAATTATCGCCGTTAATCTATTCTCAAAGTTGGGTTGGGAGCTGGGTCTATACCGGATTTCCACCAAGGAAGGTAAGCGCCCCCCCCCGTCGATCGTAACCCACCCCGTAGGTCCGGGGTGGGTTACGATCGCGCAGACTTACTTTTAGTCATTATTTAGGTAGCACACACATATTATGAATGCCTTCGAGTCTGGGGGGGGGGGGGGGGGGGGGGGGTATACCGGTCTTCCGGTAGACCCTACGGGTCTATACCGGATTTCCACCAAGGAAGGTAAGCGCCCCCCCCCCCTCCCGTCGGTCGTAGGTCCTGGATGGGTTATGATCGCGCCTTTGGGTGTGAAGACCCGCTTTACATGGAAACTCTGCCGTGTGTGTGTGTGTGTGTGTGTGTGTGTGTGTGTGTGTATATATATTCAGTGGCGGCTCCTCCATTGAGGAAAGGGAGGAAGATCCTCCTCAACATTGTTGAGAATAAAAAATGTAGATTGCCCAGACTATTGTAATGAATTAATGCCCTTAAATATGACTACTTTATTGCCTTTGAATATATAATGTTTGTTTCCCTGGTAAAGGGACATTAGCGCCCCCTATCGCCTATTGACAAGTACTTCAGGGAGGAACGTCCTCCCTCCGTCCACATACACAACCATTGATTTTTCCGAATGTACTGGCGGCCGGTGGATAACATGGGTTTCAATGGGGGAGAGGAGGAAAGTCCTCCTCTGAGGGGGCGGGACCTTAAGGGCTCTGATTCGCTAAAACATCTGTCCGTCTGCGTTATGAACCAATCAGCAGGATCCCTGGCTAACGCTGACGATAACAAACCCGGTCTGTGAAATATGCGATAGCAAGATCCTAAATGCACAACGGAAACATTGGAAACGGAGGACATTGTTAACGTTTTATTACAAAAAGTAAGTTAAGTCCCTCAATCTGAATAGTTAGGCTTATGGTGCGTTCCATTTGTCTCGTAATCGCGACTTGCAGCTCGGGTGTGACGTCACATCCGTCTCACTCGCAGGTCGAGTCGGGTGGACAAATGGAACGCACCACTACAGCCCATGTAAATAGTTTAGAAATAATGTTCTTGTTGTTCTTTTACTAGTTTGTTACTCTGACCGCTCTGTTTGATATTGTGGAAAGGGTGTTAGTGAATGATTCAGAGCAGGATGCATTTTAAATGGCATCACTTTGGTTCTTGAGTCTTTTCTTAAAACTATTGTAACTGAAAATAAACATAGCTAAATAACAACCAATAACTTCAGTCAGTGAGGGAAAAAAATAGGCCCAATGATAGGCCCAGATTTATTTATTTACTTTTACAAATCAAGAGTAGGTCTGATTTGATTAATGTGCTTCGCATCCTTTCCTTCTGCCCTTGTAGTCCATTTCAAAGACATGCTGCCCACCAGCTTTCAAATTACAGTGATGCCACTGGTGGCTTTGTATCCATTTTATTCACATAACTATCCCTCCCTGCTATGTTGTAGTTCACCAAAACTAACCTGATAACCTGAAACAACTGAGTCTCACATTCTGATGCCACCATACACAGACATCCCAAGTCTCCCGGAAGTTCCGGGAGTCTCCCGCAAATCAATAGCGTCTCCCTGATGCAAGCAAATCATGTACAATCTCCCGGAAATCCCCCCCCCCCGCCACCGTCGATCGTCGGTCCGGGGTGTGTTGTGATTGCGAGCCCCTCCTCCCCGCGAAGACAATCGCGCCCCCCCCCCCCCCCCCCCCCCCCCGTTGACAATCGTGCAACCCCCCCCCCCCCCCCCCCCGTTGACAATCGTGCAACACCCCCCCCCGTTGACAATCGTGCAACACCCCCCCCCCCTCGTCGACAATTGTGAACAATCCTCCCCCCGTCGAAGACAATCGCGCAACCCCCCCCCCCCCCCCCCCCCCCCCCCCCCCCCCCGGTTGGGGGCTGCCGGAAATGAGTTTTTGCAACTTGGGAACCCTGCATACACCAACAGTGCAAGCAGACCAATGGCAACCAAGCGCGCAGTCCTTCCTCCCTCACTTTAAAAACCACCAGCCGCCACTGATATATATGTATATGTGTATATGTATATTATATATATGTATATACCTGTATATGTATATGTATATATATATGTATATGTATGTATATGTCTATCGGATAGACATGTCTACCAAAATGTCTATCCATGCTACCATGCTTAAAAACTAAGGTATCAACAAAGTAATATGAACAAGGTGTTCTTTGTATTGGTCATAATATGTTGGTCATAATATCATAATATGTCATCTGCTTCCTTCAGACCCGCATCCCGGAGGAAACCCGACCCGACCCCCGTCACCGACAACGGAGAAGCACAGATGAAGTTTGGGGACATGAAGGCGATCTCCTCTGACATGTACTTTGGAAAACAGGACCACTCTGAGGTACTAGGACACATCGCTCATCAACCAAAGAAATCTTAACCTAAACCTTTAAAAAAGAGAGGAAATTGGGTGTATCAGTGGCTCATGCCGCTAGTACGCTAACCACATCGGCAGTACAACTTTGAGAGACCCCAGGATCGATTCCGACCTGGGGCCCTATACTCCCATTCCTGCTTCAGTCGGCTTTCCTGTCTCTCTTCACTTCCCGTCCATAAAGTGCACAAAACGAAAACATTTATATAAGAAGGAGATGAAGTGTGAGAATGAATTTCCTTGATGAAATGGTTTTTTTTATTCTGTACAGTATGAGACCCAGACTCGACTGGACCGGTTCTCTGGAAGTTCATCCATAAGTTCAGCTGACCTGTTTGACGACCCCAAGAAACAAGCTGGTGAGAAAAAACGACCTAAAAATGACTAAGTCGGTTTTCGTAAGGCTCTTTATTTCTTCATCGGTGATATCTCATATTTGCATGTAATCATATATTTTATTTTGTATTTACTACTTTATATTACTTTTTTATGGTGCACTTTGAAGGTGCTATACAAATGGTTTAGTATTTTTTTGGATAAAGGGTCCCCCAAATATGTAAAAAAAAAAATTATGCAATATCCCCCCCTTCCAATAGCAACCAGTTCATACCGCTTAACCAACGTGTTGCCAAGTGCCCCCGACATGTCGCAGCTCAAGCTCGGTGTCCGCTCTGTGGCGGGGAGACTATCCGGCATGGCTAGCGGAGTTGTCAGTTCCATCCAGGTAAGTCCCTCCCTCCCTCCCACCCTCACAGAAGCAGTTCGGCTTCACACCGGTTTGAAGTTTTCACATGGAAGTCAAGTCAAATGTATTCAGATTTTAATTTAATTACAGTTTTACAGTCTAAAAGAGCTCCACAGGCCCACATTTAGGCCCTAACTATAAAGGTACTTTTACATTTGAACATGATAACATTTTATTTGCATGTCAATAAAATAATACAAACTCATGGAACTGTATGGAACTGCACATGCAACACAATTTCCACTTTGCGAAAAAGTAATTGCATCGAGGCCAAGGTACTTAATAATTTTGTTTCTCAACACACAGTCCTCCTATTGCATCCATAGTGGTAAATGACATCATAGTATTATGTTATAGCTATTCTTATAGCTGTTTCTGTATTGATTAATCATTTATCTCAACAGTAGTCGGTGCAAGAGGCCCTACAGTATGTGAATATAGGTTGCTTTTGATAATAAATATAACACTAGAAAGTGCTATTATAGAATAATCAGACACAGTGTGCAGTCGTGTCAGAACAGTTTAGTTTTGAAAACCAAGTTTCTCCCAAAAGAGTAATGCTTTTAGTTATCGAACAGGAAACGACTCCAACAACCGCAAAAACTAACTAATAGCACAATAGCACACCGAGACACACCCTCTTAACATTCACACACCCTCTTAACATTCACATATGAACCAAGCAATAACACTTTAATAACACAACTAATTACAATTGCGTATGTCTTGTCCCAAATACGCCTTGATTCACCCACTGACATCTTTTCAGATATTGAGGGGCATTTATTCTTCGCAAGAATTTCTTACTGTGATTGTCACGTGCTATGGTTGACCATACCCTGATCCCCTTTTTTACTCAGAAATGAGAAGTCATAAGTCAAGTCAGTTTGGCGTTTCACTCTTTGTCTCTAATGCCTCTTTTGTATGTTTTTCAGGATCACTATGGCTCCTGAGTGTGTGTGTGTGTGTTTGTGCTCGTTTGTGAGTGTGCCTCTCCATCCAGGGCTCAACCCCCCCCCCCCCATCCCACCACCCCGGGCATCCTTCTCTGTTAAGTGGACATCAACACCTCCCCACTGACTGTGTAATACAAGAGAGATAAGGGGAGAGAGATGGAAAGATGGAGTGAGAGAGGGGTCAGTGCTGTTTGCTAGCTTTCAAATCAACCAAAGCTACCAAACGCAGCTTTTTTTTCAAGCTTTTGGTCGTGTTTTTGCTACCAATAGAAAAAACAAACAAAGAAATATATATTATATATGCATTATATATGCTCCAATACACTGGTCATGCCTATTTGCATGACCAGTGTATTGGAGTTGTGTATAACTGGATATACATTGTGTGTATATATTTACACAGTAGCTTCACTATCTACCATGAAAGAAATTATACTTTTTCTTTTGGCCTATAGGCATCTTGAATAAAAATGTATTATAAGGTTTAGTGAAGTGTGGTTGTGAAGAATCTGTAGAGATATCGGCATAATTGTTTAGCGTTGGGCTTCGAGGACTCGCTTGCTAATATAACCACGTTTATGTGGACTTTTGGTGTCATGAAGGAAGGTGGTAATTGACTTAATTTCCGTCTCCGATTTGCAGGGCCTCTATTTTACCACCAGGTGGGATGTTGATGAGCCATTACAAGCCATTTAAAAATCTACCCTTTAAGGACATCACAAGTCGGAGTGTCCACAGCCTACACAGTGATGTCACTAGAGGGTAGATTTTTAAATGGCTTGTAATGGCACACTGACATCACACCGGGTAAAATAGGGGCCCTTTAATGTTTGAGAATAAAGTTTCCACTATTGGGGGTCATTGATTTGTTGACCAGGACAGAGAGTCAGCCTGTCCTCTGGCCTGCCGCGCCACGTGCACTTTGACATGCACGTATTTGCTTTGCGTTTGTCTTTTCCATGCACATTCCCCATGTATTTTTCAAGTGTCCTTTCTGTCCCCAAAGTGCACTTACATTTCCTCTGTCATGCGTAGGACCAAAAAAAACCCCCACATAAGACAAAAGTAAAACATAAAACTAAAAAGACCTTTAACTAGGGGTTGAATTAATTTACTTTGCATTCTGCTGATGGCCTAGTCGCGTTTGGCTTCCTGTTTCTCCTATCGAGTGTAGCTCTACGGGAGCTCTTAGTCTTGTCTAAGGGACAGGATGGAGGAAGAAGCTGTTTGAGTAAATTAGTCGCATGATTTAAAATAGTAAATGTAGGTCAGGTGCACTTTTTTAAACATGCTGTTATGATCTCTTTGTATGGCATCAGACACTTTCAAATGTAATTTGAGTTTGGGTTACGTATTGTGTATAAATGGGGATATACATTGGTGATTTATTTCGTTTTTTCAATTATGTAATTTGAGTTGTGTGACTTCTTAGTGTGAATATCATAAACCAAATTCACTCTGTTTATATCATTTCAAGGCATATACGAGCAGACCTTTTTTTTACACCCTGCGGTGTCATTACAGCTTAGAGATCAACTGTACTTGCACCTAATTATGGGGGTCTACTTTTGTGATGCTACTTTTGTAATTGGATAATCTGATCATCAGATAATCCGATCATAAAGTCGCATTAATACGACAGGTGTAACCAAGGCTATGTACTCCGTCCGGTGAAATTAAAGATATACATGTTTTCAAGTGGTTTTGTTGTGGAGATGAAGGGTTTGGGTTGATATCGAAGCAATAAAACAAATATACATTACCTTTTCTGTGGCTCTTGCATTAAGTCACAATTCACAAGTTACTTTATTAAGAAGACCAAAATGTATCATTTAGATTTGTAACAGTATAAAGTGTAAAGCAGATGTTTATATAAATAACGATTAATACACAAGTTGTTATTATGCTCAACAGCATGTTTCGATTACAGATAATACATGGCAAGATTATGTTTAAATGAATTACAAAAAGAATTTTCATTTTGGAAGCTATAAATCACAGGAGGACCAAATATGTCATCATGATGTATCAAGATATATAGCCTGACGTATCACAATATGCCTTAATCCAAACAGCTGTGGCAAAAGGTGGCAATACTGTTGTAGCTTTGTATAATTTGTAAGACTTTGCACATTTTGCTTGAATGTACTGTTTATTCATAGAAAATGGTTTTCCTGCGCCATAAGTAGAATCGATTCTTCAGTTTTCCCAACTTATGTCTGGCTGCATTTTTATTTGCATTACATATTGTAAATGTGTGTTACATATTGTGAAATATGACGTATAGACGTGCACGCAGATTGGCGAGGTCTGGATTCGAACTCCGATTGGCTGAATATTTGCATAGCTGAATAAATGGTAGCCTAATTGATTGTGGAAGCAATTACTTCATAATGGTTTTTTGACATTTTTTGGAAAAATTAAGATGTACTAATCTTTTGAAAAAAACAAAGCTGTATTGTTAAAAACGACAAATAAATGGTTTGTGCCAGAGCTACAAAATAATGTCTTTCTTTGATATTTGGTTTAAGTCATGTCTACTGAATATATAAACTATACGCCTGTAACTCAACAATTAGTCCATGAGCCAAGACCCCAAAATTGGCCTCCCGCAATCGAACGGGTGGGCAATTTCTAGTTTGTTTTTTTGACTTGGTAGACATCTCTAGTGAACAGTTTGGCATGATAACCATTGCAAACAGGTAGCTTAGTGGTGGTTTTCATGTTGAATAGGTGGACCGGTAGAGTGGAAACTTGAAAACTGTGTATAGTGTTTGTTCGGTATTATGCTGTTTGTTGACCACTCAGGGTGCCTAAATCACTTCAAGGATGTTTTTCCCTTTTATCAAGACCCTACTGTAATAATAATAGACTCACCTCAGGAATATGTGAATGAAAATGTGATAAAAATGAGAACATACACATGAAATATGTTTTTTAGAGTGTTTTACTTTTCATGCAATAACAAGAACAAACAACAAGAACAAACAAGGAGCGTTGGGCGGGACCTCGCCGAGTCCGTCGGGGCGTGTCGTGGATAGTGTCGCGACAGGTTGGCGTCCGACGCGGTCCATGCAGTGTGCGGTAGACCGGGGCGGTCACAGGGAGAATCGTTGTAGAATGCACATATGCACAGATAGACACACACACACATACACAGACAACCACGTGTACATAGTGTACAATTTGTCACATCAGCACGGATGCTTAGCTTACATTAGCGATTAGCAGAGGCTTATTTTGTACTGTTAAAATATGACATCCACTTCTGTCACAACCACTTGCTTTGATTTTTCCTACCAGTAAATTGATGTCGATGCCATTCAAAGATTAACAAGGCCTGTACCATCCAAGAAAAGAGCTGAAATGGAAATTGGCTCCATCTAGTGGTGTGGATGGGTATAAGTATCACAGGCTGAGTGTGAAATCCATGAGTAGAAAGAAATATCATGGAAATCGTCAGTATAGGCAGCGTGTTATTGCACATATCAAATTAAAGAGGCAACATATAAAGGCAACATTGACTGAGTTTGATGTAGTTATGCAGCAGTTTTTGGCTAAAGTAAATGATGGCCCAGATTTTGTCTGTTGTGTGTGGCAACTTTTGCTTCACAGTAGGCCTACCGTGTTTTGAGCAAATCTGAGATGTCTGTCAACAGGGTAGAACTACAGAACAATTGTGGCTTCATTTTGAAAAGAACACGTTCTGAACCTGCAGTTGTTCGTTATGTGCGCTTTTCAGAAACCAAGAATCCAGAGTTGTTTCACCAGAGTATTATGCAGTTGTTTTTACCATTTCGCACAGACATGCACCTGAAACCACCAGGTTATGAAACATTTGAACAGTTCTATAGTCATGGTCACGTGGGATTAAATGATGGACTGCATTCGGTTAAGTCAATTGTGGATACAAATCGCAATAAATTTGAAATCAATGGTGATGAACTGGATAATATCCAGAATTCGGTGGACCATGATGCGGTTCTGGAAGACGCCTGGTGTGAGCTCTGCCCAGAGCAAGAACAGGAGCGTCTCCAGTGTTTGGAGGAACGTAACGACAATGAACAACCTTCAGATGAGCCAGTAGAAGGTATTCCGGATTTAGCGGTTAGCAATAGGCAGGTTTCTCATTTAGAGAAAAGACAGAATGTCCTGTGTAGAAGTGATGACTTGGCCTTAATTAGGTCTCTTAATGACACACAGCTGTCTATCGTTTACCAGATTAGACAGTGGTGTTTAAGTAAAGTTAATGGTGAAAAAATAGCTCCGTTGCGCGTTTTTGTTACAGGTGGTGCAGGGACAGGTAAGAGCCACTTAATCAAGGCTATCCAATATGAGGCAATGAGGTTGTTGTCGAGAGGGTGTCGCAATCCGGACGACATTTCTGTTTTGCTAACTGCTCCTACGGGGATAGCTGCACACAATTTACGTGCAGGTACTATTCACAGTTAATTTGCCATTGGTAAAGATGTACGCTTGCCTTACACGCCACTGGGTGAGGAAAAGCTCAATTCTTTGCGTGCCAAATATAGTAACTTGCAGATTTTGATAATTGATGAAATCTCCATGGTTGATCATAAACTATTGGCCTACATCCATGGACGTTTAAGACAAATTAAACAGTGTGGCGACTATTCCGCATTTGGAAATGTTTGCGTAATTGCAGTTGGAGATTTTTATCAGTTGCCTCCAGTGAAAGGGAAACCGTTGTATTTAGATGACGATAGTTGTTGAGAGTTGTTGAATAGGATTAGATGTCGTTCAAAAGGGAACCCCATGCTAGATTCAGACATACAATTATTACAGCATTGTGAAACCTGTGAAGACAGCTCAGATTTACATATTTTTCCAACCAATAAACAAGTAGGCCTAAGTTGCCATAACATTCAACAGTTAATCAAGAGTTGTCCTGACTATGTTCAGATTGAGGCCAAAGATTTTGTAAACAGTAAAACAACAGGCAAGCTTGTGTTGAAGGAAGGACATCATACCCACACAAACAATACGTCTCTGGATCAGACACTGGTTTTGGGGGTAGGTGCCCGTGTAATGCTGTTAAAAAATCTGGATGTGGATGATGGTTTAGTGAACGGTGTGTGCGGCACAGTCACACATGTAGTTTATCCAGAGAACGATGACAAGTTCCCGAAATTGATTTATGTAAAGTTTGATTAAGATCAAGTGGGAACTAAAAGGAGGAGTTGCTCTGCATTTGCTGCCGCAGTTGAAATGGGTTCCACGGGCATTGAAGCAGAAGAAAGGGTGACAAAACATGGTGGAGTGCGCCGGCAATTTCCGCTCAAGCTTGCCTGGGCTTGCACAGTCCATAAAGTCTAAGGACTTACTTTAGATAAAGCCGTAGTTTCACTGGAGAAAATCTTTGCAGCTGGTCAAGCATATGTGGCTTTAAGTAGAGTTAGAAGTTTGTCAGGTTTAGTTATTGAAGATTTTCACGAGAAAGCCATATATTGCAAAGACAACATTCAGGCTGCAATTGCAACCATGCCTCCCTTCTTGGTCACAAATGATACAGGTTGTAATTCTACTGCATCATCTTTTAATGTGTTTTTAATGAATGTGCAAAATTTGACTCAACACGTTACAGATTTGGCTTTGTGTACACAGCATCTGCAGCTTAACTGTATTGCTGTTACTGAAACATGGCTGCCTGCAGTTTCCTCATTGGAAACAGTCAAAGTGGATGGTTATGCTTTTCACAATCATCCAAGTAAGGCCGTACGGTCAACCCGATTATCGTTTCAACTCGCTCCGACGTCCGGGAACTACACGAACTTTAGCTGATAAAATAGAACGAGTTATGTTTAGCTTACAGCTAAAAGTTCACACGCGAGAACCTGCGCCAACCTTTGTTCCGAGACATGTTTATGGCGAACTACTTTCTTCTGGGCGTAATAAGATTTGGTCGCGAGTGGTGGCACGTTCATTACATAACCGTGCTTTAGACCAATAGAGAAGCTGCTTTATGACAACAAACGGCCATGTGGCTGCCTCCATGTTTTTTTGTTTTTTTTTTACCTTACCGTCATAGAGGAATTCTCCCAAAAGTCTTCTGAAGTGGGCAAAATGGATTCTAAACAGTGCTTAATACATAGCTGCATATAAAGGTGCAAGTAGATAATAAGGTGAATGTTCTATGTTAAGTAATTTTAATAAATAAAAGGACATAATTGTAATTACATCAATGACAAGGACCATTTATTTTCTCATTTTTTCGTTTATTTTTTCATAAGAAAAGACAACACTGATCAACCATAAAAACAATCAGTATAAAAAACATACATATACACAATCTATAAAACAATACAAAACGGCATGAATGATGAATGAAAATGGTAATGTTGCAAATGCAACCACTGCAATACAACTTGACATTACAGTTGCTATGAAGACTCCATCAGTGGTCGACACAAACGTTTGCTTTCTCAAGCTCAGGTTTCTGTTTCACCTCCAGCTGAATAGATCTATAGCAATGACTAGGATTTGATTAGTAAGGCTATACATAAGTGGTGTGATTGTGTTCAAAGAAGTAAAATACATTGTATGTTTAGATAGATAGGTGTACTTTATTGATCCCAAGCTGGTAAATTTAAATGTAGCAGCAAGCATAACATTACAGTAGACACAAGACACTAAAATAATAAATGCAATAAGGGTACAATAAAAGGATAAAATAAAAGGTATCTATAATACAACACAAAAGACTCTATACAATATAAATTCTGTACCATGTGAAAAATAGAAGGTGCACAAAAAGGGTAAGGTGCAGTGAAGCATAAGGTGTAATATTCAATGTAAAGAATAAATAACTAAGAAAAATGAAGGCTAAACCAAGTACAATACGTATTTAAACCCACATGGGAGCATTGAGTAAGTAATGAGTACGAGTATGTTTTTGAACAGTGTGATAGATAGATAGATGTACTTTTTTGATCCCAAGCTGGGAAATTTAAATGTAGCAGCCAGCATAACATATGTATGTAAAGTTAATTAATGACTTACTGTTCTTCCTCTGGTCTGGCAGCAACTGTGCAACACCTGGTGTACTGTCTGTAACAGGTCTTGTGGTACTGCACTTCCAGAGCCACACAGTCCTTGTCTTTTATGTGAAGGAGAATGCTTTGGTCGCCCTGTAACTCAGCAGCGTTCTGCAACTTGCCTTGTAGAAACAAAGGGATAACTGAGTTTACTGACATATCTCACACACAATTGGACCTTTCAGTCATTAAATCACTTGACGTGTGAACGTGGTGGTGGAGGTGTGTGAACGTATAATGTGCCCATCCCCCCACCACACAAACAGTGTGTGTGTGTGTGTGTGGTGGGGGTACACTAGAAAACTATAATACAGCCCATCCCCCAACACACACACAAACACAATGTGTGTGTGGTTGGGGGAATGGTCAGACCATCCCCCCCACACACACACAAACACAGACAGTGGTAGAGACTGCTTTAAGGCAGACTTAACACCAAAGATGCACAACACTTTACTTGTTGCCAAATAGTAGATGCCAGTAAGATTAACAGTTTTCTCTAACTCAACTAGCCTTTGTTAAAATGTAGTGTCGTTCGGATGCCCATCTGAGGTAGAGGGGTGTTTACCAAGACTCTTACAACATTGATAAAGAACCCAGTGACCAAATTAGAACCGCGGGGTGCAACCACCCAACGCAACCGGCAATATAATGTTGTCTGACGCAGCGTATCGCTTCCTCTCACAGAAACCAGGAGGTCAAGACTCTTTTAAAATGCTAGGCAAACTTTTGTCAGAATACATACCCGAGCCACCGTTGTAGGCTGTTCCTGTACATATTCCATCGTGTGACTGTGAAATCCTGCATTTTTTCATGCTTCACAGAAGCTGTGTGCATATAGCACAGTTTGTGTCCCGAAGATTTCGCTTTATTCCGACTTTCTGGTGAGTTGTCCTCGTCTTCCGTACTGCTCGATGAAACACTGGGGGCATCCATCTTGATCTGCTGTTTACCAAAAGCAGCGACGCTATTTGTGCAGTCCAAATCACGTGTCCCCCGTGTCATCTCTCGCGAGACAAAAACGTGGCCGGCGCGCGAAAATACTACTACGCCCAGACGAAACTAGTTCGGCATAAACATGTCTCGGAACAAAGGTTGGCGCAGGTTCTCGCGTGTGAACTTTTAGCTGTAAGCTTAACATAACTCGTTCTATTTTATGATCTAAAGTTCGTGTAGTTCCCGGACGTCGGAGCGAGATTCGTTTTCTGAAGGACTTTTCGGGGTTGACCGTTCAAGACCAACAACATGGTGGAGTTGGCATTTATAGTGCAGACAATTTGGCATACAGTATTATCAAGGTACCAAATGTAAATTTAGAATGTTTGGTTTACCACTGCACTACATACAATATATTAATTGCAGTTATTTATCGACCACCATCTTACACCATAACTTTGTTCAAAGAAAACCTAGAAAACTTAGTTGATTGGCTAATTGACCAAAGTAACACAATTGCTGTCATGGGAGATTTCAAGTATCGGCAAATTAATGACTGACAAAGGCTTTATCCAAATTGTCAAACAAGCAACGACAGAAAAGGGCACATTAATTGATCATGTGTATGTCAAAACAACACATTATGATGTAGGCTACAGTCTGTTGTCTTGCCGACATATTTCAGTGACCATGAAGGGATTCTATGTTCATTTACATCTAGGAGTTTGGAACAGGAATAAGGACAACTTCAACATATTCTGTCTATCATGCTAACATTTAATATGCATGTTTTAGTATGTTCATTTTTTGTGAACAATTTTTTTCTAATGTGCATGTTTTTTTATTGTATATTTTTATTGTTATTTTTTATTTTTGTGTTTTTTTTAATTTTGTTCTATTTTTACCTAATTGTATAACACATAGTGGTTTATGACTCTAAACATTTTATTACAACACATTAGATAATATTACAACACATAGTGGTCTATGACTTTAAACATCTTATTACAACACATAAGATAATATTACAACACATAGTGGTCTATGACTCTAAACATCTTATTACAACACATAAGATAATATTACAACACATAGTGGTCTATGACTGTAAAATTATTATTACAACACATAGTGGTCTATGATTGGCTTAACCTTTCATGTGATGTCAAAAACCAAAAAAAGACACTAGTAATGGTACTCCTAGTTTACTGGGATGGGGTTCGATTCCCTGTGGTGTCCTGCTGATAGTTTTGGCATTGACATGTAAGACCACATATAACTAAATGACAATGTTAAAAACTGTAGGTGTCTATCATGCTAACATTAAATAGGAATTGTTTAGTTTTTGATGTAGATGTTTTTAGAATTGTTTTATAATAAGCATGTTTGTGTAGTTTATATTTGCAATGTTTATTTTTGTTGTATTAATTGTGTAATTTTGTGATTTGCTAACATTTATACAGGGAAACTGGTAGCTAACATTAGAGTTAGGGAATGGTACAAAACTGCATCACAGTTTGAAATTCGATTAAAAATTTGACGACACGCCCTTTGACGTAGAGTTGCAAAGAGCACAACATTTGTTTTGCACCGTATTCTGACTGTACTGACCGATTTTGAAGCAGAACTGATAAATTCTCCTGGGGGCAGTTCGTTCACAAACTTTGGGAAAAAAGACCACAGAACCAACTTTGACGATACGCCACGGACACGCCCTTTGACGTAGAGTCGCAAAGAGCACAATGTTTGTTTAGCACCATCTTCTGACTGTACTGATTGATTTTGAAGCAGAACAGACAAATTCCTTGGGAGGAGTTTGTTCACAAACATTGGAAAAAAAGACCACAGTACCAATTTTGACGGAACGCCACGGCCACGCCCTCCAACGTACAGTCGTAAGTAGCACAACGTTTGTTCAGCACCATCTTCTGACCACTTGCTTTTTTAACGTAAAATTTACATACATTTAAATATGTATAGCGCGCTTATTTTTTGAAATATCGAAATACTTCCAATTACTTTTTTTCATGGGACAGTCTGGAGATGATGCATGTGAAGTTTCTTGCGAATCAGAGGAAGGTGCATGGTTGGAACCCGTAGACGTAGTATTTTGGAGTTTTCGCGCTGTAGCGAAAACAAATTCTAGGCGGAAGTGGGCGTGGCCTATATGAGGAGGTGCAGCAATGACTCCTGCATGTGTCGATATAAGGTTTATGAATGTGCGACCAAGTATGCGGGAGTTATGAGCATTATGGAATTTGGTCAAAAACAGCGCCACCTAGTGGTCTTCCAAGTGTGCGACATGAACGTGACGCATAGAATATATAAGTTTTCACCAGCCCCGACAAGTTTGCCAAATAAAAACAGTCAAATGTATACGTTGAGATGGTGCAAATCGCCGGCAAAGATTTGAAAAATAATAATAACAAACGAAGCAATTTCAATAGGGACCTTCCAGTTTCACTGGCTCGGTCCCTAAATATGTTTTACACAATTAAAATTAACTAAAGAGCTTGCTCCTTCTGTCACAAATAATGTGGAGCACACTGCCAGTACAGTATTTCAAGTGTTACAGGTTGCTACAAACATCAGACCTCCATTTCAGTCTTCAGTATCCGAGTCAGTCAGGTCTGCATATGTGATCATGTCATGATCATCCTCTTCGAGTTGATTGTCACATGTCTGTAGAGTGCTTGGTCGAGGACACAGACAATCTCCTTCAGTCCCAGGGTCTCCATGATGTTCAGAGTTTGGGTCAGGACTTCATTGTCGGTTGACATTTCAGTAGCTGGGGCATTAATTGTTGGCAAGTAGCTTACGGTGTCCTGCACCACATATACTGTATGTTGCTGCGGATGAGGATGTTGAATCCAGTCCAACTGCTAATGGTTTGGTCTTCTGGGCCCAGTATTTCAAAAGGGATTGACAGGATTATCCTGGTCGGATTGGATTAAATCTAGGTCTGATCTGAAAACTGGGTATTTCAACACAGATCCAGATAATCCTGATCCTGAAGATCAGGATTCTGCTTTGGTAATCCAATCCTCCCCTGAATCCAGATTAAAGGCTGGATTTGGGTATTTCAAAAGTTAAGGCAGATCTCTGGATCAACTTGATACCAAAATGTCAGGATCATTTGGATCCCACCTCAGAGGTGGATTTCACTTGGATTAAATCATTTAGATTAAGTCTCAGCTCCACTCCTCCTAGATATTGTTACTCAAGATGTTCATTACACTTAATCTAAAGTGTTAGTGTTTTACTTTTAACAAATAAATATTTAAAAAAATGTATATTTAAAAATAATAAAGCAGCCTAATTGTAAGAAATGTAAAGTATAGTAAAATATTTTACCTCACTTTCTGAAACTGCTGTAAATATGAGTAACAATTAATTACAGACCTATTTCTCAAATTCTAGTTTCAAACATTGTAACTTGCATGTACCAAAACATCAGAGAAAGACAACAGGAATGCGGGGTCCAAACAAACTTTAATTCCAACAAAACCGACATTTCAAATAATGTGTCCACTAACTAAAACAGGACCTAACCCAGAGGTCAGAAGTGAGCTGCTTTTCTAACAGCTTTATTTTCAGTTCTGTTTCTTTGCGTCAGCTTTATTAGTTCATTGGCCTGTTCAATTTGTTTGACTGCCCTCTCGGGTCTCCATTTTGAGGAGCTTTTGATAAGCGTCCTCATCACCGGCATGCCTCCTCCGTCTCCGACACTCTGGCCCACGAACCTCTTGTGGTGGATCGGGTGGAGCAATGCTGGTGCTGGTTGAAGGTTCACCCTCTGAGCCTCCACAGGTGTGAGGAACACACATTCAGACGAGAGGTTGAGTGGCTCGTCAGCTGGCTCCCCAACACTGGATAAACTATGACATGTATGCACTTGCATTTTTTCAGTGTCACAGTTTATATCATGCTGCACATTGAAGCACTTTCCAAGCATTTTCAAGGTATATTTTCATGCTTCTGATTAAATGAAGACACATTTGACTTCAGTCAGAAGCTTAAAAATGCACTTTTAAAATGTTTGGAGATGGCTAGAATGTGATTTTAAAACCTGCAGCAATGTAATTCAGTGTTTGTGTACAAACTGATTATTTTACTTAATCAAAACAGACGCTATTTTGCTATAAATGACCATAATTATGTTTAGTGAGAGCCTTCTATATAAGGGAGACAAATTAGGATGAAAAACTGTTTAGTTGTGTCACTGACCAAGCTATATACCATGAAAGTAATGCAATTACAGTTTCAAGCACTTTATTCAGAATCCAATAACTTGAAAACCTTGAACGTATCAATACAATTAAAGCGTTTCCAAGGATTTCCAGCCGAGTGGTCCATGGCTGAGTGGACTCTGAAAGTAGAAGAAAGAGAAGGTGTATGAGTATATCTTTGTTTATGTACACAAACGCATGATATCATCCCCAGCATTACTATAGCATCCCGACACTTCTGAATGAACCGTATAGTTAATACCGTAGCGTTTCCAAAGTACTGCAGCAGTCTACACATGTCGCCTATTTTCCTAAGTCTGCTGTGTTGCCAATGACGTAACGCTAATAAACTCTGAACAGGTTGGCGTTAGTTTAAAAAGTTACGGTATGATGTACGTCCAATTAATTCCCTTTTAAGTTAAACCATAGACCGAAAATTCATCAACAAAGTAGCTTCCTCGCTATCCCGCTGGCTGCTTAACACACAAGTCAATGGAGCCAAGTTAGCTCCCGTTAGCGCGGCCGCGGCTCAATTAGGGATCGCTGCGGCCTGGTTTTAATTAGGGGACGATTGAAGAAGTTGGCTTGCATGACATGTTGGTTGGAATTCGTATGGTCTTCAAACCGCTACACATTATACAACGGTAAACTTACATTTTTGACGTGGATGTCGCGTTTCCAGCTGCTCCTTTCGTGAGGTAGTCCGCCATGTTTCGATCCGGAGGCGACGTCACGAGATTTGGAAATCCGTCTCCGCCCAGATCGGGATCACGGTGATCCACCCTGCCGGTGTTTTGAAATACTCGGATAAAGTCAGCAGGATCACCTTGATCCAGGTCTGAGAAAAGGAGGATTTCATTATTAGGATTATCCTGATCCGGATTACAAGTTTTGAAATACTGGGCCCTGGGTTTGACATCCGAGTGAGCAGCCAGATCAGGTTCTTGACCCTGGCATTCTGGACTTGTTTGTCTGCATCCACATTTAGGCTAACAGTGGCTGAGGGCCCCACTCTCTCACCAGCATTGTACATGGGGAGTGATGCTTGTGCTGGGGAAATGCTCCTTTTCTTGGACTTTTCCATCGTTGTCTTTTCCACTTGTGGCATTGGTCCAATGATTCTGGGCTGCACAGCAATGCCGTTAACTCGATGTGATGTGCCCTCTCCACTGGTTGTCTCCTCTAAGCGGTCTATGTGAGTAGTGAAGACTTCCTGGTAGATGTTGCTTGGCATTGCCACGCCCAGCTTTTGAAGGCACAGTGCAGTGTCAATTTCCTCAACCTGTGTGTATGAAACACCATGGCCCAGTCTATTCAGGATACGAATCAGTTCTGTGTTTCCAGTCAGAGACTTGACTGCAAATGGCAGTATGATGTGCTTTGGTGGTTTAGTCTTGCCACCAGTGACTGCAAATACAAGATCACTGCCAAAGGAGTTGGCGAGTCGTTCAACTCTCTCAGGTGGTTGAGGACAGGCAGGCTTCCCTGTAAGCAAGGTTAGGTTAGCCTAAATGTAAACTAAATGCGGCGGTGGTTGGTTGGACAGACTGGGGGCGAGAAGAGGAAGGAGGCGTGTGTCCGAGAGGGCTACTCTCCTCGGACACATTACTCTGAAGCCCCGGTGACGGTCTGGAAGTGCGGATAAAAAAGAAAACAGCAGTTAAAGCTGGCGTGTGTGCATAGGCGTAGATTACGGGGGGGGGGGGGGGGGGGGGCGTAGATTACTATTTGGGACCCATGCAGGGAAGCTGCGGGGACCCATTGTTTTTCTACCTTTTCTTATTATTGGGACCCATGCAGCAAAGCTGCGGGGACCCATTGTTTTTCTACCTTTTCTTATTATTGGGACCCATGCAGCGAAGCTGCAGGGAACCCATAGTGTTTCTACCTTTTCTTACTTTCCTCTGCCATGGGAGTCTATGGCAGCCCATAGAATCGTAGGGTAAAAAGTTGTGAAATTTGGCACATTGATTAAGGACAGTTGCATGTTTAATTTCACCAAGTTACATGTCGGCACTAAACACGCTCTAGCGCCACCAACGGGTCAAAATTTCAGGTACATTTGTGCACATAACTTTTGACTCGGACGGATTTTCAAAAACAAGGTATCGTTGGATTCATGCCGACTTCAACGCATTCTATGATGTCATAATGCGTCATAATAGATTTTCCGCCATACATTTTGTCGAAAGTGAAAAAAAAGTTTCAGCGGTCGCAATTTTTCAATGATTCTCATGAAAATCAACACAGACTATCTTCAGACCAGGTTAGCTGATTTTTCAATTTCGACTTTGTGCGCCCGCTACAGCCAATTGAAATAAGCGGTGAAGGCGCCGATTTTGATGTGAGCTCATATCTCGGGAACGCTTTGACGTATCGAAATAAAATTTGATGGCATGCTTCAAGGCTCTGTCCCAAGAGTAGGAAAAAAAATCTGGTGTCATTTGGTCCCTAGGGGGCGCTGTAATTAGCAAAACATTGTTTTTGCTCATAACTCTTGATGTGTTTTTACTGGAAATGAAATTGTGATATCTGCAGATACTGTGGGTTGCCCCATTGATAGTTTATGCCAACTTTTCACGTTAGCCAATTGCCATTGGCGGCAACGCCACCAAACAGGAAGTTTGCTCGTATCTCGGCGACGCTTTGACTTCCGAAGACCAAACTTGGTCAGGTGCATCGAGACTCCGTCTGAAGTGGGCAAAACAAATTTGGTGTCATTTGTCCACTAGGGGGCGCTGTAATTAACAAAATTGCATTTTTGCTCACTTCTCTTGACGTGTTTGGATTTGACACTACATTTTCATGTCTGCTGATACTGTGGAATGTCCCCTTTCAGGATCTTGCAAAACTTTTCACGTCATCGTAAGAATTCGGCCGTCTTCAGACCGATCCGCACAATAGTTACTTAGTGGCGTTTTCAATTTCGACTTTGTGCGCCCGCTACAGCCGATAGAAATCAGCGGCGAAGGCGCCGATTTCGATGTGAGCTTATATCTTGGGAACGGTTTGACGTATCTATTATTCCATTGATCGCCCGATTGGCATGGGTCCCTCATTGCTGCTTGCAGCTATATTTGCAAATAGAAGTGTAACGCTTAAGGTAAATGGCTGTATACAAAATGATGACCATATTGTTGGTAAATGTTTTAATGATTATTTTATAAACTCAGTACAAGAACTGAGTTGGACCTTCTCAAAAGTCCAGCTTCCACAGACCTTGACCTGCGACGATTCTGCTTTTAAGTTAGTCCCTACGAATGCGGCAAAGGTTGAAAAAATTATTTCAGCCCTGACAAATAGTAAAGCCAAAGACATACATGGTCTTGATACAGCATTTTTAAAACAACACAAGGCATCTATAATACAACCTCTAGTTATAATTATAAATAAGTCTATTGATGAGAATGTTTTTCCTAGTGAGCTTAAGCCTGCCATAGTTACCCCTGTGCATAAATCTGGTGATACACAGGTGGTCAGCAACTATCGTCCTATCAGCATCCTCCCAGCTATTTCAAAGGTCATTGAAAAGGTTGTAGCAGAACAACTAATTGCACATTTGGATTCTAAGTCCCTCTTACACCCAATGCAATTTGGTTTCAGAAAGAAACATTCTACTGAAACAGCTTGTTGCTACCTCCTTGAGGAAATTAAAATCAGCCTAGATCAGGGTGGAGTGGTGGGAGCAGTGTTCCTTGATTTACGAAAGGCCTTCGACACAGTAAATCATGAGGTGCTGTTACATAAATTAAGAAATTATGATCTATCTATAAATGTACAAAACTGGATTAATTCTTACTTAAGTGGCCGACATCAGTGTGTTCGAGTAAATGGTATACTATCTCCATCCCTAGGATCCACACTGGGAGTCCCACAAGGGTCAATTTTAGGGCCGCTGCTCTTCTGTTTATACATTAATGACTTGCCTTCTGTCTGTAAGGATGTTAACATTATAATGTATGCTGATGATACTGTTTTATATACTCATGGGAAAAGTGCAACAGAGGTGGCTATGAAATTAACAAAGGTTATGACCAAGGTTAGTGACTGGTTACACAATTCTTGCTTTACGTTAAATATTGAAAAAACTGTAACCATGTTCTTTACTAATAGGTGTAAACTTAAAATTTATCCTGAGATTGTAGTAAATGGACAAAAAATAAAACATGTAGAGCAATTTAAATACCTGGGGGTAACTCTAGATCCAACACTTAGTTTTAAAGGGCATGTTAAAAAGTTGAGTAACACACTGAAATATAATCTATCAAATTTTAGATACATAAGAAACTCTCTTACCATTGAGGCATCAAGTACATACCTAAATGCAATGATCATCCCCAGGCCCGGATTAAGGATGCCCGGGGCCCCTAGGCTGCTGGACGATGTAGGCCCCCCCCCCCCCCCCCCCACCGCGAAGGACCGAACCCCTCCCAAAAAATTTGGGGGGGGGGGGGGGGTGCTAGCGGAGTTTTTTTTGAGCGGGGGTGGCGTTCGGATCGCGGCGCTACCGGATCGCGGCGCTAGCAGATCGCGGGGCTAGCGGGGGTACCCCGGTTCGACCAATCGGGGACCCCCTGGCAGGTGGGGCCCCTAGGCTGCAGCCATATCAAGCCTGTGCGTTAGTCCGGCCCTGATCATCCCCCATTTTTTGTACTGTATCACATCCTGGTCTCAGGCATGTAAAACAGTTACAAAACCACTAGAATCATTGTATAAAAGAAGCCTCAAGATCCATGCCAAAAAACCACGGCATTACCATCACTGTCATGTACTTGCTAAATATGGTATTTTGAGCTTTGAAAACATGGTCATACACTCAAATGTCTGTTTACTCCACAAAATTATTTACAATGCTTCTGCTCCCCCTCTGAAAAAGTTTGTTACACTCTGCTCTGAAAACACTGCACGAGTAACTCGATCTGTTACGAGGGGTGAGTGTAGCATTCCAAAACGTAAGACTCAGTTTGGTAGTTCCTCTTTTTCATGTGTGGCCATGAGTCAGTGGAATGCCCTTCCTACAGAATTTATCTTATGTACTCATCCCCACACATTCTCATGCTTATCAAAGCGCTGGTTACTCAGCAAGCAAGCTTGCACACATGCTTGAGTTACATGTGAGTGTATGTATGTATGTATGTATGGTTACTAATATGTGTGTGAGGTTGGGGATGGTGATGGTTGGACTGTTACCTATGTATGTGCTTGTGTTTGAATGTGTGATGAGAGTAAGAGAGTGTGTACTATTGGGCTAAGCTCTGTTGGGCATTTTCATGACTTGGTGCTCTTGTTCCCTGTTCTGTTAGATTGTTTTGTTTGTTTTTAAAATACCGTGGCGATCATATCATTTTTACTCTGTCATATTTCAACGATTTTAACATTGTTATCTCCTCATCTGTTCTTACCTGCCCAGGGACTACAGGTGGAAATTAGCAGTTTTGCTATAACCTGGCCCAATACATCTTTTCTTGTTTCACGAGAATAATGTCTTTTGTGCATTGTCCCTGTTTTAAATAAATAAATTCCTATCCTATCCTATTTATAATTTGAATTTTGTCCCCACCACTTTTAAAAATGTGCAAACCAATTGCGACCGAAAAAATGTGTAACTGCAAAGGTGATCTAAATCATCAGTAGTGGCACACAAATTATGAAATGTGCGTTTTTATGGTCAAAATAGTGAATGCATGATAAATATTGTTAAGCTACTCTTCTGCAAAGGTTATCATACCAATTAATAATCTGGACATATATAGGAATAATAAAATAGCAACAAGAATTTGCCCACCCTTTCGATTGCGATTGGTGGTCTGGCTCATGAACTAAATATTAGTGCAGTTCTCAGCGCAATTTGAGGATTGGGAAGTAGGGGAAGAGAGAACAGCGGATCCCTCTGTTGCAGCAGCCGCTTACGTGGCTGACGCGTCTCCTCCAATTCCTCCCAGGCGCAGCAGCAACCAGGGACATGCCCGGATATAAACCCATGTATGTGTCACTAGGATATTATCTTTTACCGTACAATGTAATCGTATCGATAGGCCTATGATGTATGTTTAGATTTTGTTTGAACTTTTACGGCATCTATTGCTTATTGTATAAAGTATCGTGTCGTGTCTGAAGCCAAGTCGCAGGTCAGCAGACGTGTGTGATTACTGCACTAAAATGTCGAATGAAGTCAAGTTCCGAAAGAAAACCCAGCCAGCGAAGAACAGCAACTTGTCGGAGCCAGCGAAAACAAATGGGAAAGATGAAGCAGAAAAGGAGAAAATGGCTCTTGGAAACAGTGTAAATAAACCCTCTGGCTCGTCGTCGCTGGATTTTAAAATGTGTTTATGTTTGTTGACGATTGCACTGTGTGGGGTGCTCACATGGTAAGCCATTTAAACTTTTAAACTTTAAACTATTCAAATTCAATTTTTTTGTAGGGACATGCAAATCGCGCGAATGAAATGTTAACGGATATGATGTTTTCCTGGATTTCAGGGCAGTACTGCAACAGAATGAACGGTTCTCTGAGCTGGAGAACAAGTACAAACTTCTGCACGAGAAGACAGCAGGGCTGTTCACCATGGAGGAGGAAGTCCTCAAAGTGTCTAACAAGGTATTGTATGAATATGTATTCATACATAAATCTACCACGCATTGTTTCCATATATGGGCGGGGTTTATTTTTGGACATTCCCTACTCCTGAGCGAGCGATGAGAATAAAGATGTCCTTTAGTGTTTTACGGTAGCCTATTTGAGTTTCGGAAACATGCGGTTTTTGACTTTTATACGTGTAGTTGTAATTGCACTACAATGACTGTGTACACATCATGACAAGATTGAGAGCAATCAAATGTACTTTTTAGGATATGCTTTGTCCCAAAGTATCTTCCCAAAGTGAATTTTGATGTCATTAAGGTAGGACGGGGTTAGAGCATCTTGATCAAGGATTCCTATAGGTAGACTGTGGACTGAACCCAGAATCCTTTGGCTGGGAGTCAAACACCCTAACCACCAGACTATCCTGCCCTCTACAAATTATACATTATATTATATGAAAAAAATACATTATAATGTACCCAACTAAAATACCCATTGAACCTGCGTGTTGGCAACTATTTATATGCGTAATATTGAGTACTGCAGCGCCTCACTCGAAAAAACAGCCCTCCTGTCTTATGTTGTGGCTGCAGCTCTCTTCGTCCCAAGACGACCTTCAGGAAGCACTCGCCACCACTGCCATGGCAACGCGCCTCCAACAGGACCTGGCCGCCCTCCGTGGCGTCGTCACGGCAATACAGGCCGAGGAGACTGCCGCCTCACGCGACCTCCAGGCGGTCAATGGCCACTTCCTCAACGTGACGGAGACCTGGGCAGGGCGCATGGCGGCCGTGACCTCCGACCTTGTTGCCCTCAAGGCGGAGACGCGGGAGGCTTACGCCGGCGCCACCGAGCGGGTAAACGAGGCGGAGCAGAGGGCCCGGTCGCTGGGTGAGCGGCTGGACGAGCTGGCGGACAGCTCCAGGAGGAACGTGCGTGCACTGGAGCGCTCGGAGGACGAGGATGCCAAGCGGGCGCAGGGCCAGCTGGACTGGAACACCAAGCAGTTGCACAAGCTGAAGGGGCAGCTGGGCGACCTGGCCCGCCGGGAGGAGGAGCTGGCCACCCAACTCCAGGAGCACATCCCCCGGGCACGGGAGTGTGAGGAGCATCTCCCCGTGGTGGAGGAGGCGGTGCGCTCCATCCTCCGTCTCGGAGGAGAGCTGAGCAGTTCGGAGAGTAGGCTGGAGGAGGTGACGCTGCAGGTGTTCGGGACAGAGGACAGCATGCTGAAGACCCTGGGCGAGATCATGGAGATCAAAAAGGAGATGGACAAGCTGCAGGTGCACGAAAGCGTGCTGAAGATGAAGCGGGAGCTGGAGGTGGTGAAGGAGGCCGTGCACGAGCTCACCATGGTGCTGAGGGAGAGCAGGGGGGTGGAGGAGGGCGGAGAGCAGCAGGACACTCTGGCGATGATGGGAGAAGAACTGTGGGAGGTGGAGGATGAGGAGTGGACAAACTATGATGGCGATGACACATCTTACCTTGCTCTAGGAGATGACATCAGTGAATGAGTTTGTTTTCAGCTACCCAGTATTAGGGAGGATCTCTTTTGTTTCATTACCAGTTTCATTTTTGTTTTTATGGATTTGTGAATATTGTATTGTTTTTTAACAATAGTACTTTAATGTACCGAATTCTCTTCTGTAGACAGCTACTGTTAGGAAGAGAGAATAAGTTATGAAGTGAGAATGTTTTAAGTCAGTGACATTAGTAAAAGTTGCATAGTAGTTAGTTAGTAGTATTGTACTCAATTTCATTGAGTGACTATGTATTATGAATGTTACAAGAAGCACTGCTGTATGATCTGACGTAATCTATTTACTAGATGTATGTATCATTTTACATAAGTTCCATCTCATCTCTCTTTTGAAAAAACAAAACAAAATTAAATTAAACATTTGTAATAAAAAAACATTTTGCTCAAAATGTTGGTTCCTTGTTTATTTTCTTCTTTCTTCTCATCTTTTGTTCTAGTGCGAGACCAAACTCTTAAAACAGACCTTTTAGTTTCATTTCTGCAAATCAAGTAGTGTCATCTTTTTTTGTTTAAATCTCTAAAATGTATCTCTATGATTCAGATTTTTTATTGTTATTTTGCGTTCATTGTATTTCTTGTGCTTGTGTTCCTTGTTAAACACTATATTAATCAAGTTTGATTCATGTAAGATGCTAGATAAACTGCTTGTTGACAGAATGTGTTGAAAATGGTTAGATAATCTGTTAGTTAAACCACAAGATAAAGGGAAACCCCCCTGTTCTCGTGTGTGTGTGTGTGTGTGTGTGTGTGTGTGTGTGTGTGTGTGTGTGTGTGTGTGTGTGTGTGTGTGTGTGTGTGTGTGTGTGTGTGTGTGTGTGTGTGTGTGTGTGTGTGTGTGTGTGTGTGTGTGTGTGTGTGTGTGTGTGTGTGTTCCAGTGCCAGGGTGTCCAGGTGGCTTTGGAGGGTTTGGGGGCCCAACACGGCTCTGTCCGGCCCCAGCTGGAGGGCCTGCAGCGGGATGCCAGTCAGCTGAGTGAGTGGGCATCAGGGTCAACTGAGAAGCGCCAGCAACTTCAGGGCAGCCTGGCTGCACTGACGAATGCTGTGGGGCAGATAGAGAAACACACTGCTGCCATCACCATGGACGTGACCAACAAGGTTTGATTTTGATCAGCTTGGTTAATCAGTCAAGTTCCCCCCCCTAAAATCTAAATTGTCTCATACAGAAGCAGGCACAGTCCACTCACAGCACATATCACTTACTTACTTAGCCAACGGATGGCTATGGCATTACAAATAAAAAAAATCTAAAAAATTGCACTAAAATTATAGATCTGAAATCTTACCTACAGCACCTTTTAAACCGGCTGTCAAAAAGTACTAATAATAACGACAATATGAGTGTATGACACCACAAACTCCTCCTACTTCACATTCATCTTACTGTCAATTTCAGGATTAGAAAACGGTTTCGGTATTAAAAGATGGGTTAGAGATGGTTATGTTATAATAGGCTTTGGTGTGGTTATGTTTATATCATTCAACATTCATACTTTTCCATGATGTTCGTCTTTTTTAACATCTCAAACATTGGATCACTCCTTGATAGAGGAGTTTGAGGGAGGGTGGATTTTGTGGAGGGAGAGGAGTTTGCAGTGTTTTTACAAGCTTGAAGTCCATCGGAGCGTTCTCTGCTGTAATGTTCCCTATCTGCCCGCCCACTAGGTGGCGTCGGTAAAGACGGATGTCCGGCGAATGGAGGGTCTTCAGTCGGAGGTGGAGTCCCTGTTGTCCCAGGTGGGGGAACTGGAGGATAAGGCGCTGCAGGCGGAGCGCACCATGGTCAAGCGCATCGCTGACCTGCTGGCGGCCAGCATCGACCGTGTGTCTGCGCTGCGAGCGGCGTCTGAGGAGAACACCCACGCCATCAACAAGCTCCAGCGCCAGATCCCCCCATTCACTGCTGCCGACCAGCAGATCTCAGAGCGCCTGAGGGAGCTGGAGAGCGGCAGAGCTCGCCTGGTCCGGACAGTGACCTTTGCCGGCGACCTCAAGCCCAAGGTGGCGAGCATCAAGCGAGACTTTGCCATGTTCGAGCCCCGGCTGTCCGACCTCACCCTCCGCATTGGTCGACTGGCGGAGGATTTGACCAATAGAGAGCAGGAGGTCGCAGAGCTCAGGCAGACGTTGGCCAACCTCACCACGGTGGAGCAGGTGCAGTTGGACTTGGCAGACATCCCTGATGTTGAAGATTCAGGCTTACTTTTACAGGGTCACGTGAGCAACGCCGTTCTACAAACCGAGCCTAGTGTAGAGTGAACAACATGTACTTTTTTGATTGTTGTTGAAAGTCTTCTGAACACATTTGTTTTTTTGTTTTGTTCAAGCAATTTGTTGTGTTCGTGAGGTTGTGTCCATCACAAACTGAATGTAATAGAATCCCGATAACGATGGACATTTAGAGAACTATGTAGCAGAGTCAAGAATCCTACATTTCAAACCAACACGGTCTCACACCCAACTCGTCACATATTGAGGCCTGGGCACTGACCCATGTCGTCAACATTTGCAGCAGAAGGTACCCCCCTAGCGTCGCTCCTGGACGACTCGCGCCGCCCCATAGACCTGGGGGGGCGCGGCTAAATCACGTCAGGTGAAGCTAGCTGGGATAAGCGGCATGCTTGAATAGACCTCGCGATCGCTCACAGAATCACCGATCGGAACGTTTCATACGTCACGGCCGTTGAACAGCTCCTTATTGGATACCCGACCCAAGCCCGACGGGACCCGAGGGGACCTGGCGGTACCCGACGGGCCGGGTCGGGTTCGGACAGATATTTAGAAATTATGCTCGGGTTCGGGTCGGGCTCGGTGACGTCTGCGCGATTTGAAATGTGCAATTTAAAACAGCTTATTATGCATGGTAGCCAATGGGCTGTTTCACATGTTGCAAAGGTTCGATTGTGTGATTAAAATACATTTTATAAATAGGACATAAGCATGTTGCAACCCAGTCTCATATAAAAACGTACCCTGACTACGTTGGTCCAAAGTGCCAAACGTAGAGGGGTTACAATAATGGCCCTTAAATTGTATGACTGTTACATTTTTTCTGCCTATTCTTTTCCCATGGTTTTGCGTCCAAGTCACGTGACTTTCAAGATTCACGTGACTTTTTCAGATTCCACATAGGACTCCCTTGTGATGTCACTCCGTCTGACGGATCAAACCCTCGCCCACAACATGTCTGAGGTTGATTTGCTGATCAACACATTATTCCGTGGCAGCGGGAGAAACTAATGTTGACAAAGTGACGAGTTACGATCGGATGTTTGTCCGCTGTTTAATTTTGATGGTGTGTTGGCATCCGTCCTGTGGTTAGTTATTACTCCTGTATCAGAGCTATAGAGTAAACAACTCTATAAACAACTCTATGTTTACTCTATAGCTCTGATTCCTGCACCATATGTTTCAATGACGTCAGGTTGCTAGGGGCTACGGCTGACAGACGCCACCTGTCCCATTGGGAGCATAGACATATATACATAGACGCCTCATAGACTGACGCTGCCCGTTAGAGCTGACGTAGCAGCGCGGCCGCCATCTTGGAAGGGGCCCCAGTGCGCCCCCAGTGCATTCATTTCTATGGAGGAAGGTGTATCCCCAACTACAATAATAAGCATAACTCCCCGAATTTTTACCGGATTTTCACACGGTTTGGTTTGTTACAAATGGCAGAGATTTATTTATGATACAGGACGAATTAATTATTATTATTATTTTTTTTTTTTATATAATAAGAATTATTGTTCAATCTTACTTGTTAAAAGTAATCCCACACGATCTGGTGTCAATACTGCGCCGTAAGCTGCACAACATACTGCATAGCTTGCTCTCCCGTTGACTCCTATGCTAGACTAGAGTGAGGAGTCCCTACCAATATGGCGGCGATGCTGGGTTACGTTCCATCACGTCATGAGGCGTCTATGTATATATGTCTATGATTGGGAGGACCTATCAGCCGGAAGTACTGTCCTTACTGTACTATTGTTTATGTTGTAATGTCATAAGTGTTGACAATAAAGTTTGTTAAAAAAAACAACAACAACTATTATTGTCCCACACCACAATGTATGTCCCACAATGTGAACTCCAAACAATTCATGTTTGTCCAATTCATTCATAAGACAAACAAAGCAGCTGGAAACACGTCTAAAAACACTTGAAATAGAATGTAGCTTATATTTATATTTTTACAACATCAATCTCCCTATAATATGAACAAAATATGATCAGGTACACTTTCTCTCTTGAAAACGGGCAAAACGCTAACCCTAACCCTAACCCTAACCCGGAAAATGAATTAAAAAAACTACAAACGTTCGGAAAATGCAATACAATGAAGTGTGCGGCGCCATGTTTTTTCCGCCATGTTTTTTGTAGTTCTAAAGCCCTTTGCATACGGCACAGGCCTACTTTCTTTCAAAAGCTCATATCTTGGTCAATTAAAAACAACTGTGTGTAAAAATGTAACTGCACACAGACATACATTCGCATTACCATATTATATACTATTGGTTCATCCAGGGCAATCCTGTCAGCCCTGGGGAAGGGAACACAATGGCTATAAATGGTCATATTAAAGGACCTATATGTAGGATTGCTCCCTCTCTGGCCAAAACTGTTATTGCAACCACGTTGTAAATACTGTACAGCGTGGTACTCCCTCCCCCTCCCCCCCCCAGAGTAGCGGTTGCCAGATTCCCCGTTCCCGGATTACTCAACACAACACTGCGTCTACTAGAAGGAGCAACCATGACAAGTGTTTTACATACTGTTCTTTGCTTTTATTTAGGTAAAGAACATAGAATTGCCTCTGTGTATGAAGTGTGCTATACAAATACACTTGCCTTGCATAGATCCCTGATAATATTGACCAACTGCATCACCGTCACCGGGGCTTCATAGTAATGTGTCCGAATAGAGCAGCCCTCTCAGACACACACACATGTTACCGCTGTTTTATTATCATCCACACTTCCAGACCATCACCGGGGCTTCATAGTAATGTGTCCGAATAGAGCAGCCCTGTCGGACACACACGCCAGCTCTGACCGCTGTTTTATTATCATCCGCACTCCCACACCGTCACCAGGGCTTCATAGTAATGTGTCCGAATAGAGCAGCCCCCGTCGGACACACACGCCAGCTCTGACCGCTGTTTTATTATCATCCACACTGCAGTCGGTGTGCAGTAAATGGCACCCTCAATGGTGTGAAATCCTTACATACAGTCATTGAGCAAACGATACTGACTTCGTGAAAACGCCCATGAGGCAACGACGCAATGATTCGCTTCAAACATGTTTTTCTAGCAAAAACTGAATAATGGCGATAAGCCAAATATAATTCTGAAGATATACTGCAATAGCTCACATGGACCATTTTCATTACCCAACTAAAATATATTTGGTAGGCTAATAGTGCAATGTAAACATGTTCACGAATGTAACGTCAGACGTCATTTAGTAACGTCAGACATTTCTGACCCGAAACATTTGTAGCTGCAGCCTTCCTTATACAGTAAATGGCTGCAGCTCAGCCTATCTGGCAACCCGGATCACGATACAGTACTGACTTCGCGATTGGACGCTAGGCAGAAGGTGGCGCAACAGACCAAAACACAAAATGTAAACAAAACAGTTTTCCTGGCACAGAAATATTGCGTTTGAAATTAAATATTCTGGCTGGACTACTATTATGTCTGACATAAATACTTGAAATTAACATGATTCCTCAATGTCTATTGACATATTAGGGTCATTTTATGATTACTTTGAGTACATTTCTTACATATAGCTCCTTTAAGTAATATGGAAATATTTACATGAAACATTAAGTAGTTTAAGGGGTAAATGGGGTCTAAACTGCTCCAAATTGAAAAGCATGACTAAGGATAAGGTCACCATCAATATGTTGAACACATGTTGCCACTAAATATCCCTTAAAATATGTTTTAGTGATTTTATCCATCTTGGCTCTATATAGGCTGTGAGAAAGTACACATCAGTAAGTGCCTTGGCAGTGAGCAAGATAAAAATGAAACTTTGTCGTAGGATGACAATGAAGACACCGTTGGAAAGGTCTTGATCTGCAGAGCACAGATCTGCCACTGTGAACATTCTGGGTGGTTCCTGCTCCTCAGGAATGCCCTTTGAACCTTGAACCTAAGGCTCTTTTAAAGGCTTACAGAAAAGCAACACAATGTGATACAAACATGGGGAAAACATTTTTGGAAAGCTGTTGACTTCTTCTATCATGGCCTTTGTAGCCTTTGCCAAACCATCAGGGGGCGCTACTGGGTAAGGTCAAAACCAGATTTCACCCAATTAACAATAGTAAAAATGAAATCTGACCAAATAAATGTGCTCCCCGGTCCCTAAAACATATAATACACTTGCGAAGTTCCTTGACACATTTTCACATAATAGGGAAAACGTTAACTAAACATTTTAGAACTACAAAAAACATGGCGGAAAAAACATGGCGCCGCACACTTCATTGTATTGCATTTTCCGAACGTTTGTAGTTTTTTAAATTCATTTTCCGGGTTAGGGTTAGGGTTAGCGTTTTGCCCGTTTTCAAGAGAGAAAGTGTACCTGATCATATTTTGTTCATATTATAGGGAGATTGATGTTGTAAAAATATAAATATAGGCTTTATTTCAAGTGTTTTTAGACGTGTTTCCAGCTGCTTTGTTTGTCTTATGAATGAATTGGACAAACATGAATTGTTTGGAGTTCACATTGTGGGACATACATTGTGGTGTGGGACAATAATAGTTGTTGTTGTTTTTTTAACAAACTTTATTGTCAACACTTATGACATTACAACATAAACAATAGTACAGTAAGGACAGTACTTCCGGCTGATAGGTCCTCCCAATCATAGACATATATACATAGACGCCTCATGACGTGATGGAACGTAACCCAGCATCGCCGCCATATTGGTAGGGACTCCTCACTCTAGTCTAGCATAGGAGTCAACAGGGAGAGCAAGCTATGCAGTATGTTGTGCAGCTTACGGCGCAGTATTGACACCAGATCGTGTGGGATTACTTTTAACAAGTAAGATTGAACAATAATTCTTATTATTTAAAAAAAATAATAATAATAATTAATTCGTCCTGTATCATAAATAAATCTCTGCCATTTGTAACAAACCAAACCGTGTGAAAATCCGGTAAAAGTTCGGGGAGTTATGCTTATTATTGTAGTTGGGGATACACCTTCCTCAGTAGAAATAAATGCACTGGGGGCGCACTGGGGCCCCTTCCAAGATGGCGGCCGCGCTGCTACGTCAGCTCTAACGGGCAGCGTCAGTCTATGAGGCGTCTATGTATATATGTCTATGCTCCCAATGGGACAGGTGGCGTCTGTCAGCCGTAGCCCCTAGCAACCTGACGTCATTGAAACATGGTGCAGGAATCAGAGCTATAGAGTAAACATAGAGTTGTTTATAGAGTTGTTTACTCTATAGCTCTGATACAGGAGTAATAACTAACCACAGGACGGATGCCAACACACCATCAAAATTAAACAGCGGACAAACATCCGATCGTAACTCGTCACTTTGTCAACATTAGTTTCTCCCGCTGCCACGGAATAATGTGTTGATCAGCAAATCAACCTCAGACATGTTGTGGGCGAGGGTTTGATCCGTCAGACGGAGTGACATCACAAGGGAGTCCTATGTGGAATCTGAAAAAGTCACGTGAATCTTGAAAGTCACGTGACTTGGACGCAAAACCATGGGAAAAGAATAGGCAGAAAAAATGTAACAGTCATACAATTTAAGGGCCATTATTGTAACCCCTCTACGTTTGGCACTTTGGACCAACGTAGTCAGGGTACGTTTTTATATGAGACTGGGTTGCAACATGCTTATGTCCTATTTATAAAATGTATTTTAATCACACAATCGAACCTTTGCAACATGTGAAACAGCCCATTGGCTACCATGCATAATAAGCTGTTTTAAATTGCACATTTCAAATCGCGCAGACGTCACCGAGCCCGACCCGAACCCGAGCATAATTTCTAAATATCTGTCCGAACCCGACCCGGCCCGTCGGGTACCGTCAGGTCCCCTCGGGTCCCGTCGGGCTTGGGTCGGGTATCCAATAAGGAGCTGTTCAACGGCCGTGACGTATGAAACGTTCCGATCGGTGATTCTGTGAGCGATCGCGAGGTCTATTCAAGCATGCCGCTTATCCCAGCTAGCTTCACCTGACGTGATTTAGCCGCGCCCCCCCAGGTCTATGGGGCGGCGCGAGTCGTCCAGGAGCGACGCTAGGGGGGTACCTTCTGCTGCAAATGTTGACGACATGGGTCAGTGCCCAGGCCTCAATATGTGACGAGTTGGGTGTGAGACCGTGTTGTTTCAAACAAGTGAGGCAGCCATTTTGAAATTCTGCAGTTTTTCAGCTGTTAATCACACATGGGAGTGTCCACCCAGGTATGATGGATAAATGAGCCTACCAGTTGGCTGGTAGGTTGGTAGTGGCTCGAAACTCCCACTTGTGATGTCACTAAAGTGTTGATTTTGAAATGGCTTGTAATGGCTCATCAACATCACACTTGGTGGAAGAATAGGAGCCCTTTAATTTGTTCTGTGTTTTGAACTCTTAACCTTCACTGTTGAGTAGTAATAGGATGCCTTGAAGCGTGTTTGACATTTTTCTTGTGAGATTTGTCACTAGTGTCACAGCACTACACAATGACTACAGTTTGTTCTTAAAAATCTTTAATGCCAGCTGCTGCAAACCTGGTGTATCCGTACAAACAATGACAAAGAGTTGTGTAATGTCTGCTCATCTCTAACTTGTACATTATTATATCATGGACTAAATGATTCTAAAGGTCGTGTACATTCTGTCACCTTAGTTATGCTGTTCAGGGATCTATTTATACATGTATTTCTCTCACACTGCAGTTCACAATCTATTCCAAGAACAGTCTGTTGCTATTTGTTTCATTTCAAAGAACAAGAAAGTTAAAAGTACATTTAATAATAAAATAAGAAACAAATATAATCCTATTTAATGAGTGAATCACAACGAACAGAAGCAATTATTGTACGCACTACTAGTGATGGACAGTACTGTATTTGTTTTGTGGATTTCTTCCCAACTTAAACAGTCCATTGATGTTTGCGCAGAAGAACATTTCTGCAGAGAAACACCTGGAAGAGAGGCCATGAATCAGCCCAAACCATGCCTTATTGTCCCCTGTGAGCTGTCTCACTCGCTGATGAAAAAAAACCTTCGAAAACCAGCTTTGGCAAGTCCAAAGTGACATTATGAAGCGAATTGCACGTTGGTGGACCCTCTAATCCTTCATAGCAGATATTTTCGTTTGTCATTTGTGTTGTTTATGACTGGTGTGACAGGTTATACTACATTACGTATGTAACAGCTAGTCATCAGTAGGTGTCTCATGTTGACCTACATGGTGAATTGAAAATATGAATGATCCAATTATGCTGGGATCCTACATTGTACTTTCAAATAATTGTTTAGCCCTCAATACAGTAATGTAAAAATACAGTAGTGAATGTAAAAAGTGTTAAGAGTTAGGAATTGTACAAACACCACGCTATCTCCATCCAACCCATCATCTCCAAGTGTTGTTCTCCCATTTACTATTCTAAAGCTATATTCTTTATTTGAAAATGTAACCAAAAAAGTCTCTTTAATTTAATTCTCCTATCTTTGAATCAATGCCCTACCAAAAGCCTTTTGGACAAATGAATCCCAAGAATTTGGAGTGTAGTTTTTATTTTTCATTCAACAGGAAAAAACAAAAGCATATACCAAATGAGATTTAATAGAAAGAAAACTGAATGAAACAAGAGATTGACCTAAAACAATTACAGTGCAGTGAGATTGTCGACTGGTTTATAAAATAGCATGGACTCGAAGTCCCATTAGTCCTGCCTTCCTTCCTGTCTACTTTAGTCCTGTTTAAAAGGTGTGCTACTTTATGACACTGAGCCCTTAGGATCAGTCACTTGGAGCTCGGAGGCTAACGGTGACTCAGCACTATTCATAGTGCTTCATGGGGAACCAGGAGTGTTTGACTATCAAAACGTCAAACTATTCCCTTTGTTCGCTTTGTACGATTTCTTCGGTTTCTTCCGCAGGTGTGGATAAGGCTGCCAGGGAGCTTGTGGTCTGCTCCAGTGCATCCTGAAGAGCAGAGATAGCCTGCTCATGGTGCTCCAGCTTGGTGGCTTTCCCCTCCAGGGCAACCACCAAGCCCCTCAGGTTCTCCAGATGTTTTGGGGTCTCGATGCTGTCTCTGGTGCTCTGTTCCAGCTCGGAGAGTCTTCTGTCCAGCTCCTCGATCAGCTCCCCCAGTGTGGACCCTGTGGCCACCTGCTTCGCCTGTCTCTCGGCCAAGTCGGCCATGTTCGATCGAATCTCCTCCACGCCGGTCTTCAGTGTGTCCAGCCCCGCTGCCAGGCCGGCCCGGGCTGCCAGCGCACTCTCGTGGGAGTCATACTTGGCGAGCAGTGACTCCACCCTGGAAGTGAGCTCGGCCAGGGACCGCGCAACCTCTTCAGACACTTTCGCTCGGTTCTCCAGGTCGTCTGAGCGCTGCTGTGCCTGCTGCACAACGCGCTCCTGCGCCTCCTTTTGCATGCTGCCCACGGCCTCCTGGGCCTGCGCCACCTCGCCCTCCAGCGCCAGGGACCGCTCCTGCAGCGCCTGCATGCTAACCTCCGCCGCGGTCACTGTCTGCTTCAGGCTGCCTACCGTCTCCTGCATCAGTGCCCGCATGGCGTCCACCTCCTCCGACAGCGACGCCACCTCCTGGTTGCGCGTCTGGAGCTCAGTGCTCACACTGCCAATCTGCTTACCCAGCGAGGCGGCGATGGCCTCAGAGGCCCGCTCGGCCACCCTGAGCTCCGCCACGGCCTCTGCAATGGCCTCTAGCTCCTGCTTGACGAGCGCCGGGTCTTCGGCGTCGCCCAGGCGAGACTTGAGGTCGGTCAGCTGACCCCGCACCTCGCCCTGGGCGTTGGTGAACTCGGCCACGCTGGAGGAGACAGAGAGGCTGACCTCCGCCAGCCGCTGTTCCACAGTGCTCTCCAGGGAGGAGAAGTCCCGCTCGCGGGCCTCCTTCACCTCGCTGATCCCAGTCGACAGGTCCCGGAGGAGGTCGTTCTGGAGCTTCTGCAGGGCCTCTTCCAGCCTCTGCTTCTCCACCTCGCCCTTCTTCAGCCGGCCGCTGGCGGCCGCCAACTCAGAGCGGGTGACCGCCAGCGAGGACTCCAGCCCGTCCATCACACTCCTTACCGACTCCACCTGAGACAGAATCAGAAATCAGATCTGAGATTCATCTCTCAGCAAATGGATAAGGGAATGCATGTGTTTGAAGTACATTTCAGTGTACTATTATTACAATTTGCATATTCAATTTCCCTTTGTAGAAGGGCAAAAAAGCAAACCTTCGTCAATGTCGAAGGAGGCATAATTGTAGCTTAGTTTTATGCAATCTACCATAAAATGAAAATAAATTATATACAACTGCATATATAGACTAAGGGTTATGTAAACCCAGTGTCTCAAGTGATGGACGATGGATTTCAAATGTCAGGGTGACCATTTTCACAGCTCATGAGTACATTCTTAAAATATGTTGAGCCTATTACACTTTAATTCAATGGTGATCTGATCGTCTAATGATGTATGGAAGGATAGAATGTGTGAAGAACAAGTTCTGGGTCGCCTACCTGTTGAAGGACGCTTTCCATTTGGCCATGCAACCCTGCGTTTACCCGTGCGGTTTCCTCATTCTTGGCGCCGATCTGGTGTATTTCTTCTAGGGCCTGCTGGAGATAAAACGCCGCAAAACCTCCAGCGGCGACCAGCGCGACGTAAAATAAGGCCAGAGTCAACTTGAAGCAGACTCCGCCACCACCACCAGACCCGGAGCCGCTCGGAATGGCCGAAACTCCGCAAACCCCATCACTACTTTTCTGCTGTTTCGGCGACGCGTCGACTTGAGGAGGCGAGGAAGAAGTGGTCTTTTCACCGGAGCTCGCTTTGTTTCGGTTTTTCGCCGTCATCGCCGATAAGGCTTCGTTTAAGATGCTTGTACTGGTTTTTAGGGAAAGGTGGCACGCTGTGCGCTGAAGTTGTGCAGGAAAGAGCAGTCCGGTCGTCGTCCCCCGGTTATTCAACGTATCAGGGAGCGCGTCGTGTCTCTCCTAGGGCTGTTTCCAGGAGGCAGGGGGCTGGTGTGTAGGACTATGTGTACGTTAAAGCACATTATAGAGGGTGGGTGGGGGGATACTTGACGTTGCACACTAAAGTGAGTTGTCGAGTTTTTTAGTTTCCACCATGATTGTTGCACTGGGAGGGAATGCAATACATTTAATTCTGGGTTAGGCTACAGCATCCGAGACGCCTGTGGCTGTGAATTTTGAACACCCATCATTTCAACTTTTAATTGAAGTTTCCAAGAACTTGCGTAAACGGTGGAATTTAAATGAATTAAAAGTTCATGAGACAACCGTTATTTGCAGGGCTGCCCAACTTGTTTGTGCCATTGTTGTTTTTAAGTTATCCATCTACATCACCACTGGACGGATTCATTTCTGCGAGGCATTTCTGAGTGAATGAGACGAGGTAGTTTAGGGAAGGAGATTATTTCACCCTCTGTTGCTCCTCCCTTCATACGTGGCAGCATGCAGTCAGCTTTAAGCTCTCTTTCACGAGGCTACCAAAAAGTTAGTGTATTAAACAAATATCTCTTTACCTTATTAATATATAGGCCTATTCGTGTTTTTTCATGCTGTTGGAAGTGCATATTTTATCTTATGTTATGTTCCTCTGACATCTAAGTCAATCTCTTAAGTGTGTACGTTTGTGCTGCTGGGTGTCCCTGGTCCCACTACAATAGGCCTTTTTCACAGCAGACATTTTGACTTGTCATAGTGGGAAAAGCACAGGTGTTACTAATAACATTAACGATGGCTCTGTCCCAGTAAGCTGTGACAGTGAGCCATCACAACGCCAGCACCCTGAAACTAAAGCAGCTAAATGGAATTCAGCCATCATTCATTTGATTATTTACACCTGTGCTTTTCCTACGATGACAAGTCAAAATGTCTTCTGTGAAAAAGGCCTATTCAGCCTCTAATGCCATTGGCTTAAAAACTATCTCTGTGTCCTTGTGTATTAATGTAGGCCTAATGTATTATATTATGTGTGGACCCCAGGAAGAGTAGCTGCCGCTATTGTAACAGCTAATGAGAATCCGAATAAATCAAATTAAATCAAATTGCCAAACTTTTTTTGTAATAAAAAATAACAGGTTGACTTGATTGTTGTGTTATAAGGCTACTTTCAAATTTGCCGTGTGGTTTTTACGAATTAGGCTATGTTTATTGTCAATTGTTTAGTGTAGTAGCCTACGTTTAATGTACGCCTAATCATATAACTTTATCCACATGCATGATACGTAAATCCCATAGCTTCTCAGAGAGTCGTCCTGCACAGGAATGTGCATTGACTTTACCGTTTTCAATAAACATTTCGTCGATTTGAACACTAGATGCCGCTGAAGTACAGTGTATGACGACAACAACTTGACCAAATATTCCTAATTACTATTTAATAATACTATATAATAAAACTAATAAGCGGATACATAAAACCTATAATATCCAGTGAACAGTTAGTGAACAGAATGTCTTATATAGTGCCTGCGTTTCTTCTGAATTTATGAAAAAAGTAGTTGTCCTGGCAGTTTAAATACAGCAAAGTAAGCCTAAACATGGTCTATGTATCGCTGATTGTCAGGCATAAGATACCATGTAACCTACTTACTTAATCCCAGGCGGGAAATGAGGGTATCAGAATAACATAAAACATTAAATAAGAATAAAGCAATAGCAAAATAATAAAGAAATACACAGACAACACATACTTATATTGAATAAGAGTAGTAGAAATGTATACGCAAAAAAAGATGAACGTAGGCCTAAGCATGACAGGTGAATGGGGAAATCAGTCTATTTCCTAGCTAGAGAGTGAACCAGACGGGACGTCTCGTAAGCCCCGCCCACAGCTCACTGTTGGGACGCCGCCCAGAGCCGCGAGCTCGGCTTCCCGGTCCGCGGCGCTCGCGCTTGCCAGGTGCTATGGTGATACTGTATGACGATTACAGCTCCAAATTAAAGGTGCATTCATAATGGCCGTTGCCTAGCTAGCTGTCTCTTTCTCCGGGATCGGAATCCGCCTGTGTGTGTGTGTGTGTGTGTGTGTGTGTGTGTGTGTGGATGTGCGGGGGAACGAAGCAAGATCCGAGCCAGCACGGTCATCGAAATGAAGATTGACTCAAGGATGGGAGTTTAGGTGGCGTAATAATACCCCCGCCGGTGGAAAAGAACTAGCAAGCGAGCTACTCGCTAGCCCTGTCAGTCGGCTTGGATCCTGCTTGAATAGCAGGTTATTTGTGTCTGGTCATGGCCGGGCTGATAAAAAAGCAGATCTTGAAGCATCTATCCAGGTCAGTGCTGATCAACGCCGAAATACAATGTGGGGGATTTGACTGCAACGCAAGCGTTCACCTCCACTTCTAACCTGGCTAGCTAATGAGCCAAATTAAAAATGTTAGCTTGGCGCTGCTACGGCTCAGCGCCACCTCTTACATATTTGATGTTTATGTTTCGCATTGACGAACCTCGGGCATAGGCGCTAACTTGCTAACTTTAGAAGCTAGCGATGGCTAATCTCTTGTTCCTTGGTGCTAGGTGGTCAAGCCAGTCAAGTGTTTTGAAATTGACTCATTCATACAATTTCAGTAGATTCTTGTCTTCATGTCAGTCCACAGTGTTTAGTCAAGTGGCTCCATGTATGACATCTAGCTACAGACTGGACTAATGTACTTGACACTTAGACCAAGCATGTTATTTCTTTCTTATAACAGCCACATGTGACAGCAGGGTGATTAGTCGTCTAACAAAAACATAACTTTGTTGTATTCGAGCATAGATATCTGTTTACAATTTAATGTCTCACACATGACTCTTCCCACTTGCATTATTACATTTTTGCCCTTATTCTACTTCCCAAAGTAATACTTCCCTGTTCCATATTAAGCCTTTATAAACTCGTCAAGTAGTTTGGACACAAATGATGACATGCATATATATTGTCCTACAAATACTGCTTTTGTATGTGTATCGGCTATTTGTATGTGTTAGGCAAGGCACTATTGTCTCTGTACATGCGGTGTACATGCCCCAGTATTAGCATCAGTATCAACAGTGATGACACAGATAACAGCCGTACGGGAGATGTCATATGCCAGAAGTTTGTCATTAGATTGGCTGGCTTGTGTGACAGCAGACCAATCCAGGCCGGTTCTGGTCAGTGATGAATTGGTGACATCACGGTTGGTGTGAACATGCACAGCCATTCATAGTGTTTCAGAAAGCTCTGCACAGCCAACAATGTCTTCATTCTTCGGTTAATATTAACTATTTATTGGGAGATGTTTATTAACCTTTAACTTGCAGTGAATTCAGATACATGTCATGAAGGGGCAGGTTGCGGTTAGGCATCTAGGTAAAGGATGCCTACAGGTTGCCGGCAGACATTGGGGATCAAACCTAGTACCTTATTCCCAGGAGTCGAACACCACTAGCCAGAAAGGGATTTACTTAATCGGGTGCCCAACCATGTTTAATTGAGACAGCACCTCCATCACCTTTAATTCATTTTGGGAGGATAATCCCTGAGCAAAAAGCCTAACCCCTACCTGCTCGTTGATGACATGTTGGCTTCTGTTCTGTGCAGTCACTCCATGCCTTTCGTTGGTCGATTACAACACAGATGACTCAGTCAACATCTTTTCATTGGTTGAACACAACACCGATGACTCAGTCGATGTCTTTTCATTGGTTGAACGCAGCACTGATGACCATCTGTGGCTTTCAATGAAACATCTCATGAGGGGAGCTCCCGGCTGCCAGCGGAACTGGCCTCTATCCGATTGGCTAGTGGAGATAGGAGGAAGGGCCCATTAAGAATATCATTGTGGTGAGGTTATTCCCTGGACACAGTGATTTAAACAGATGTTCTTTTAAAAGTGTTACGCTGGTATAACTGGTTGAATCTGTTGCCATTATAGCTCATTCTAAAACTATTTGTCAACTTAATCAATTCTAGTTGATCCCTTTTGATTATTGAATGGTCAAACCCCACCCCAATGTCCGCAGTCTAACTGTTGGATGATCCTGATTGACATGTATTGGAAATTCACTGTAAATCAGGCTTTTGTATCCCCAGGCCTGTTTGCTTGGTTTGTGAACCCTTCTGTTATTCACTCACACTAACCTTTTACCGGGCTCCGCACTCATAAATATTCCAGTGACTCTGGAACCTTTTGGCGCTGATACAATCTTGCTTCTCTTTGACACGTTGTGTGCATGTAGTGAAATGTTCATGCATGTGTGTGTGTGTACTGTGTAAGCATGTCTGGTGTGAAAATTGTTCTATCCCTCTTGACATTGAAATCATTGTAATTCATAGAATTACATTTTTTTATGGGCTTTTTGTGCCCTAATGGACAAGCGAGTGACAATGCAAGGATAGGGAAGAGGGGTTAAAGAAAGAGGCAATGACATGTAGCCACAGGGTGGAATCAAAGCTTGGTCACTACAGAATATATTGCCTACCTTTTGTCCACACTAATAATTATAAATAATACATTTTTAATCATAAGCGCCTTTCAAGTCACTCAAGGACACTTGAAGACACTACAAGTCAATACATACACATACATTGTGGTAACCCAGCTCTGTGGGTGGTCCGCCTCCCCCCGAATTGAACACAAGTCAACGGATGGTTTAAGCCAATGCGGCACTTTTATTAACAAAAAAATAAATAGATCCTGCTCCAGCCCCCCCCCCCTCCCTCCCAGGTGTTTCGCATTGCTTTGAGTGGGTATGAGAGTATGAGAGTATATGAGAGTATATGAGAGTATACCATCGCTCCCCTGGGCCGCCTGGGGCACTGGGCTGGAGCCGGGCTGCCACACTCCTCCACCCCTGGATGAAGACCCGGGTGGCCTAGGACCAAGACGACTGGACTGCACCAGGCGCTGTGTGACTCCTCTATGACCCGGAGCTGGAGCATCTTGGTGACCTCTTCTCAGATGGCGATCCAACGGGCTTCTGGGATCCGGTAGGGTGGGATGCGCACCGTTGCGCCCGGCGCCGTCTTGATGTCGTGCTGAGCCACCGTGGTTCTCCCGGGCACCTCCGAGAAGACGTCCTGGTGCTGCAGGACGATTTCGCTAAGATCCTGCTTCTGGGCAGGACTGAGGTCGTCTCCAACCGGGACATTGGGCACACCGAGCCAGGCAGTTAGAACCAGGGGGATCGGGACTGGCTCGCCACTGTTTCATCAGGTTCACATGGTACAACTCGGTGGGCTTACGCCTCCCCGGCTGCCGTATCCGGTAGTTTAACTTGTCCACCCGTTCGACCACCTCATACGGCCCCTGCCACTTGGCCAGAAACTTGCACTCGGTGGTCGGTATGAAGACCAGGAAGGTCCTCCAGGAAGGTTGGAAGACGAGCAGTTGGGCACCAGGGTTGTAGACCCGAGCCTGGGCCTGCTGGGCCTGTTGGAGGTGTCCCCAGACTATAGGCCAGACCTGCGCCAGGCGATCCCGCACCTGTTCCACGTGGTCCACCAGGATGCGATGTGGGGAGGGTTGGCTCTCCCAAGCATCCTTGGCGAGGTCGAGGAGTCCTCTCAGTTTCTGGCCATATAGTACCTCGAAGGGGGAGAACACTGTGGAGGCTTGGGGTACCTCGCGGACTGCGAAGAGGACATGGGGGAGGAGCTGGTCCCAGTTCTTCCCGTCGATCTCCATTGCCTTCTTGAGCATCTGCTTGAGGGTTTTATAGAACCTCTCGATGAACCCGTCCGTTTTGGGGTGGTATACCGAGGTCCTCAGTTGCTTGACCTGAAGGAGACTGAGAAGTTCATTTAGCACACGCGACATAAAACAGGATCCCTGGTCTGTTAGTATTTCCCAGCCCTACCCTTCCCCACCCGACTGAAAAGCAGCATGAGCTCTCAAGCTACTGCTATAGCGGTGGCGGTGCGGAAGGGTAGGGCTTCGGGATGACTCAGATGTACCAATGGCCCTGGCTGGTCTTAGGGAGAGGTCCCACAATGTCTAACACCAGCCGGTCGAACAGCACCTCAATAATGGATACCAAGGGATTTTCGGGCCGAGGGTCTCAGGGCGGTGCGTTGGCGCTCCGGGCAGGCCTGACAATATTGTGTGATGTCCCTCTTAACTCCGGGCCAGTGAAACCGGCCTAGGATTATATCCCTAGTTTTGACCATGCCTAGGTGTGCCCCTAGTACATGGGAATGGGCCATGTAAAGTACCTTGCTTACGTAGGTGCGGGGCACCACCAACTGCTCGGTTGCGACTCCCCCCCCGCCCTTGGCAGGGGGAAAGTCAGAGAACTTGTTGAAGGGGGAGCTCTCCGCCTCTCCAGGTGGGGTGGACTGCTCCTTGGCAGTCACCGTGTCTGGGGTGCCTGGGAGAGGCTCTGGGGAGTCCATGTGGTGGGGCCTTCCTGTCGGCCAGGCTGGGGTACCAGGTGGGGTGGGACCGTCCGTCCCGGGGCCATCACCTTCTCTGGTCGACTTTGCGGGCGAGGATTGGGATACCGTGGCCCCGTAGGCGGGTCGGCCGCAGCTCCTCGGCTGTGGTCGGGGTGGCCTGGGACCAGGCTTGGGGGTCCAGAGCCGGTGGAAGATGGGGCAGTCTCTCCCTATGAGTAGGGGCACGGGGAGGTGTAACTCCGGGTGTCGCCGTGCACACAGGTGACCTTGATGGGCTCCCCCGGACGTCCGTCGGCTAGGGTCGCAGGGGTGTCACCACACTCTCTTTGTCATTGATGCCTGGATATCCTTGTCTCCTAGCAGTGTGGGGAGGTTTGGGGCGCCAGGCGCCCGATGAGCCCAACAGGTGGTGAGCACACATGGCCCCGGGCAGCCCTCGACCACGAATGCCGAGGGCATGGAGACATCCCTCTTCCCCGGACACTGGCGGGCGAGATGACCCGTCTAGCCGGGGTCCCTGAGCGTGGGTCGGCGGCCTCGGCGGGGATAGGCGTCGTTGTGGGTCCGGGCCGGGCAGGGGCTCGTGGTGGGTCCCGGCCGCGTCTGTCCCTCCGGGTCTCTCCAACTGGTGGACCAGCTCATCCACAGAGTCAGGGTGGTTGGTGGCAAGGGTTTTCCGGGCGTTTGACGGGAGCTCACGGATGCTGTTGACCACAGTAGTCAAATGACCTGAATGGCTTATGCTCCCTGACTACCTGTCTGTCCGCAATTAATCAATGGATGAGTAAAAACTCAAAATTTGGGTCATAAGACTACAATGGAAGTCTAGGTATAATTTTAGACTGATTTAAGTTTTAAATCCCACATAAACAAAGTGACCAAAACGGCATTCTTCCACCTAAGAAATGTTGCCAAAGTACGCCGATTTTTTTAACCAACAGGATGCTGAGAAGCTCATTCACGCTGTAACTTCAAGTAGACGGACTGGACTACTGTAATGCTCTTTTCACTGGTCTTCCAAAAAAGTAATTTGAGAAACTACAACTAATTCAGAAATCTGCTGCTAGACTTAACGAAATCAAGGAAGAGAGACCACATTACTCCTGGCTCCCTATATCTTCTAGAATTGATTTTAAAGTCCGACTTGTATATAAAGATATTAATGGTTTAGTGCCCTCTTATATTACTGACTCCCTGTTTTTCTATGTCTGATGGCTCTATGTCCCTTCAAGAGCCCTGGGGTAATCTGTAGGTCTTTTAAACAGTCCTTAAGTTCCCCAAAATAAAATTGGGGAAGCTGCCTTCAGCCACTATACACCTAAATAGTGGAACACTGTACCAAAAATTATTAGGGAGGTGGGCTCAGTGGACATTTTTAAAGACTGAAAACATTCAATTAATTTTTACTTATATGATCTTCCCTGTTTTTGTTCTGTGCTTTTCTTTTTTTGTGCTTTTTTTTTTAGGCTGCATTCTCTGTATGAAAAGTGTCTGGACTCTGGAGGTGTTCTTCAAGTGGAAGAAGGCTGTTTTGGTGATGTTTTTGTCTTTATGTGTGTCAAAGCAGAGGGTGGAGTCTAAAGTTACACCAAGACTTTTGACTTCAGCAACAGAGAATGTAATAAACCCAGGGATGGACGAATTGAGGTGGGAGACTTTGTCGTCGTAACCCACTAGTGGGTTGAAACCTGTTGGTTCTGATCATGCCAGCAGGTCATGCACATACCATAGATGTCCTTCATTCGACTATTTAGTTATTTTTAGCAGGTGCATTTATCCAAGTTACTTGGTAACTTGAGATAGCCTACATTAAACTAAGGAGCAGTTTTGGTGTAAGCTGCGGATACCGAGGCTCGGACCCAGAACCCTTTGTGTGTCGACAAACACCCTTATCTACTACTACGCTATCCTGCCCTCATCGACAACCACTCCATCTCCAATCAATGCCCCCGCAGAAGATGGTTGTCTTACACTAGCTTGTGTGAAAAAGTCAGTGCTGCTGTGGCTAAGTTTTTTGTTTCCCCCCCCCCCATATGCTACTGTTAGAGATGGAAAAGGAGGTTACTTGAGGACCGTAGCCTTGCTACAGTTAGCCACGGGTCTCTATAGGACTCGGATGATTATCGCTGATGGTGCACTACACAGCGCCAACAGCTGTTTCATTATATTCTTTTGATATGGGATAGTCCTTCAGTAAAAAATGTGCAGCAGTCCTAGTCGTATTTTCAATTGATTTCCTCTCTCTGGTGTTTTTTTTATGTATTCACTCTAGGGGTGACCTCGAATAGTCGACTATTCAACGATTCGATCGAAGGAGCTGATTCGACTGCCAATCTCATAGTCGAATCGTCGGCAAAACACAGGATCATTCCATTCGGGCTATAGGCGGTGCTGAATGTCTGATTTTATATATAGTTTATTTCTCCCAATAAATCATGATATATAGCCTATTTTTGTATAAATATCAAGTGCAAAACACTGCCGCCGCGGCGCGTCTATGACACAAGTGCCGCCCCTAGCACACATAGGAAGCATCGCGCTGCGGCGCGTCAACAGGAATATAGTCGTCTCCGGAGCAAAAAAAAAACAAAAAAGAAAAAAGCGCCTTGTCGGCGGCACTTGACGCGCGGCGACGCTGTGAAATAGGACAGTGGCGTGAAGTGTCGCGGGGCGGCGCGTTGCTGCCGCCGCCGGGGTGGGGGTTGTACATAGAAAATAATAGGGGCGGCTGTTTTGACGCGCGCCGTTCAGCGGCGGTGTGCACCGCCAATGTCGCAAATGAGAATATGGATCAATGAGCTAAAAAAAAGAAAAAAACATGATTTGACGATCAGTCGACTATAGGCAAGACTTGACAAATTAGATTCGACTATGTAAATTCTTAGTCGGGGACACCCCTAATTCACTCAAGGAAAAATGTATTCTGTGTGGAGCTAATACACCGACGGCCACTGTTATCTTGTTAGTACAAGTGGCCACTGTGGCAGGGTTGGCCTGACCACACGCCACCTAAGTGGCTTTCCTTGGGGCCCTCCGACATAGGACACGGGTAGATGTTGTTCAAGATGTTTATTGGAGAGCAGGTGGTATATGCTGAGCTGATGTTCAAGCTGCCATGACAGTGGCTCCTCCTCGAGTGTGTGTGTTGATGTTCAAGCTGCCATGACAGTGGCTCCTCCTCGAGTGTGTGTGTTGATGGCTGGTTTATCCTGGGTGCCATGATTGCTCATGCACCACAGGCAGGGGCGGACTGGCCATTGGGCATACCGGGCAAATGCCTGGTGGGCCGATGCAGATTTTTGGGCCGGTCCAGGACTGTCATAATACGTCAATTGTAGGTCCGGGGTGTGTTACGATCGCGCGCACCCCCCCGTCCCCCCCATCGACAATCGCGCACCCCCCCCCCCCCCCCCGCCCCAGTCCAGGCCAGTCCAGGAGAAAATTGCCAGGGCCAAATTTTGTTCCCAGTCCAGCCCTGACCACAGTTGTGCAGCCCCACCCAGCCAGAGTCCAATCAGTCTGACTCAGGCCAGGTGAGGCTGTAAACCAGCCATCAACAACACACAATCCACACTCGCCCTCCACAGCCACTTACAGGAAGCGAGTGAGTTTTTGTTGCATATTTTATTTTATTAGAAGACCTCTTAAAAAGGATCGAGTGAACTTGCTGAGTGCACTTGATCCCTTTTAGGAAGTAGTCTTCTAATAAACCAGAGTCCAACTGAATGCCACTCCATTGGGGAGAGTCCAGTCGGCTTGTTTCTGAGGTTCACGATTGGATTGGTTTTGCTGCTTTGCCCCTTCCCTGAAATGCCCTCAAACGCTTGATGGAGCAGTGGGTGTGGGAATTAAGAAGAGTGGCTAATCGCTACACTTTTGGTTTGCTTGTTGGTTGTGTTGATTCGTAGCCTGGAAGAAAATTACGTGTTGCAGTAGTCTCGCCCCTCACATCATTCCTGATTTATAATAATAAAATATTCCTGGCCTCAACTGCATTCTGAGCATCCGCAGAAATGCACTCACACTTGCAACACTTCCTACTCTCTTTGGCTCTCTTTCTCCCTTTTGGTCTCTCTCAATATCTTGCTTTGTGTGTGTCTCTTTTTTAATCCATCTCTCTCCATCTCTCTCTCTCAAAGTCCTTGCTCCCCCAGTCTCTTCAAGCCTCTATCGTCAGCCTGAGGGTATAGCAGGGTACAACGTGGCTTGTCCGCCTGAGTCATGCAACTTCTTGTGAGCTTGCTTCTCCTCCTTCTAGACCTTTCTAGACAGACACTCCTCCTCAAGCATCACCTACTGTGGAGCAGGGAGGAACCACTATACTGTGTCTGTCGTCCTATGTCTGCCTGGTCTGCTGTGTGTGTGTGTGTGTGTGTGTGTGTGTGTGTGTGTGTGTGTGTGTGTGTGTGTGTGTGTGTGTGTGTGTGTGTGTGTGTGTGTGTGTGTGTGTGTGTGTGTGTGTGTGTGTGTGTGTGTGAATTTGATACACTACGGACCCCTGCGGTGTTGGTTGCTCCTTAACAAGTTTACAATCCCGTCTGCCGACCTGAGAGGAACTGTTATCAATGGCGCTGTGACAACTGATCAAAGCCCTGTATTGATCGCTGTCCTCTTTTTCAGGCACCTCTCTTATTCATGAGATCAGGAAGCAGCGAAGAGGAAGTGGTCCAGAGGGAGGTGTGGAATCTGGAGGGTGGGGGGATTACGTCAGGGAGGAGAAGAGAGAGGGAGAGAGATGACGAAGTATAGCTGGCTAGGTAGGTGGATATTTGATCAGTGCACAGGGATGAATATTTAACTGGTCACAAGGCTAGGGCACACACTTGGCACCACACATGCATGTTTTGGCGCAAGCATGTATGTACACTGTATGTGTATGTGTACCTGCACACACATAGAATACCGTATAAAAGCTAGTGTGGTGATGGACAGAAGTCCATTTTCTGACGGTTTCCTCCTCAGACCGGATGGGCCTCTTGTGTATGTGTATGTGGTGCTGCTACTAAATAATTGAGAGAGGGACAGAAAAGAGAGAGGGAGAGAGATATAGAGGGAGAGGGGAGTTGTTAAATGTAGCGTACAATATCACATGACCAAGGTGCTGTTCGGTGCTACACCTACCTTGAGACTGGACTTAGTTTGAGTGATGGGTTTGGAGTCAGGCATTATTTGTTGATTAATCGATTGGCACACACCTATCACAAGTTACCACAGCCCAATGGTGCGTCTTAAATTTACTGATTTTGAGCAAACGAATGAGAGAGAAACAACCAAGTATTTACCTTTCTGAAACTATAGGCAGAAAATGTTGTGGTATTTCCACTTAAATCACAAACTATGAAAACATCAAAATTAAATTACAACGGCAACATTTGGATTCACGCCAGTTCAACTACCATGTGATTACCATGTTGAATATTTTGGTGTTATGGTGCCTGGCTGGCTGTTGGAAGCCATACAATGTGTGTTTTGTGACATGGCCATGTGTAGAGAGGCACAAGTAGAAGCTCAGTGCATTTGGAGATATGAGAAATCTCTGCTAACAATTAACAAAATAATCAACATGACCCCGGGGAGTTTCAAAGTTCAAAGATTTATACGACATGCATGCATACATGCACACACACACATTAAAGTACATGACTCACATTGACTACATTAGGGCCTTGTCCACATGTACACATGTAAAACATGCAGGTAGCTTTTTCTATGCGTTTTTGGCCTTTCGTCCATACGCAAACTGCGTTTTAGGTCACTGAATATGGACCTTTTGGGGAAAACATCTTCCAGGGTGAAGATATTTAGAAACTCTGTATTCAGTGTTGACGCGTAGACAGGGAAACCTGAGGTTTCGGCCAGAAACCTACAAACAATGGCAGACTACTGGTGTGTGTGGCTAGTACTTTTATGTTAAATTACATGTTTACAAGTGTAATGGTGAAGTGTTACTTCATCATTACACCGCTGTGTTGTTGTTCACCGCTCAAGAAGAAACCCATCAATGCGCATCTCCTAAATACTCTTCTGTGGTGTTTGACAAAGTGTTATCGCCACCTACTGGCCTGGCATGCTTGTACGCTCTCTTGTGTACAGAGATATTTTCTGGAACACCGTTGGTGTGGACAGGAATTCTTTTGAAAACAGAAGGCCTAACAAAACCCCTCTGTTTACACACACACACACTGAAGTACATGAATCACATTGAGTACACTAAACGTATTAAGAAAAAGGATTTGTTGTTTCATTTGCACACACACAAGACACGCAAAAACACAAGACACGCAAAAACACAAGACACGCATACAATAAAACACATATCAGCTTCACCTCTATAATTACTTGTATAGTTAGCACTCATATTTTAGAAGCAACACAGAGCCCAAGGTGTGTGTGTACACTACACAGTACTGTATATGTTATGCTGTTCTCTTGTACTGTACAATCTACTATTGCTTTTTATTCCTAGCAGCCAGAGTAGACGGATAAAAACAAATGTAATCTGGTGGCCAAAAATGTATTATTTGGTGCCGAAATTCTCAAACAAACGAGTATTACAGGTAGATATAGCCTTTAGAATTGCCAGGAGCATGCTTTACTACCAAAAAACATTGTGATGCATAGGAAATAGATTGATTACAATCAAATATATTGAAGGTTTGCTAAGAACCTATATCCAGACTATAGCTAAAGCAATGTTTTTGTATATGCTGTTATTTTGTAGGTTTGCTAAGAACCTGTCCCCAGACAAGATAAACCTGAGCACTTTGAAGGGGGAGGGTCAGCTGACCAACCTGGAGCTGGATGAGGAGGTGCTGCAGAGCCTGCTTGACCTCCCCACCTGGCTGGCCATCAACCGGGTGGGCTGCAACAAGGCCACCATCAGGGTAACATATACACACGCAGTGCACGCAAGCACGCATACTCACACTCACACACACAGTAGTGATAGAAATATATACTAGAAATCTGTAACATGGTCGAGAATAGAAAATGGAATAATGGACAAGATAATTAACGGTTAATTAAAAGGCTGACGGATGAAACGTAGCCTACTTGATCACATTTGTTTACGTCCTCCTTTTAACGTGGAACATTCATACACACACACCATTCAGAGAAATAAATTGAACTAAGAGATTAATGAACAGTGCTGACTAGAGTCGGATGTTTTACATTAGTCATATCAAAAGTTAAAACTGTTAAACTTGACATTCATTTCTAATGTGTTTAGTTTGTTTACATGGGAACAAATATATACACGCTTTTGTTGAGAGCCAGTTGACACTAGCAGGGTGCCACACACACACACACACACACACTGCCCAATTACCACAGCATTGGTCAACACACACACACACACACACACACAGTAGTGTGTCGTGACTGTGTGTCTGTGTGGTTTTATCCTGCAACATACATATGCTAACATTTTTGTAATCTCAACAGTGGTGACATAAATGTTAATCACACAATGTTTCATAACTCACATATACTGCATGAGTTGGATTGATGCTCATATAGGGGAGTTAATGGGACAGAGCAGGGCTTAAACTGGCAGTTGGTCTAGACTTGTTGATTCTTATTTTATTCAGGCTTCTGGATTCTTCTTACTTGATCACATTTCACAATCATTTGAAGAGATTGTTTTCCATTTTCCATTTAGAAAAAAGATTTAATTTGTTTTGGAAGTTTTTATTGGATTTGTTTAAAATACTGCTGTGGCTGAACCGGTCTTTCGTTTTTTTCGTCTTTTTTGTGACAGATACCATGGACCAAACTGAAGACCCACCCCATTTCATTGGTAAGCTTGCTCTCGTGAGCGTTACATACAGCGTTAATGTCATATATTAGATATTCTTTAATTTTTATTGAAGTGGTTCAATGCTTTTATACGGATCAGGAAGAGGCAGGGAAATAATTAAAGTAGTATAAAAATATATATTTTTGTCAACACAACCCGCTACTCAAACCACTCCTTTCAACCAACCAACATCAAGTCCGATCACCCTAGCACAGGGGTGCCCAATGTTTTTTGATCCCAGGATCTACTTTTCAAGTAGTCAACCTCCTGAGATCTACCAGTCCAGTGTCAACATCGCAAACCCACACACACATCGTTTCCAGCCTGCAGTAACTAACCTCACAACACTTTTTCTTGTTGTCACACAACTACTAGACATCACATCACAAAACCCTCCCTCTCTCAAACACACACACACACGCCAATCTGCATGATGAGCAATAGCCATAACTTCCTCAGTTGCTCCTCCACATCCACAGCCATTCCCTCACATCGCCTTGTAGTAGTATTGCAGGAGAGTTGCACTTCTTTAAAGGCCTTCACGATCTGTTTCATTTTTAAAAGTCGTCAAAAAGGCTATCCACTGCCTCGAGAAAGGCTTCTTTCACAATATCGCCGTCTTTGAGTGGCTTCTTGTGTTCAAATCCCGCACTTTTGTGGCGCGTAAAGGCGTTTTTGCAGGGAAATCCCTCTCGTAGCTCCCGTGTACTGTTTTAAAATGCCGCTCCAAATTCCCCTTTCTTTGCCAACGCCGCCGCTGCATTGCTGATCAAACAAACAGGCTTTGAATGAGAATAAACAAACAAAATAATCTTCCTCACATTCAGGGTGAAAATGGTAGGTCTTGGCTCGTTTCCCCTCAGCCATGTTAACGTTTAGGAGTGCGTATTACCGCTCTGATCGCTAGCTTCTAGCTACTGTTGACAGCTGTCAACTTCCTGTCATGCATGTCACACGCTACCGTAGCTGCTGCTTCTTCTTCTTCTTCTTCTTCTTCTTCTTCTTCTTCTTCTTCTTCTTCTTCTTCTTCTTCTTCTAGGATTTCAGTAGTGTAGACGCTGCTACCGTACGTTAAACGTGACCTACTTTTTTCTTTTTCTCCTTTTTAAATACTTTTTTTGTGGACGTGTTTAAGAGACCGATAGGGTGCGCAGGCAAGGACTCATGATAGGCTGTAGTGTACATTTAATACAAAATATAACACACACACACACACAAAAATATATTTATTTCTTCTTTTTTTTTTTTATATTTGTTTTTTTTTTGTCATTTTCTTCCTACTCCCCTCGCGGTCGACTTGGGATCAGTCTGCGGTCTACTGGTGGGCCGCGATCAACTGGTTGGGCACTCCTGCCCTAGCACATCAACTCCAAAACTCTCACAAAATGGCTGAAGGCGCCTTTTACATAGGGAAGAGCAGGAAGCGAGGAAGAGAAGGTGTTGTAGTAGTAGCTGTCGTCGTAGAGCACGCGGTTGGCATACAGCTTGATGAAGACACTGACTCCAGCCTTCAGATGCACCACAGGCTGAGCACCATGGCAGTGAAGGTGCCCCTGGCCGGGTTGTAGCCACTGCCGATGTTGGAGAGGAGGCCAAGCGGGGCGCTGCGGACGTCAAGCTCTCCTGCAGAGACTTGAGCTGCTGGTTCTGCGCCTGCTTCAGCTTGCGCATCTCCAGCGCCTGGCTGCCACAGACCTCCAGCTGTGCCTAGCTGACCGCCATCTCCTTCACCGGAGATTGTATGCTCTCCAGCAGGCCGTCCTGTGTGCTCGACACGACCGCCAGATGCTCCCGCATGGCTGGTGAGGGCGCAGCTGTCAGGCTGGCAGATGGCCAGGCTGGCGCGCTGCCCCAGGAGGTGTTGTTACCTTGGCACAGGCCGCTGGAGATGAAGACTACCAAAAGGAGGAATGTGTGCTCCATGGTTCTCTTCTGGACTTCCGTTTGGCCTTAAGGTGCTCCTTTGGTTTGGTCAGATCTTGGTCTTGGTCTTCACCTGCCTTGGTTTGTTCTGAACATCCATCCCCAGTGCAGCTCGTATTAATATCCGCTGTTGTTGGTGTTACATAAGAGCATGTCAGACCCTGCCCCCCTTCTCAAAGAAAAGCGATAATGAGTTTGTTACGTCGCGATTACAACAAACAAAACATTAAAGCTGGTGTACATATACCGTGTCCAACACAAACTTCTTTAGTCATTAGCAACACTTATCTATTGTCATTTTTATCACATACATTAATTGGGCGGATGAATGTACTGTTGCGATTCGGACCAAGCACAATGCAATGCTGTCTCTGTTTAAACAATAGAAGTGCTATATAGGTATTGTGCATTTGTTTGCCAAGGACAGATTCTTCTTTATAGCAATATCTATGTTGCATGTTGCACTATGTTTTTTTGATAGAGGCTACTGCGTCAGTTTCAGAGGGCTGGGCAGTAGCTCACGGCAATGTCTCAGCTTAGTGGCATGTAGAGATAGTTCAACTAAAGCCTCTCCACGAGGCCAACTCAATGTTAATGTGTCATGCTCCTGTGGTATGTAGACTCTGGACAAGGTGGTGATGGAGATGAGTACCTGCGATGAGCCACGCCCACCCAACGGCCCTTCGCCCATAGCAACCGCCTCGGGACAAAGGTGAGCCTGGGCCAGTTGTTCATAATAAAGTAATACTTCCAAAAGGTTTGAGTTCATTTACACATGTTGTGGAGCTGAATGTTGTACATTTAGCTTGCATCCTGCAGTAGCCTATGTTGTTTCCTTTATTACACACTTTGTATTGCAGAAAAGCACTTTATAAATAAAGTTTGATTGATTGAATGCTGTTGTCTGAGGTAAGAAGCTGTATCTTTATAGATGAGCACAGGAAGTAGTATGGCTGGTAGCTCAGATCGAAACATATTAACTGTTAAAAGAGATGCTGTTGGAGCACAATAGATGGGTGACGGAAGACTATGGCCTTTGAAGATAGGGTGTAAAATAGCCTAATGGTTATAGTTAGACAGTATGGACCATATGCACCAGTTTAAGGTCATACATGTTCTTTTAAATGTACATGATGTACTTTATAACTATGCATATAAATGGGGATTCAACCTTTTAATTGGACGCATGTTAAAGGACAGCTTAACATTAGCATACCATCTGGTGACTCTCGCTCTCTTTCTCTCTCTCTTTTCTCTCACTCTCTCGCTAACCGCTTGTCTTGGGATAGAGTTTAGCTACTATACATTTGTCTCTAAACATAATGCATTTGCTGATCTTTGTGGTATGAGGAATATTCTGTGTAACATAGACCAAGTGTCACTTATTTTGTCTCTTAAAAAAAATCATTGTAATTGTACTACTTAAGTATTGGTTAAAGGTGTCTCTTTCTGTCTGGCTGTCTGTCTCGTTCCTGTCTGTGTCTCTCATAATCATTTACATTGCCAAAGCAGTTTAAAAATGACTCAAAAACATAAAGATATATGTATATATATAAAGAGATAAAAAAGATTGCCGTCTTGTCTGTCTGTGTCTCGTTCTTGTCTGACTCTCGTCTGTCTCTCTCTGTTCAATTCAGAGGGCTTTATTGGCATTGGAAGCTTACATTTACATCGCTAAATGTAAATGGTCATCATAAATACAACATAATACGAACCTCTCTCCCACCCCGTAGTGAGTATGGCTTTGCGGAGAAGGTGGTGGAGGGCATGTCACTGTCCATCAACTCCATTGTGGTGCGCATCAGTGCTAAGGCCTTCAACGCATCCTTCGAGCTCTCACAGCTGCAGGTTTACAGCGTCAACACCAGCTGGAGCCTCAGCGACCTGCGCTTCACCCGCATCCAGGACCCCCAACGCGGAGAGGTCAGTCACCCCCACCCACCCCCTCCTACCCAACCCCATCCTGGCATGGCGTGTAATGGGAATGGAAGGAACCGCATCCTTCAAGGGCTCCTATTTTAGCACTAGCTGTGACGAGCCATTTCAAAATGTTCCAAAAATCGTTACTTGAGCTTTTTAAAACATTGAAGATGTTGGATGTCGAAACCTGGAAGATTGTCCTCAGTCTCTAGTTGAGCGAAGTGTTTAGAGACTTGTGAGTCTAGAGATACAGATGCTTTAACTGAAACATTCACAACTATTGATATTATGTTATTAGCCAGCAACATTTTAAAGTCCCTCAAAGAATGAATATCAGTGAAAGTGATTGGTCTGCAGTAGATGGATAATTAATATAGGATATAAACACTCTCGGTCTGCCCCCTTCGCTCCCCACCAGATCCTGACCTTCAAGGAGATCAGCTGGCAGATGATCCGCATCGAGGCGGACGCCATCCAGAGTGCCGAGCATGAGATGCTGAGCGCGCCCATCCGCCTCATCACCAACCAGTCCAAGATCCGTGTCACCCTCAAGAGACGGGTCAGAACCATACACACGCGCACACGCACACGCACAGAGACAGAGACACAGACAAAACCCCATAGAACCAAGTTCATAACATGGGTGATGGATTCAACTTGGGGCTTGTCCTACATTATGGATGTAAAGGATAGTGTAGTGGTAGGGTTAGGGTTCAGACCCCAACACCCCTCCTTGCAAGTAGTGTTGCACCGATACCGATACTAGTATCGGGAGGGGCCCCGATACCGCGCTAAAATGCTGGCATCGGTATCGGCGAGTACGAACAAATAATGCGCCGATGCCATTTACATATACTAATATGAAACTTGGAACGCAGCGCTTTGCGTCTTTCTCTCCCTTCACTCAATGCTGCGTGTGATCACACGTGTTCAGTGCATGCCGTGCCAAGCAGCTATCCTATTGGCCCACTCCGGCCGCCCGGCCGCGCATGTTGACCGACCGACAAGCGACGACGACAATGTACCAAAAAAAAGCAAGAAAAAAAAGCACCGGAGACGCGGAGGGCGCGCGGTTCAGCCGCGCGGCGCACAGAAAAGTTGTTCCGCCTGCGGACGCGCCGGTGCGGGGAAACTCAGTGAGCGGGTCCGCCTGCCGGTGCGACGCACCCGATCACCACCCATGCCCCCCCCCCCCCGCTCCCCGGGGTGCCATGCGGACACAAACAAGGAGAAGAGGGGAAAAAGCAGGAGAGAGAGGGAGACGCGTCTTGCTCACAGGCGGGAGATCGCTCAAATGGACAGACAGTGACCGCATCACAGACGACGAGTTAAGCTTCTCCCCGATTCCCCCGCCCCCCCCCCCCCCCCCCCCCCCCCCCTACATACTAGTAATTATCTCTAGTTATACTATATTATCTAATTATACTAGTAATTAAGCCATGATAGCAATGATTTTACATCCAAGTGAGTATGCAGTTCTTTAGTATTAGAGTAATAAAGCTTGTGTAATATATATATATATATATATATATTTTTTTTTTTCCGGCGTGGTATCGGTATGGTATCGGTATCGGCCGATACTGCACAGCCGGGTATCGGTATCGGTATCGGGGGCCAAAAAATGGTATCGGTGCAACACTACTTGCAAGTGGCTTTGGCTGAAAGTATCTGCTAAATGACTATATAGTATATAGTAAGGGGAATCATCACTCTCGGCGGTTTCCTAATACAAGAGAGTAGTACTGAGTCATACGTGCATTGTGAAAAAGATTGCGGTGTGCAACATCAACTCCGTTTCCGCCAAAAATGTGTGGACAAGTTGGACCACTGACTTCCAAATCGGACCAATGGAGAACACAAACCAATTATGTCAATGGTCTAAGCAGTACTCTCTTATATTAGTAAATGGCAGTTCCCCTTTAAACAGTGTTCCTTCTCAAGGTTTTTCCCTCTGTGTTTGGGGAGTCTGTCTTCGTCCTTTAGAGGGCTTAGGGTTAGTGTCGTATACTGTGGGGCCTGTAACTGGGATTAAGGGCGAATACATAAATGCATGTGATTAGCATCCGGCCCTGTGTGTCTGAGTGTCGTATGTGTACACAAACGCCTCCAGCAGGGCCAACTGTATTCCTTATCTTGATTCCTAACGTCCCGCCGTGTTTTGACTAGGGATCAAAACATACTTCCATACCAAATGTGGGGTTTGTAGACTAATAATATAGCTAATGTCATCTGATTTAACATTATTATATAGTGGGAAGTCAAACCAAGACGTAACCTCAATTTTGATGTACGCCATGGGAAAAAAAACAAACTTGCGTATATTTTAGGATTTGTTTCAGTGTATCAAAAATGTTTTCTACCAACAGTGAAAACAACATTCAGATTCAGTTTCAGAGTACTTTATTCTTAATATGCGGCAGATGGGAGATTTGCAAATACCTGTTTGTACGACATGTTGTCTTAACATTGTAACAATCACCAGATGAATTGGTCAACTGAATCTAAATGAACTAAAGAAGAAATAAAAATATTTGCAGCCAGAAATAATTTGCGTGAGGAATATTTATGGCTCCAATCACTGACACCGAACTAAACATGCACATGTCCCTCCTTAATGTCCTACTTGACCCTCCATGTTCCCCGGTGTTCCAGATGAAAGACTGCAATGTGGTGGCGTCCAAGCTGGTGCTGATCCTGGACGACCTGCTGTGGGTGCTGACCGACTCCCAGCTCAAGGCCATGGTCCAGTATGCCAAGTCCCTCAGCGAGGCCATGGAGCGCTCGGCCCAACAGCGCAAGAGCATGGCCACCGAGGAGCAGGTAGTGCACATGCGCACGCACACACGTATAATATACACACATCTATATACAAGTATATACACAATATACATACACAGTCTTGTATAAAGTACTTGAAAGCGATACTTGAGTCAAAGTACAAGTATCTTACCAGAAAATGACTTTGGTAGAAGTAAAAGTCACCTTTTAGAATATTACTTGAGTAAAAGTCTGAAAGTACCTGACATTTACTGTACTTAAGTACCAAAAGTAATTTTCTGATATAAAATGTACTTAAGTATTAGAAGTAAAAGTAAAAGTATTTAAACAAAGTAAGCAGTTAGAATTTTGATTATGAAATGTATTTTGGCTCCTGTAATATCCAGGTACAGTACAGGGGAGAGGCTTCAACTTGTTCAACATTAAAATTAAATAAATAACAATAAATATAAGTCGTACACATAAGACAACACTGGACTGATGTTATACTGATGTAATACACAGATTAACACACTGCCATGTAAACAGCATTCCCATAGTGGGAGTAATCAATACTGAATGAAGACATGTGGAGTATTCCAGTCTTATTGTGGCATTATTGTAGACATGTAAACACCGTAATCACACTGTGACGTCCTATCAGAGTATTGTAGGGTGACCATTTATGAGTTGTTGAAAAGGAGGACACCTCAGCCCGGGGGGGGTGCGCGCAATAGTAACACACCGCGGACCTACGGCTGACGGGGGGGGGTGCGCGCGCGCGCGATCGTAACACACCACGGACCTATGACCCGCGGGCGGACCTATGACTGGCGGGGTTGTCTCAAAATGGAGGACAAATACGCGTCCGGGGGCTTTGAAAAACCGGACAGTCCGACCTAAAGCCGGACGAATGGCCGCCCTAGAGTATTGGCAGCATGCCGGTGTAGCCGTGGCGTTTAGACACACACACGCACAAAAACCACTTCGTCTGGGAAAAGACATGTCGCCATGGCAACAGTAAACAACAGCCACTTTCAGTTTGGGTTAAAATACCGGTTGATGTCGCCACTGTTAATCTCGTCATTTGTGACCGGAGAATTAGCAGAACCTGCGGCAGCTGCAGGTGCTTCCGTGATTGCCCAAAGCAGATCTTCTTCTTCGTCGCGCGTGGTGTTTTTTTTTTCTTCGCGCTTGGAGGTTGATAAACAGGAAGTAGGTCACCAACTCGATTTTTATTTTGTAGTAACGAGTAACGAAGATGGTTATGGGAAATGTATCGGAGTAAAAGTACACATTTTAGTGAGGAAATGTAGTGGAGTAAAAGTAAAAGTTGTCAGAAATATAAATAACGAAGTAAAGTACAGATACGTGAAAATTCTACTTAAGTACAGTAACGAAGTATTTGTACTTCGTTACATTACAACACTGTAATACATACATGCATGCATACACACAGACACTTGTACATAGATGCACATACAAACCCTTTCTGTCTCGCACATACATGCATGTGAATGTTTGTAGTGCATACAAGTGGTGTAAGCGCATTAGGGAGCTCTATAGGATAGCCGTGTGGGTCAGATCCAAGACGGCTGCTAGTTGGGTTAGTTAGGGTTAGCCTAACCTTGTTTTCTGTATTGGTAGGTAGGTGAATTTTCACAAAGGCTGTGGTATAAAAGCGGTAAGGTACATGTCCTAGTTAAAGCATGTATACGAAATCTGATGCAACACAGAAGGCCGCCTTAGGCCACTGGGGACTGTGATTGTAAAACTACAGGCAAGAAAGCCTTTCTCTCCACACATACTGTAGATCACACTGTTTTTCTCCCTTCTTACTGTCTCTCTCTCTCTCTCTCTCTCTCTCTCTCTCTCTCTCTCTCTCTCTCTCTCTCTAATCTACCTCCCTCTATTTACTCTACCTCTCTTGTCCTCAGTCAATGCCTGTATATTCCCACCCCTGTGTTGGGCCAACTGTGTCACGGGAAGTTAGTTGGTGGAAAATATGGAGCATGCCTTTCTCAATGTTTCCCTGCTCTACTTCCCCTCTGCCACGTCTCTCGCTCTCCCTCTTTCTATACCACCCTCTCTGTATTTCTCTCTGTCTCTATCCCCCTCTCTCGGTCTCTCAGGACTTTTCATGTTCACCAGAGCCCAGTGGCTTTGGCATGTACACAAATTCACACATAGCTCCCACATACCCCAAAGGGACTCTCTTTCCATTTTCGCTTCAGTCACGAGTCCTGAAACGCCACCTGCTGGATAGGATGTGGTACTGCAAGGTTAAACTGAATTGAATATACTTAGCAAACAAGATATACTGAAAATGATGATGATATTGATGATGTATGCTAATAGTATGTGCTAAAAATCTATAGCTACATTTCTCACTGAGTGAACATTAGGTTTACAAACTGTGGGTCGTGTCCCATAAGTGGTTTACAGCAGGGGATGAAGTGGGTTGCAGATGGCCACAATAAAATGTGTTCAAATGTACATTTGTGTATGTATATATATATGTGTGTGTATATACACTCACCGGCCACTTTATTAGGTACACCTGTCCAACTGCTCGTTAACGCAAATTTCTAATCAGCCAATCACATGGCAGCAACTCAATGCATTTAGGCATGTAGACATGGTCAGGACGATCTGCTGCAGTTCAAACCGAGCATCAGAATGGGGAAGAAAGGTGATTTAAGTGACTTTGAACGTGGCATGGTTGTTGGTGCCAGACGGGCTGGTCTGAGTATTTCAGAGACTGCTGATCTACTGGGATTTTCACGCACAACCATCTCTAGGGTTTACAGAGAATGGTCCGAAAAAGAGAAAATATCCAGTGAGCGGCAGTTCTGTGGGCGCAAATGCCTTGTTGATGCTAGAGGTCAGAGGAGAATGGCCAGACTGGTTCGAGCTGATAGAAAGGCAACTGTAACTCAAATAACCACTCGTTACAACAGAGGTATGCAGAAGAGCATCTCTGAACGCACAACACGTCGAACCTTGAGGCGGATGGGCTACAGCAGCAGAAGACCACACCGGGTGCCACTCCTGTCAGCTAAGAACAGGAAACTGAGGCTACAATTCGCACAGGCTCACCAAAATTGGACAATCGAAGATTGGAAAAACGTTGCCTGGTCTGATGAGTCTCGATTTCTGCTGCGACATTCGGATGGTAGGGTCAGAATTTGGCGTCAACAACATGAAAGCATGGATCCATCCTGCCTTGTATCAACGGTTCAGGCTGGTGGTGGTGGTGTAATGGTGTGGGGGATATTTTCCTGGCACACTTTGGGCTTATTAGTACCAATTGAGCATCGTGTCAAAGCCACAGACTACCTGAGTATTGTTGCTGACCATGTCCATCCCTTTATGACCACAGTGTACCCATCTTCTGATGGCTACTTCCAGCAGGATAACGCGCCATGTCATAAAGCGCGAATCATCTCAGACTGGTTTCTTGAACATGACGATGAGTTCACTGTACTCAAATGGCCTCCACAGTCACCAGATCTCAATCCAATAGAGCACCTTTGGGATGTGGTGGAACGGGAGATTCGCATCATGGATGTGCAGCCGACAAATCTGCAGCAACTGCGTGATGCTATCATGTCAATATGGACCAAACTCTCTGAGGAATGTTTCCAGTACCTTGTTGAATCTGTGCCACGAAGGATTAAGGCAGTTCTGAAGGCAAAAGGGGGTCCAACCCGGTACTAGCAAGGTGTACCTAATAAAGTGGCCGGTGAGTGTATATGTGTGTGTGTATATATATGTGTGTATATATATACACTCACCGGCCACTTTATTAGGTACACCTGTCCAACTGCTCGTTAACGCAAATTTCTAATCAGCCAATCACATGGCAGCAACTCAATGCATTTAGGCATGTAGACATGGTCAGGACGATCTGCTGCAGTTCAAACCGAGCATCAGAATGGGGAAGAAAGGTGATTTAAGTGACTTTGAATGTGGCATGGTTGTTGGTGCCAGACGGGCTGGTCTGAGTATTTCAGAGACTGCTGATCTACTGGGATTTTCACGCACAACCATCTCTAGGGTTTACAGAGAATGGTCCGAAAAAGAGAAAATATCCAGTGAGCGGCAGTTCTGTGGGCGCAAATGCCTTGTTGATGCTAGAGGTCAGAGGAGAATGGCCAGACTGGTTCGAGCTGATAGAAAGGCAACTGTAACTCAAATAACCACTTGTTACAACAGAGGTATGCAGAAGAGCATCTCTGAACGCACAACAGGTCGAACCTTGAGGCGGATGGGCTACAGCAGCAGAAGACCACACCGGGTGCCACTCCTGTCAGCTAAGAACAGGAAACTGAGGCTACAATTCGCACAGGCTCACCAAATTTGGACAATCGAAGATTGGAAAAACGTTGCCTGGTCTGATGAGTCTCGATTTCTGCTGCGACATTCGGATGGTAGGGTCAGAATTTGGCGTCAACAACATGAAAGCATGGATCCATCCTGCCTTGTATCAACGGTTCAGGCTGGTGGTGGTGGTGTAATGGTGTGGGGGATATTTTCCTGGCACACTTTGGGCTTATTAGTACCAATTGAGCATCGTGTCAAAGCCACAGACTACCTGAGTATTGTTGCTGACCATGTCCATCCCTTTATGACCACAGTGTACCCATCTTCTGATGGCTACTTCCAGCAGGATAACGCGGCATGTCATAAAGCGCGAATCATCTCAGACTGGTTTCTTGAACATGACGATGAGTTCACTGTACTCAAATGGCCTCCACAGTCACCAGATCTCAATCCAATAGAGCACCTTTGGGATGTGGTGGAACGGGAGATTCGCATCATGGATGTGCAGCCGACAAATGTGCAGCAACTGCGTGATGCTATCATGTCAATATGGACCAAACTCTCTGAGGAATGTTTCCAGTACCTTGTTGAATCTGTGCCACGAAGGATTAAGGCAGTTCTGAAGGCAAAAGGGGGTCCAACCCGGTACTAGCAAGGTGTACCTAATAAAGTGGCCGGTGAGTGTATGTGTGTGTATATATGTATATATATATATATATATATATTAGTGATGGGCCGTTATCGGCGTTATCGCACTGCGATAACGCGAGACTCTTATCGCGCGATAAAAAAATTATCGCTGTTAATCTATTCTCAAAGTTGGGTTGGGAGCTGGGTCTATACTGGATCTCCACCAAGGAAGGTAAGCGCCGCGGAACGGCTGCGCTGCGGAAAGTCTGCCCGGCGACCCCCCCCCCTCCAACACGTTCTCATCCCAACTCGTAATATACCGACGATTTGTCACGCCCCTAGACGTCTGATACTGACGCAAAAGGTACCCTCCCGCGTCTGTGTGAAACGATCCGGGTTCTCATAAACCCGTTGGCGGTGGTAAGAGACGAGCAGAGTCTACAGCGTCCATTCACTCCAATAATAACCCGGTCACGGTGATAGATTACGCTAACCCTAACCCTAACCCTAACCCTTTTTGGAGTGAATTGTTTCACAGTAGACTGCGGACGCTGTAGACTCTGCTGTAGACTCTGCTCGTCTCTTACCACCGCGAACGGGTTTATGAGAACCCAGATCGTTTCACAAAGACGCGGGAGGGTACCTTTTGCGTCAGTATCAGACGTCTAGGGGTGTGACAAATCGTCGGTATATTACGAGTTGGCTGCCCCCCCCCCCCCCCCCCCCCCCCCCCCCCCCCCGTCAACAATCGCGCCCTCCCCCCCCCGTCAACAATCGCGCAACCCCCCCCCCCCCCCCCCCCCCCGTCAACAATAGCGCAGACTTATTTTTAGTCATTATTTAGGTAGCACACGTATATTATGAATGCCTTCGACAGAATTCAATAATCTAGATTAATCTAGATTAATTCCAAGATTACAGTTAGATTAATCTAGATTAAAGAAATTAATTTATGCCCAACACTAATATATATATATATATATTGTTATAATGCCAGTTAAACTTGCCTTGAAAGCACCCCAAAGGTGGACTAAGGGTATGTTGTAGTATGTACTAGCAGTAATAAAACTGCGTAAAATATGAACATAAGGAAATATCTAATAAAAAAGGCCGACACATTCATTAGATGGACAATATCAGTCATGAGAAGCAGGGAAATGTATTTACAATGAGTCTAACATGGAGTTTGGTGTTGACCTAAATATTGAAGCAAGCAATCTAGAAACTGTCTGGGGTGCACAAAAAAGCCTAGGTGTGAAAACAACCACAGAAGTGTTTTAAAGCTAAATTCTCCTTTAAACCTGCACTGTTTTCTACTGCAGCTATTTACTCCAATATCTGAACTACAAAGTCAATCCATCCTGGGAATCTTTCTATAAATCCTTTTATTCTGGTCCACTTTTGTCACAGTGGGAAAATCTCTTGCTATTGCTAATGGTGAAACATAGATGGTGCAGATTGTCACACCTGTGATGATGCAGGACTAGAGGGTTAAGTGCTACGCTAACTGCTAAGTGCTACAGCGCTGCTGGGATGAACAGGGAGTAAAATCTAAGTGACAAAAATGTATTTACAGCCAGTGTTTTTCTGTGTGTGTGTGTGTGTGTGTGTGTGTCTTTGCGTGTGTGTGTGTGTCCAGGAGTCGTCTCCGCCCCCCTCGGCCCAGCAGGTGTGCACGCAGGCATCGGCAGCGGCGGACCAGAGTGCCAGCATGGCCAAGCTGTTCAGTGCCTATGACGTGTGTGAGACCTCCCACCACCTGCAGATCACACACCTGGACCTGCACATCTGCGACGACATCCACGCCAAGGACAAAGGTGAGTGTCGTGGAAGCACATGCTTGCGCAAGCACACACGTACACACACGTACACACACACACGTGTTCATTCATGTGTTTGTTTGTGCATGCATGCATGCAGATATGGCAGTGCCTGTATGGCGCCAGATTAGTGCCAAAATGCACTCGCGTGATAAAACATGCAGTCGGGCGTATTATATTATTTCACACGCGTAGTTATTAGAAAACTATGGCTTCTGTGAAAATGAAATTTCACACAAGCCATAGTTTTCGTTCATCACAAATGCCCGAATTCAGCCAAGGCTTTCTTACCTGAAGGTACCTCCGCCCTGACGCCGTTGTCTCGTTCAGACCTCTGAGTTCACCAGCAGACTTCCATCCATGAGAGAAACCAAGGCTGTCAATCAAATATCGCTCCTCAGAAACGGCCAATCACAGGAGAGCCCGCCCTGCCCGGGTTCCCTCCCCATACCTGCAAACTAGTCACCTTTCGGCGAAATTCGCCGTTTTCAACTCAAAATAGGTCATTTACGTGAATCGTGTAGATCCGAAGAGTTTTTTTTAAGGGGGGGGGGGGGGGGGGGGGACGACTGACCGACCAACCAATCAACCAACCATAGACTGTATAATAACCGACTGTATAATGAGCGAGAAACAAGTTTGTTATCTCTTCACAATAAAAAAACATCTTTGGCCAAATGACTCCACGTTCCATGTTACACGACCACCAATCGTAATCAAGATAAACCACAGCGCGCGTTTTTCCCCCATCGTTCCAGTCCTGGAGTGGACTGCTCAGTCATCAGCAAGTGGTTCGTTCTTTCACACGGATTCATCTGAAGGACAGATGAAATCCCCCCCCCCAGCCGGTCGTAGGTCCGGGGTGTGTTACTATCGCGCGCACCCCCCCCCCCGCCCCCCCGTCGGCCGTAGGTCCGAGGTGTGTTGCGATCGCGCACGCCTCCCCCCCCCACCCGTAATAAATGTGCCATTTTTACCATAAGAAAATGTTGTCTTTTCGCTTTATTTTCTTCTGGGAGTACACCAGAATGCTTAATTTACATGTTAAAATAGCAAAATTTGGCTGGGGGGGGATGCCCCAAGACCCCCCTACAACGGTTAAGTTTGTCACCTTTTTCAACCCTTATGGGTTTGCAGGTATGCTCCCCCAAAGTGCCAAAAATATTCCTTTCTAGCGAGCAGAACATGAGCTGCGAGAGGCTGTCTGATGTGAGAGCAACGAGGAAATGTTCCCGAGTCCCCGATTTACTCGCTCGCTCTCAATTTCCTCGCTCGGGGAGAAGCGCTCTGGGTGTGCACGTGCGTGCAGAGAGAATTTGCGCGCTTCCAATTGTAATTAATTAATGACACATTTAAGTAATTATTTAATGGTGTATTTATTTATTTAATTTTGGCACTTTTAGTCCTCCATAGTTCTCAGAAGAACATCCACCGTTATGAAAATGTCCACACCTTTGCAACACTAATTTGAGCTAGTCTGCTATCAGATTTAAGATTATTAATCTAAAGTCTGATTTGTGAGACAACATAAAGTTTCACCTCTTAACTACAACATAGTCTTTGCTGCATTTGTTTTATCAATGAATCACTCTGCATTTGTTTAATCTCCTTCCCAATTGTGTGTGTGTGTGTGTGTGTGTAGTGAGCAACAAGCGGCTAACGGGTGGAGCTATGCAGCTGTCCTTCAGCCTCATCACCCTGGACTACTACCCCCTCCACCGAGCAGGTACCCCCCCACCTCTAACCTACCTCTACATATACATGTAGAGTTAACTCCAACCTCTGCCTCTACATATACATGTAGTTAACTCCCACCTACAGTCCCTGACAAAAGTCTTGTCACTTATCCATTTTGTAGAAACAACAGCTTATAACCTGACTTTTAATTAATCCATTGGTTTTAGAAATGGCTCATATGAAAGCTAAAACCCTCCCAAATTATGTTTAATATACTAAAATGAATTTGCTTCAATGAAGAAAGATTGATCATTTAATGAACACAGAAAGGTCAGATTTTGTCAAGACAAAAGTTTTGTCGCCTACAGAGAGTAATGTGAAAATTGAACAAATAATTTACTTCAAATACAAAAATATGTTGCATAACATCAGTGAATTAAGTAGTGGTGCTGTGAGATCCATATTTAATATCTTGTATGACTTCCATGAGCTTGAAGGACTGCATCTCCATGCAGTTCGACTCCATGCGGTTCGACAATGATTCATACAATTTATTGATGAAGTCATCAGGAATAGCAAAGAAAGCAGTCTTACATGCCTCCCAGAGTTCATCAAGATTCTTCTTTGGTTTCGTTTTCCATGCACCCTCTTTCATTCTACCCCAGACATGCTCAATGATGTTCATGTCTGGTGACTGGGCTGGCCAGTCCTGGAGCACCTTGAAAGATCAAGGTGCTCCAGGACTTCGCCTTGAGGAACTTTGATGTAGAGATGGAAGTACACAACACAGCTGCCGCAAATATTGCAGGAGACCTACTGGAGCCCGCATGGATCCGAGATTCACCCAGAAAACAGTTATGTTTGGTGGTGGAAAAATCATGGTCTGGGGTTACATCCAGTATGGGGGTGTGCGAGAGATTTGCAGGGTGGAAGGCAATATCAATAGCCTAAAATATCAAGAAGTATTAGCTACCTCTTACATTCCCAACCATAAAAGGGGTCAAATTTTGCAGCAGGATGGTGCTCCATCGCATACTTCCATCTCTACGAAGGCGAAGAAGATCAAGGTGCTCCAGGACTGGCCAGCCCAGTCACCAGACATGAACATCATTGAGCATGTCTGGGGTAGAATGAAAGAGGGAGCATGGAAGACGAAACCAAAGAATCTTGATGAACTCTGGGAGGCATGTTAAACTGCTTTCTTTGCTATTCCTGATGACTTCATCAATAAATTGTATGAATCATTGTCGAACTGCATGGATGCAGTCCTTCAAGCTCATGGAAGTCATACAAGATATTAAATATGGATCTCACAGTACCACTACTTAATTAGTGCCACGGGGCCATCGCACCGAGCACTATTGTTATACTGTGGATTTTTTCTTATCTTTATTATTATTCCTCTTCCGGACTAATTTCGATTCGCTACTAGTCCTACAACTCTTCGAGTTATGAGATTATAATGGGTGTGTATTGCGAGGAATGTTCGTGTCAGAGTGCAGGTTAGAGTGGGAGAGAGCCCAAAATTAATCCAGATTTTTTCTCTTTCCACGCTGCTCCTGGCCACAATTTACACTTTACACACATGATTTTTTTTCCAAATTTGTAGACATACTTGTTCTGTCTCTCACAATGTGCTCAAAAAATCAGAGAGACTTACAGAATTTGAATTAGCAGCCTCTAAGTGCAGCCAGTCTGTCTCTTCTCCTCATTAACTCCAATACAAATATTTTCAGAGAGAAGCAGAACGGACCCCTGTTTTAAACTTGCAAGTGTGTCCACAATATTTACTGTAGAAACACTGTAGAAACACCAAATCGTTCAGGAAGTCCTTACAGTGATGATGGTCTGGTTTTTTTTCTGATACGTGCTACCGTTTTGTCAGAATAAGCCCAAATGTGAGACCAGCGCAGAGGCAGAAACGCGCTATTTTTCTCAACGTTTCTTTCAGCCTCAGTGATCTAATTACGGTTGGTTAGTCAGTTTAACTGGCGTGAGGCTGTTGTCAGGCAAACCCTACAGATATATCGCTCGTCTGATTGGACTACAGATACAAGAGGACTCCTATTGGTCACCGCCGATCTACTCTTCCGCGTTGATCCGGAAGAGTAGATCGGCGGTGACCAATAGGAGTCCTCTTGTATCCGCCATCCAATAGCCCCGCTGTATATCGACCCGGCTGAAACACGGGAGGACACGCTATATTTATCAAAGCTTGGTCGCCGTGCTTAGGCTATAGCCACACTACTAGGTTTTGTATCTCAAATGGATCATTTGTTTATACACTTTTACACCAGTCAGCAAATATGCTACAGGTCCACAGTGGTGTGTTAAAACCCGCTGCGCACACACACGTGTTTTTTTCCAATAGCCCCGCGGTATATGGACTCAACTGAAACACGGGAGGACGCGCTGTATTTATGAAAGCTTGGTCGCCGTGCTTAGGGTACATTCACACTACGTTTTGAATCTCAAATGGATGATTTGTTCATACACTTTTACACCAGTCAGCAAATATGCTACAGGTCCACAGTGGTGTGTTAAAACCCGCCGCACACACACGTTTTTTTCCAATAGCCCCGCAGTATATGGACTCAACTGAAACACGGGAGGACACGCTGTATTTATGAAAGCTTTGTCGCCGTGCTTAGGATACATTCACACTACGTTTTGAATGTCAAATGGACCATTGGTTTATACACTTTTACACCAGTCAGCAAATATGCTACAGGTCCACAGTGGTGTGTTAAAACCCGCCGCACACACACGCGTTTTTTTTTCTTTTCTCCAATAGCCCCGCTGTATGTCGACCCGGCTAAAACACGGGAGGACACGCTGTATTTATCAAATTGATTGGGTCTTATTAGTCATATATACCTTTTGTCATTTAATCCTTCTTGTGTGGGTACTCCTTTCCCATTGCGATGGCTTGCTCCGCGACGGATAATGCTCTCTGTAGCGCTCCAATCAGTGGCGGTTCTAGGGGGGGGGGGCAGCGGGGGCCAGTGCCCCCGTAACTCTGAGTCCGGACCCCAGAGTTATTAAAATAAAATTAATCGGTATTTTAATGAATTAATGACACATTTAAGTATGTAATTCCAATTTTAATTAATTAATGACACATTTAAGTAATTATTTAATGGTGTATTTATTTATTTTTGGCACTTTTAGTCCTCCATAAAACTGTACTGTATGTTGATTACTTGACTTGATTCATGTTGGTGTCTTACAGGTGTGTGTGTGTGTGTGTATTTGCAGACAACATGGAAGATCATTGTGTGTGTGTGTGTGTGTGTGTGTGTGTGTGTGTGTGTGTGTGTGTGTGTGTGTGTGTGTGTGTGTGTGTGTGTGTGTGTGTGTGTGTGTGTGTGTGTGTGTGTGCAGACAACATGGAAGATCATTACTGCCCTCTCGCTTAACTCTACTCTGCCTGCAACCCTTTTCATCATTTTTTTTGTAACTTTGTTTCCCACATAATGAGGTTGAAAGGGCATAGGTTGCTGTATAAATAAGTACTTCAAAAAGGAACGTTTGTTGTAGGTGTGCTCCTTGTATATAATATCATAATGTTACTACATATTACATAATGTACACACTCGGGCAGTAGCCCCGTGGCACTTTCAAAATTTCCCCCGAGGGAATTTTCTAGTTCACTGATGTTATGCAACATATTTTTGTATTTGAAATAAATTATTTGTTCAATTTTCACATTACTCTCTGTAGGCGACAAAACTTTTGTCTTGCCAAAATCTGACCTTTCTGTGTTCATTAAATGATCAATCTTTCTTCAGTGAAGCAAATTCATTTTAGTATATTAAACATAATTTGGGAGGGTTTTAGCTTTCATTTGAGCCATTCCTAAAACCAATGGATTAATTAAAAGTCAGGTTATAAGCTGTTGGACTGTACCTCTACATATACATGTAGAGTTAACTCCCACCTACCTCTACATATACATGTAGTTTACACCAACCTACCTCTACATATACATGTAGAGTTAACCCCAACCTCTACATATACATGTAGAGTTAACTCCCACCTACCTCTACATATACATGTAGAGTTACCTCCAACCTCTACCTTTACATATACATGTAGGTAACCCCAACCTACCTCTACATATACATGTAGAGTTAACTCCAACCTCTACATATACATGTAGAGTTAACCCCAGTCTCTACATATAAATGTAGTGTTAACCCCAGCCTCTACCTCTACATATACATGTAGAGTTAACCCCAACCTACCTCTACATATACATGTAGAGTTAACCCCAACCTACCTCTACATATACATGTAGAGTTAACCCCAACCTACCACTACATATATATGTAGAGCTAACCCCAACCTCTACAAATACATGTACAGCTAACTGCAACTTCTACCTCTACATATACATGTACAGCTAACCCCCACCTACCTCTACATATACATGTAGAGTTAATCCCTACCTCTACATATACATGCAGAGTTAAACCCAACCTCTACATATACATGTAGAGTTAACCCCAACCTACCTCTACACAGGCATATATGTCAACCCCATTCACCCCAACCTCTACCACAACCGACACAGACATATAGAAATACTAATTACCTCTACCCCCTCTACCCCCCCCCCCCCCCCCCCCCCCTCTCTCTTTCTCTCTCTCTCTCGCTCTCGCTCTTGGTCTCTCTCTATCTCTTCCTATCTTGCGTCGTGTCACAACTAATCTCTTTCAATCTCTCCTTCTTTGTTCCTCTCTCTTTTCCACTCTCTCTATATATCTCTCTGATTCCCCATCATCTCCCTCTCTCTGTCTGTGTATCTGGCTGTCTCTGTCCATCTTTCTCTCTCTGTCTGTCTGTCTCTGTCTCTCTCCTTCTCGGTCTGTCTCTATCTGTCACTCTCTGTCTCTTTCTTTGTCTGTCTGTGTGTCTCGCTCTCGTTCTCTTGCTCTCTCACTCTCTCACTCTCTCCACCTCTCTCTTGCTCTCTGTTTCTCTTGCTTTCTGTCTCTGTCTCTGTGTGTCTCCATCTGGCCAGGAGACAGCTGTTTCCACTGGATGCACTACAGTGAGGCCACCAAGGCAAGGGAGGGCTGGGCTCGCTCTCTGCTGGACGAGTTTAAAGCCAACGTAGAGTTGCTCAAAGGCGCTGTCAGAGACCAGCAGGGACCCAGCGCTGCGCATGGATCACCACAGCACGGTACCACACACGTATAAACACACACATATATAGACCCATGCACGCACACAGATGTATATATAGACATACAGGCACTCACACGCACATATAGACAGATACACAGACAGACATACAGATGAACACATGCATATACAGTATATAGCCATATAGACATACATATATACGCAAACACACAAACACACACACACACACACACATTTAAGTGGAGCAATGTGTTAGTTTGTTCCAGATGCACACATGCATGAATGCATGCTGCTTATCCACACACGTGGATTAGCATGACCTGAAGCTTTTTTACAGAAGTGTAAAGGTTTAGATGTACCTCCTCCATTGTTTCAATGCACTGACACAAAGTGAGGCAAGAGCAGTTGTTTACAACCCTCAAGTTGTGCTCCTGTTTCTGTATGAAGGATACTTCCAGTTTCAGACTTGCTACACTTCCCCTTCTGAGTGGAAACGCAAACACCCCGCAAAACCTGTACACACAATAACAGAACATGCACATGTCATTACAGATGCGTGTGCGTGTCCGTGCGTGTGTGCGTGTGCGTACGTGTGTCCACTTTGACCCCATCTCACCTACTCCTCTGGGTTGTGTGTGTCCCCCACTAGCATCATCCCAGAGGGAGGGGGATGAGTATTGGCCTCTAGGGAGGCAGGACAGAGCAGGAGGAGAAGGAGTAAGGCTTAGGGAGGCGCAGGGCCCACTGCTAGAGTGGAGTCCACACACACAGCGCCCCCTGCCCCAATGCTGCTGGTGCCTCGAGCCAGGTATCATCGCTTGTCTGTGTGCGCGCGTGTGTGTGTTCTTGTATTTGTGTGTGTCAGTGTACCCACGGAGGTATTAAAAGTGCAAAAAGTCTTACTTAAAAAAATAACAATTTAAGGCCTTAAATTGCATTAAACATTCATAAATATTGTTTGCATTAGGTCTTACATATTTTTTGCTACTGTCGGGGGAGGAAAGATAATAAACCTCAAACCAATAAATGTCAAACTTTTATGTATTTGAAGTGAAATAGATATTTATTTGTATCCCGCCTCACAAGCTGTGTTGACCACTGCACTGGCACGATGACACCCGATAACACCCAATAACACCGCGTGGAAATGTCTTTTGTTGTCAGACAAGCAGCACTGCTGAGATAAACTGACTTTGAACAAATAAACAAATAATATAAATAAATGTGTATACGTATAAAACAATTCCAGGTTCAGGACTATCATTTACCTATACACTGTTGGGCTTTGAAATCGGTATTAAATTGTGTTTTAAGTGGTATTAAAAAGTCTTGAATTGAACTGGTTGAAACCTGCAGATACGTGTGTGTGTGTGTGTGTGTGTGTGTGTGTGTGTGTGTGTGTGTGTGTGTGTGTGTGTGTGTGTGTGTGTGTGTGTGTGTGTGTGTGTGTGTGTGTGTGTGTGTGTGCGCACATGTGGGTGCGGTGATGCTTTTTTGGCCAGGCACGGGTGGAGTTGTCACTCCTTTTCCCTCCTCTCCCACATCTCCAGGTTTTCTCCTGGGCCCTCATTTATCAACAGTTCAAAAAGTTCTAAATTCTATCATACGCATGAAATTTAGAAAGTTCGTATGCACAAAAAAGTTGGGATTAATCAAGCGTCCTTATGCTTGTCGTACGCACAACGGTGCGCGATTTTCCTTGATAAATACCGGTCGTTCTAAATCCTCATGCTCGTGCTTAGCTCATTACCATACATTTACCTCCATAAATAACCATATATGGTCACAAAAAATCCCCTTTAACGCCACAGGAAATGTGTGACTGATTATGATAAAATGGAAATAGATTATTAAATTGTTGATGGAATGGAAGAGTGAACGGGAAAATACAGAAGAATAAATAAAGAACATTTAACAGAGTAAAGTAGAGGACATTTGGTGCACTCTCTGCCGTGCTCCCTTCTAAACTAAAGAATGCGGCATGGGAGTGAGTGTGGTTTGAGGTAAACGGAGTGTACCTCTACCCCACACAGTAGCTTATCAGAGGTTAAAAGTATTATTTAAAAAATCAAGTGCTATAAATGAGTGTTATTCGCTTATTAGCGCAACACTGGCCAAACCAGTGAGGCTAACAGAGTCCTCTAGAGATGCACATCACCTATGAGGCGCCAAACCGGACAAAAGCCGAGGGAAAATTGCAAGAGGAAACGGTGACAGAGGTTGAATTGCTGTTTAGTGCGCGAGAGAGACCAAGTTACTGTGCAAGAGAGGTTGAACCGCCATTTAGTGCACGAGAGAGACTGAGTTATTATTCTGCAAGAGAGGTTGAAGGACAGTAAGTTCTTGTGAAGGGTGGAAGAGCTGAACCTTAGCCATGAAGTGTCTGTTTACTATGTTTACTCATGCTAATTCACATTATACAGTGCAATGATTTGCAGAAATATTTTAATGAATTTAAAACCTGTTTGTTGAAGAACAAAATCATAATGCTCTTGAGCACAGCCATCGTTTCTTGCAGCAACACATTGAAATGCTGTAAAAAAATTCCTGACCTCACCTGCTTCAGAATCATGTAAAGGCAGTAAAGCTACCTGATTTATTGTCATGAATATGAGCGTGAACATCAAGTGTACATCATCAGAACTGTACATATACAGTTAATTTGCTGTGTACTATTGGATGTACTGACAACTATCACTGAATTACTTTGATACTGAAGAAATCTTAAAAACCGGAGGAGTCTCAGACAGGTTCTGAAGCGTTCCCATTCCTGTCCCAGTACACGTATACATACTGTGAGGTAAACTGCTGCAAATTTAGCCTTTTCTTTATTTTCCAAAATACTTTATTGAAAAATAACACTTATGTCGATGTTCAAGGTCATATACATTACATTAAATCAGGTACCGCCATCGCCCAAGTGTATTTGCTGCAAGTTTATCAAGTGCAAGACACGAAGAAGTCAGCAAATTCCTGGTCACACAAATCGGACACATAAAATCTAAATCAAATTCGGTCTGCAACCTGTTTTTTAATTTCCTATATTTGACTTGAGCATAAAAATCGAAAGTAAGCCGTTATTTGTATTTTTGTGTTGGATTCATAAATGAACAACAAAATAACGCTTTTTTTTAAATTGTATTTTCTGAGTTGGGACTCCCTATTGAATATGAAAAGAACAAATGATACACAGTTTCTTTGTGCCCATCTTTTAACGCCTAACTTCCACTGGATCTGTCGTGGGAGCGTAACGGTTTGCTCCGTTCATAACTGGATTAACTGTATTAACTTTGTCTGTAGGCTACAGCATAACACATTAGGACATAACAACAATAAACACAATACTAAACACAATTAAACCAGACAAGAAAAGAAAACATTTACTATATAGCCTACTAACTCATGGTAGAAGCACAAAAATCTAGGAAAAATGACAAAATCAACAGCAAATCAACTTCTGACAGACAAAGCAACTCCAAGTCAACTTCAGGCAAAGTAATCTTTTATTTGTAACCTTTTTACATCCACAAATTATCGTGTGATCTCTTGATTCTTGCGTGGTCTTGCAGTTCTCGCGTGATCCCGTGATCTTGCGAATCCAGCCGCCTGCTGAAAAGCTCCCGGTGGGACCTAAAGCCGCACGGAGGACAGAAAAGAACCGTGTCGGAGCCAGAATGCTCCCGCAACGGATCCAGTGGAAATTAGGTGTAAGGCTAATGTCACCAACATTGTTTAGCATTCCAATGAGAGTTCAAAGTATGTTGTTTCTATATAACCGTTGTCAACCACTCTGGTCCCAGCATAAATTACTAAATGGCTGTAACATCCACAGTGGAAGTGGTTGTGCATCCATGAAATAGACCTACAGTATAGCAACAACAATGAAGAGGCAGGCCCATATAGGCCTCGACTGACACAACTCTGTATTAGCCTACACATTGCAGGAGGAACAAGTGGCAGATTTCTCTAAACTACAAAAATAAGAATTTCTCTCGCCTTACTCGATCTATTTTGCTTTAGATCTTATGAAAGTTTAATGGAGTGATTTCCTTTTGTCAGCATCAGTCATTGTGGGTTTCTTGCAGCACAGACTTATTTCTCTGGTCAATTTTGCCTCTTATAGCTGGGTGGATTGTTTCACTTTACTAAAGGATATGAACGGTTTCTAATTCTAAATTTCAGAAATTCCTCTCTCGCGCAGTAACTCGGTCTCTCTCGTGCACTTAACACCAATTCAACCTCTCTCAAGCAGTAACTGGGTCTCTCTCACGTGTGTATCACCGTTTCCTCTCGCAATTTTTTGGCCGATTTGGCACCTCATAATCGCCAGCATCATTGGCGAGTACATTCCTTTTTGTTTACGTGATTGAATTAATTGTCAAATGGTGATTTCAGTCTATTGCTCATTGATCTTTGGAAATGTTGGATTGGAAGTCCCTCTTTATATGGGTCTCAGACCGATATAAGACACAACAGACAACAGACACAATGGACTCTGTTGTGCAGCGATTTATGGAAACAAATTGAATGTAGTGTGTGTGTAAAGTGATGGCGTCAAGGACTGCAGCTAGGCATTAAACAGCTTAGCGAGGGCTGGGAAACTCCTGCTATATCTCCTAACTCTCGCTGAGACGTGCCAGTACCCAAAAACCTGAGGGTGGAGAGGACTTGGACACTGCCAAAAAGTTGGTGCGCTCCCTTTTTATGCAGCCCCCACCACATCCTCAATGCTAGATTAGCCCCCACCACATTCCCTGACAACGCGAGATCAGCCCCCACCACATCCTCTAACAACGCGAGATCAGCCCCCACCACATCCTCTAACAACGCAAGATCATTTGATGCGCAACCCTCCTACAGCTGCCGTACTTTTATACCATTTTGTGACATTACTTCAATTAGTAATATGCAGCATAGTAGATCTGATTAAAGGGCAATTATCAATCTTACTTGATACAATTATTGTGTAGGGCCTGGGGACTACATCAATTGTATTATTAAATATTGTGTTACTTCCCGTGGGGGAAATTGTATTTGTATAAGTTGGTCAAAAGCATTAATTGTTCATGTTTGCAATTTGTATCTGGTGATTTTCCTATTCACTCTACCGATTGCTGTGCGTACGCATGGTCAGAGCCTGTGCGTACATTTTCTCCCAATGTACCCACATTTTCAAGCCAAGAACAAATTGTAAGCAACGTTGATGAATGAGGGCCCTGGTTTAATTCCTTATTATTGATTCTCTCGCTCTTCCGTCACATCCGACCACTCTTTGGTTCTGTTGCTCCACAAATCTTTCCCTCTCTTTTTCTTTTTTCCCATGGCTATCTCTCTCACTCTCTCTGTCTCTCTGTCTGTCCCCCTATCTCTCTCTCTCTCTCTCTCTCCAGGTAAAATCAGTACAGGCTCCAGCTCCTTCAGTCCTCCTCCTCAGAGTCCCAAGACTCAGCTCATGTCCAGCTCTGTGGTGCTGCGCATGGCTGACTTCAGCATCTACCAGGTACTCACTCACTCTCACTTACTCAGCTCACTAACACACAAACAATGTCACTTACTCACTCCATCTCTCACTTATTCACTTACACAAAGGCTCACACTGACCGTGGATGTATAATTTTTATGTCTGCTATATTATTCTGAACTAAGATGATGATGATTATTATGTTATTATCTATGTCTTTGCACACTAGGGTGTAACAGTTCAGGTGAGTTATGATTCGGTTCGTTTCATAGTTTTTGGTCAGTTTTCGGTACTGTATTTTGTGTTTGATCTTTTATAAACCCAGGGTAGGCTCACTATGGTATCAAATGCTGTGTTCCGTGTACGTGCCTTAACATGAAAGAGTATATTTGGTACGTTCCTTATACCATTGTATGTCATTCCTTTATAGGGGCTGTAGACAACTTTTCAAATTTTCCCACCCTAGATTTTCAAAGTGGTATTATTTTTGCACTCGATCAACACTTGGAAATAATAAAGAAAGAAGCATGTTCACTGAGGAGGTAAAATGAAATTGGCATTTTATTTGGGAACAGGCAATACCATAGTTTGAGTATTGCTTCGCACAAAGAAGTATCGGCAGCAGGGGTTGGCGTCGGGGTTGGGGGGGGGGGGGGGGGGGGGGGGTAGAAGAAAACATTAGGAGGAAAACCATTAACCATTTATTCATTAATTTAGTCTATAATGGAGACATGAAAGCAGATACAAATTATTTAGTATGTGTTGAGAAAAGCAAACTGGGTTGGTAGCCTGACTGGATCGCATGCAAATATGAGTAATGTCATCAGATAGGCTTTACGTCGGTTGTTCCACCGTCCGCCATTTCCACTACTGGGGATAGCTAATGGGGATAGCTACCGATAGCTACCAGGGTAAACAAAAGAGCTATTCCTCCTGGTTTGGTTACATGCGCAATGGTTGGTCGTTTTCTTTGTGCTGTAAATGGAGCCTTATTTTTTCCCAGGAGATCGTACCCGGTGGCAGACAGAATTGCATAGTGAAAGCGAGGCTCATAGGGAAGCTAAGGGAACCAATCTAAACGCCAATTGTGTCATTATTCTCTAGCCATTACCCTGTGCAATCAACATTTACTTCATATTGATACGTTAAAGCAAAAAAGTTGTCTACAGCACCTTTAAACATTTTTAAAATGACAAGTAAATATTACACAAAATAAACCAATAGGCCTATAATGTGCAATAATCTTAACCATGTATTTAGTTCCTGCACCTTCAACTGGAATATGGCTGTAAACACTACAACACGCGCAAGCCTTTAGTGATTTCCTTGTATCGATCTGAGTTGGTTGAAAAATGTTGGCTGAAGGCTGTAGGGGACAGTAATTTAGTTAGTTGTTTTTTAGAATTAGGCCCCTGCTGGCTTCCCTCCCCTTTTGCTAGCCAAAGTTACATTTGGATAGTGTCGCCCTAAATGGCTTGAAATATTTGCGTGCTTGAGTACAAGTAATGAGTGTCTATTCCCAGACTTAAATGATGCTTTGATCTAAAAACTGCTTGCTCTCTCTGCTCGTCATTATCTACCTATTATATTCTCAATCAGCGCTGCGATCACTGGCGTTATAAAGTAGAATACAGTTCCACTGAGTCTCACTGGCTGTGACTCCAAAATGGGCTAAAATCAAGGGTCTCTTTACTCTCTACCATACCGCAGTTGCACCCCTTAAACAGGTGCACCCCTTTTGCCCATGATTATTACAGACATAAAAGACGCACGTAATTTTAAACAATTGAACACATTCATATCTATGGCCTCTTGCACAGTGAACATGAAACTGCCGTATTGTGATGATCCGTCATTGTTTTTAATTGGAGCCATGTTTATTCCTTATATCCATTTGATGTATCTGTTAAAAAGCTGGGCGACCAATAGCATAGACCTATAGATGACCACATTATCCTGGTGCTGTGAAGAGTGGCCATCGGTCCAATTTTGAGCACTCGGTGCGCTTCAAACCATTTTCATACTGTGGAGAGATGAAGTGGCCACTTTTGTTTTGTCATTAATATATTGTTCACATCCAATGTATTACAACATGTTACAATCCATCAATTTTATGTATTTTATTAAAATGATATAAGCAGTCGTGTCTGCTGCAGATGCTGTGCGTCTGAGGAGTTTGTTTTGTTTTCAGGATCAAGTAGCCTGACACACTAGCATGTCATTTATGAGAGAACGTATTCAGATGAAACACAAGCAAGAGAGGCTGTGCGGAATTAGAGAACGATTCCTAGAGTAGATGGGTGCAGAGATTGAGCGACAGAGAGATATGATTTTACTCTATCGGATGCAAGCAACTGTGGCAAAGTGCATTTTGATAAGCATGCTAGGCTTATAAATAAGCATGTTAAGTGAGTACAATTTGCATCATGAATGATTGGCCACTCATCAGCTACTGTGTATGGCCTAACAGTGGGGAGGGAGACGCAGGATATGTATATAATAATTGACAGATGACCTTTTAAATAAAGATTTTCGGCCTTATAAATATAAATATAAATAAATAAATATTTTGGTAGGCTATCACAAAATAAAGTACTTACTTTTTGTCCTGTGCGTGCGTCCTATGCTACGTATAAGTCGCCTCAGACTTGGCTTGACAGGTACCGAGCTGTGACAATCGGATCTGATTTTAACGGTTCCAAAAAATCCGACTTGGTGTGCAAAGACCTTAACTCGCCGTGTTTTTTCCTTTGTTAGGTGTACACAGTGGACTAGCTAGTTGTTGTTATCAGTAACTAAGTGTTGTGTGTGTTTGTGCTAGGTGTCCACAGCGGACCAGAGGCGCTCCAGCCCCAAGGCGATGGTCTCCTGCAACAAGAAGACCCTCTACCTCCCCCCGGAGATGCCTGCCATCCACGTGGAGTTCACAGAGTATTACTTCCCCGATGGGAAAGACTACCCCAGTAAGACTCACACTAGTTGACATGCATGTTGTAGTGCGCTGCCTGTGTCCATTCCTGTCTCAGTTGTGAATCCCTATTTCGCAAAAAAACAGACAGGGTTATCATCTTGCCATTGGCAAGATGGTAACCCAAGTGTTCCCAACCTTTTTTGGCCTGTGACCCCACTTTTAGATCCAATAGTGCCAGAAGGCATGCCTCTTGATAATATATTACCAAGGAATCTTTATGATGCGTGTATTTAATGAATGAATGTAATGCTGAGTACAGCGTTAATTTCCGCACCAAGGCGAAGTTTCATTACGACATTCATTTAATTAGTCTACAACATTTTGTGACAAATGTCAAATTAAAGTTGAATATAAAACTAACTTTACCCATGTCCGCTATTCTCTCCTGAATATTGTGCATTTGTTGGGGCAGCACAAATGCATAACATTTTAGGGAAAAATCGCAAAGGTTGAATGATCGCAAAGGTTGCATTGAAACAGTAAGTGGAGCCAAAGTCTTAGAATAAATAAAATAAATAAATAAATAGAATAAATGTAAAGAGACATCCACCAGAGTGCCAGCAGTTCTAATCAAGTTCAAGTGCAAGAATGCACTGAAAAGCAGACATCAACATCCACTGAACAGTGACAACAGGGATGATGGCAGCGTTTGAAAGAGTACAGGAGCTCATCATTTGTTTTATTTTTTTAATCTAACCGATGATCGGCAGATCACACCACAAAAATATTGGTGATCGTATTGGCCCCAATAATCCTAATCGGTGCATCCCTAGAACTTAAAGGACAATGCTGGTCTGGGTGATTAAACCATCATAACCATCTCCCCTGACTTCACTAAAACATTGTTACCAGTCATGCCAATTCTGCCTAAGAGTAATTCACGTCAACACGCCTGCCACAAATAGAAAGCAATAGCAATATAGCACTTGGTCTTTGTGATAAGACATTTTGTGAAGTACTCTTTTGCGATTCTCTTTTATGCAGAAACTCTGAACTCTCCGACACACATTGATTCCAAAAAACAAAAGTGCTATGTTGTCTTTGTTTACATTCATGGCAGACGCGCTCACACTGAATGCACAGAATCACAAGGACGTAAGTTTGACAACTTAACAATGTTTTAGTGAAGCCAGGAGAGACAGTGGTACGATGGTTTGATCACCTAGACAAGTATTGTCCGTTAAATGCAATTCATTTTCCCACAGGGATTTATAAAGTGATCTTCTTAAAACTCCCATCTTCTCCCATATGCATAACCCAGTGTTTGAGTAACACTGGACTAACCCCTCCGTCCCCCCCTCCCCGACAGTCCCCTGCCCCAACCTGTACGTGCAACTGAACGCCCTGCAGCTGGTTCTGGACCCCGGCAGCCTGGTGTGGCTCAACCTGTTTGCCCTGGACCTTCGCCACAGCCTGGAGCAGTTCATGGACCTCTACAAGCTGGACGACTCGCAAAAGCCAGACGAGCACGTTGACATCAAAGTGGATGGCCTCATGCTGAAGGTACACGGGTCAATACACGCATACACGCAAATACACACATAGACACATTGTGGACATGAAGGTCCCCATAAGGTTCCTATTACACAGGGCTGATAGCGTTCTGGCACCACGCCGGAATTCCAGCGTACCGACGTGTCTGCGAAAAAAAAAAAAAAATCAGGTCTGACATCGTCCATCGTGATGGCTGACTGACATCACGATGGAGAGCCACCATCGTGATGCCACGCCCCCTCGTCCGACACACACTAATAATATAGTCTCTTCTATAGTTATTACTTAAAAACTTTGCAGGGATTGCTCTATAAATGAATTGAAAATATAACTAATGGTCCATATAAAGTGCTGTAAGTTAACTAGGGCTGCCCCCTAATAGTCGGTTTAGTCAATCGACGGAGGCTTAGTCGAATACGTTTTCATTAGTCGAGCAAAAAGTAAAACATAAAAATAATTAAAGCTCCAAGGAGCGTTGGGCGGGACCTCGCCGAGTCTGTCGGGGCGTGTCGTGGATAGTGTCGCGACAGGTTGGCGTCCGACGCGGTCCATGCAGTGTGCGGTAGACCGAGGCGTTCACAGGGAGACTCGTAGTAGCTAACATTAGGGTCAGGGAATGGCACAAATCGCATCAGTTTGACATTCCATTGAAAATGGCCAACTTTGACGAGACGCCACGGACACGGCCTTTGACCTTTGGCCTTTGTAGAGTCGCAAAGAGCACAATGTTTCTTCAGCACCATCTTCTGACTGTACTGATTGATTTTGAAGCAGAACAGACAAATCCCTTGGGAGGAGTTCGTTCACAAACATTGGAAAAAAAGACCACTGAATGAAAAATGGCCAACTTTGACGGCATGCCACGGCCACGCACTTTGACGTAGAGTCGCAAATATCACAAGGTTTGTTCAGCACCATGTTGTAACTGTACTGATGGATTTTGAAGCAGAACAAACAAATTCCCTGGGGGGAGTTTGTTCACAAACATTGGAAAAAAAGACCACAGAACCGATTTTGACAGAACGCCACGGCCACGCCCTTCAACGTACAGTCGCAAGTAGCACAACGTTTGTTCAGCACCATCTGCTGACTGTACTGACACATTTTAAAGCAGAACAAATAAAATCCCTGGGAGGAGTTAGTTCCCAAACATGGGAAAAAAAATACCACTGAATTAAAAATGGCCAACTTTGACGGCACGCCACGGCCACGCCCTTCGATGTAGAGTCGCAATTAGCACAACTTTTCTCAAGTAACATCTTGTGAGTGTATTGAAGAATTTTGAAGCCCAAGCGACAACTCCCCTGGGAGGAGTTCGTTCAAATACAACTGCAAAAAAGACGACATTATTGAATACGGCCGACTTTGACGGCACGCCACGGCCACGCCCTTTGACGTAGAGTCGCAAATAACACAAATTTTCTCAAGTTCCACCTCCTGAACGTATAAAAAAAATTTGAAGCCCAGGCGACAAGTCCCCTGGGAGGAGTTCGTTGAAATAGGAGGCGAAAATTGAAAAATGACAAAAATTGAAATTAAAATATGAGTTCCGGTGGGTTTTGGGGTACAGTTCCAAGAGGCTTTTTTGTAGGTGTTGGACTGATACACGTGCCTACCGAGTTTCATAAATATCCGTGAAACGGGGTGTCGGGGCTGCTTTTTAAAAGTCCTGTAGGGGGCGCTACAACCACGACAAACACGATTTTTGGTATGTGAGCTCTGGGCAGCAGTCTCCACGTGTCCTGTGAATTTCATATTCATAACTATTACGGTCTTTGCACAGTGATATACCCTGCCATTAGAGCGCCACCTAGTGGCGAAATTTTTTTCTCCTTTTAACGTAAGCCTCAGGGAGCCATGGGCTATCATCCTACCAAGTTTCATTTAAATCGCACTTGCCGATGTGGAGGTATAAACTTCTTAATTTTAAAGAGCGCCACCTAGTGGCGATGGCCTAAAATTTTGTACGATGCTTAATGGAGGTATAAGGAACTATTGACCAAAGTTTGGTGTCGATACGACATACCAATGTGGCAAAAATATTGCACTTGCTTTTTTGACGTGAAATTGACATAAATGAAAATATTTATAAGGCGCTTATTTTGTGAAATATCTAAATACTTCAAATGAGTTATATTCATGATACAGTCTCCAGATGCTACGTGTGAAGTTTCGTGCGAATCGGACAAAGATTCATGTGGACGTAATTTTTGACGTAGTATGTTGAGTTTTCGCGCTGTAGCGAAAAAGATATTTAGGCGGAAGTGGGCGTGGCCTATATGAGGAGTTGCAGCAATCAATCCTGCATGTATGGATATAAGGTTTATGAATGTGCGACCAAGTATGCAGGAGTTATGAGCGTTACAGAAAATGCTCAAAAACAGCGCCACCTAGTGGTCTTCATGCGACATGAACGTGACGCATAGAATATATAAGTGTTCACCAGCCCCGATAACTTTGCCAAATAAAAAAGAGTTTTCGTGTATGTTGAGATGGTGCAAATCGCCGGCAAAAGTTTTGTAACAGTGTTAAACGAAGCAATACCAATAGGGACCTTCCAGTTTCACTGGCTCGGTCCCTAAATATAGCTGCAAGCAGCAATGAGGGGCCCATGCCAATCAGGCGATCAATGGAATAATAGATACGTCAAACCGTTCCCAAGATATAAGCTCACATCGAAATCTGTGCCTTCGCCGCTGCTTTCGATTGCCTGTAGCGGACGCACAAAGTTGAAATTGAAAACGCCACAAAGTAACTTTTGTGCGGATCGGTCTGAAGATGGTCTGTGCCGATTTTCGTGAGAATCAGACAAAATTTGCGACCGCTGAAAATTTCGGTTTGCTTTCGCTAAAATCCAATATGGCGGCCGAATTCTTACGATGACGTGAAAAGTTTAGCAAGATCCTGAAAGGGGACATTCCACAGTATCAGCAGACATGAAAATGTAGTATCAAATCCAAACACGTCAAGAGAAATGAGCAACGGACTGAGCCGTGTGATTTTTACATAGTATGTAAGAGAAATTAGCAAAAATGCAATTTTGTTAATTACAGCGCCCCCTAGTGGACCAATGACACCAAATTTGTTTTGCCCACTTCGGACGGAGTCTCGATGCACGTGACCAAGTTTGGTCTTCGGAAGTCAAAGCGTCGCCGAGATACGAGCAAACTTCCTGTTTGGCGGCGTTGCCGCCAATGGTGATTGGCTAACGTGAAAAGTTGGCATAAACTATCAATGGGGCAACCCACAGTATCTGCAGATATCACATTTTCATTTCCAATAAAAACACATCAAGAGTTATGAGCAAAAACAATGTTTTGCTAATTACAGCGCCCCCTAGGGACCAAATGACACCAAATTTCTTGCCTACACTTGGGATGGAGTCTGGGAGTGTGCCACCAAATTTGGTGTCATTTCGCCAAAGCGTTCCCGAGATATGAGCTCACATCGAAATCGTCGCCGTCGCCGCCAAATTTGATTGGCTGTAGCGGGCAAACGAAGTCAAAGCTGAAAACGCCACTAAGTAACTTTTGTGCGGATTGGTCTGAAGATAGTCTGTGTTGATTTTCATGAGAATTACTCAAAACTTGCGACCCCTGAGACTTTTTTTTCACTTTCGACAAAATCAAAGATGGCGGCCGAATTCTTACAATGATGTGAAAAGTTTTGCAAGATCCTGAAAGGGGACATTCCACAGTATCAGCAGACCTGAAAATGTAGTGTCAAATCCAAACATGTCAAGATAAATTAGCAAAAATGCAATTTTCTTAATTACAGCGCCCCCTAGTGGACAAATGACACCAAATTTGTTTTGCCCACTTCAGACGGAGACTCGATGCACGTGACCAAGTTTGGTCTTCAGAAGTCAAAGCGTCGCCGAGATACGAGCAAACTTCCTGTTTGGCGGCATCGCCGCCAATGGCGATTGGCTAACGTGAAAAGTTGGCATAAACTATCAATGGGGCAACCCACAGTATCTGCAGATATCACAATTTCATTTCCAGTAAAAACACATCAAGAGTTATGAGCAAAAACAATGTTTTGCTAATTACAGCGCCCCCTAGGGACCAAATGACACCAGATTTTTTTGGGTCCCAATAAGAAAAGGTAGAAAAACAATGGGTCCCCGCAGCTTCGCTGCATGGGCCCCAACAAGGCATGAGCATCGCAAACCGAATACATCCGTGGTCGCAACAAGCCCTGATTTAACTCATCGCTGCAGGCATACTGACCAATACACCTGGGCAGGTAGACACCTGGGCAGGTAGACACTTAGGTAGGTAGACACCTAGGCAGGTAGACACCGCTAGACACACGGGACTCATACCGGTGATCGCGGCTTTAGTTCCCCGTGTCTGATCGCTGTAATTCGGAGCGTGAATATCGGTTGAATATCTAATATCTTTCTAACTTTAAAAAACACTTTAGTATTTTTCAAGACGATAGTCGCACATCCCTCGTAACTACGCCGTGAAGGTGAACCCTCCCAGACTCCGCTAATAACATGAACCACTCCGCCGAAGGAGCCGCACATCCACACGCACCGGACACCAAAATACCAACAAACATGTTTTCCATTTGATTGCTTTTAAATAAAGTTGTGTGCAGTTATACGGTAAATACGATTATTAAAAGTGTTCATGTCTCCTTCCTGGTCCAGAACCACTTGGTCCATGCCGTTAATAGGCGGCCCGCTTTGTGTGTGTGCTTGTAAAAATGATATTTAAGCCTGATTATTACGGAATTGTATTATCTGTAAAGCAGCACAAGGTTAACAGTGTTTATTTTATAACACTAAGTTAGAGATTAAAAATTAGATTAACGCGATTAAAAAACATAACGTGCCCTTTGGAAGCTGGTGTCAAAAACCCAGGCGACCAGGAGCATGCTTCTGCACTTTGTGCGAAAGGAAAATATTATATGGAACTTGCGGTAAGAAAGTGCTGCCACGGCACGAATTAGACCCTAGGCATCAAGCAGCTGTCTGAGCAATTCAACACACCTCACGTGTGGATATCCGACCCTCAATGACCGATCGCGTACTGCGGTCAAGCCAGCCGTCTCTCGTTTTCGCGTGGTCAAGCCAGCCGCTCCAACATTTTCAAGTGCGCCCTTATTGCCGACTTTATGGCAAATACTTTGAGACAACTGGGAAAGTCAGCGCTAGTTTACTGCAGCGCGTGGAAACTTCCGGTTTTCAAAAAAAAGATTAGTTAAGATTTGATTTTTTTTTTAAAAGAAGAAACAAAAAGAAAGAAAGAGTTGTGTCTCATAAAACAAGTATGATCATGCACTGATTTTGAGCCAATAGCTCACATCACCTGGAAGGAATGTTCATATTTACATGATGAAATGTATTAGCAGGGATGGATTACTGAACAGGCCTACCAGGCCCAGGGTCCCAAGAGCTCTGGTGCTCTACACAAAGATGCTACTGTAATATAGGCTTATATTTGGTTTGTTCATCTCATGTCTGAATGTTGTCAATTTATTTCCACAAAATTCACCAGAATCTATCATTTAAGGGACTATTTATCGAAATGTTCTTCCAGGGGAGCATACCCCTGGATCCCGCTTGACAATTATGTTGATCAGGGCATATATCTTGGCTTAGGGGCCCGCTTACCTCCCAGAAAAAAAAAAGTTCAGGCTCAGGATTTTTTTCTACTATCAGCCCTGTATAACATCTGATCCAATACACGCAAAGTTTCGTATATAGTCTTATCCAATACATAAGCACATGCATACATTGTGGACAGGAAGGTCCCCATAAGGTCCCTGCAACATGTGATCCAATACACAGATATAGACACATTGCGGACAGACATGAAGGTCCCCGTAAGGTTCTGATAAGGTTCAAATTTTAATACACACATAGATACTAAGGTCCCTATAAGGTCCATATAATGTCTGATCCAAAGCACACACATAGACACATTGCAAACATGAAGGTCCCCATAAGGTTCCTTTAACACTAGAACCACATTTGGAATTTGTAAATGGGTGTTTTCCTAGAGGTGATGAATTCTCTATCTCTCAGCTGGTGGTCCCTACGACGCGAGATGCCACCTACCCGGCCGACCTCCCGCGCTCCGTCTCGGTACAGACCTCCGAGATGGTAGCCACCAACACACGCCAGCCCTCCCCCTGCACCCGCGCCCACCTCGGGTCCCTGCTCCACGCCTTCCAGCAGGAGACTTTCTTCTCCAGCAGTTCCTTCCCCCGGGGCTCCCCCTCCTCAGGCCATGCCCCCTCCTTCCCCCTGCTCCACCCAGCGTTCCGGCGTCATGCCCGGGAGCAGGACACGCCCCTGCACGCTGTCTACGCCAGTGCGGGACGGGGAGCCCCACCCACCATGAGCTCACATGCCCTCAGGCCGCCGGCCGCCAGTGACGTGTGGGCGCTGCACTTCGCCCAGTTCTGGGTGGACTACGAGGGCAAGGGGCGCCGGCCACAGCCCTTTGTCGACTCCTTCCCCCTGGCTGTGTGGGCGTGTCAGCCCACCCGCAGCACCCCCCACCACCACCAGCAGCCGGCCAGCCTATCACGGAGCAGCTCCACGGAGGCACTGGGCCGCATGCAAAGGAAGAGGCTGCTGAGGGAGTACTACAGCACCGATGGAGGGGCGGCAGCCACGACGACAATGCCTGGCAACGACGATGCCCTGCCCCCTAGCAACGGGCTCCATGAGCCCCACGACCCAGCATCCGCGGACGTGCACGTGCTGGTGCATGTGCAGAAGCACTTGAGTGCACAGGTGAGTCCCACTCTGATTCACGTTGACAATAAGAACTTATTATTATTATTATTATTATTATTATTATTATTATTATTATTATTATTATTATTATTAACTAATAATTATTAACCAATGTCCTCCGTCTACCTGAAGGCATCCTAGAGCAAGAGGCCATAACCCCTACTTGCTCCTTAATGACATGTATCTGAATAAGTCTCTTTATATAATGGCAGCATGCTAAATTCAAAAAAATGTAAATCGTGTGTGTGTGCAGGTGAGCCACCGGCAGTACATGTTCCTGATGCGTCTGCAGCGCAGCCTCAAGGCTCTGCAGCAGACGCTGCAGCAGGACCTGGAGGCCATGGGCTCCAAGCGGGACCGCAAGGACCAGCGCACCACCCCCACTAGCACCACCACCCCCAACCACCCACCCTTCGGCGTCTGCCTGGGTCTGCTGCTGCGGAGTGCGGAGGTGGCCCTGCTCCTGCAGCCCGTGGCCCGGGCCGAGGGCTCCTCCTTGGGCTCAGAGCTCTCCCCCTCCGAGAGCCGCGGCACCCTAGGGCCCGGCAGCGACGCCGGTGGGGGGGAGACGGAGGGACAGGGGTGCAGCGTGGACCAGATGCTGTGTGGAGGAGGAGGGGTTGAGGTTGGGGGTTCAGTCCCCCTCCACCCAACCGTCAACCGCCCCACCCCGGACCCCCCCTCCCGTAAGTCTTCGCTGGAGGATCGCACATGGGCCAGGAGCCATGGGAGGCGGAGCTTTGACGACGGGGGCGGTGCTGCCACTGCCATGGTGACGGCTGACGGTCCAATCAGGGGTGAGGAGCAGGCGAGCAACCCTCTGTCGGACTCGCTCTCCTCCAGGGACTGGGGTGAGCGAGACAAGGTTCCCAGTGCCAAGATCCCACAGTCCATGTCCAGGTACACACCAGGTTTTACTACATTTTACCAGGATTTACAGTTTTACCAGGTTTTACTACATTTTACCACATTTTACTGCGTTTTTACCACACTTTACCAAATTCTACAATGTCTTACCATGTTTAACCACATGCAGTATTATTTGTGTCGGAAACTGAAAGAGAACAGCTAATTCTATCCACTAATACATGAACAATAAGTAATAATATTTATGGGGGTATGGGGACATCTGAGACATGTTACATGGCTTATGTCTTTTAATCCATCCATTTGATAACATGAGTTACAACAGTTTGGTGTAGTCTATTATCCTGGTTGGTTTGAATGGACGTTCCGGGTCAGGTTTCATTCATATGGGAGTCATCCATTTCTGGCTGCTGGGCTTTTCCATCATTTTGAGGGTGGGATCAAGTGTCTGTCTGTCTGTCTACATGTACATGTGTACTTATACACATTACATGTGATAACCTTCTCTGCCTAACATCCTGCAGTATGTCTTCTGACCACTCTCCCACCTTGTCAATCTCTCCTGACCCTTGCTTTGACCTATACAAGGTGTGTGTGTGTGTGTGTGTGTGTGTGTGTGTGTGTGTGCGTGTGCGCGCGCGTTCTCTCTCTCCCCCTATCAAGGAAAGGAAGTCTCTCTGTGGTTTCTGACCTCCTCAGCTCCTCAAACTCGAGCAGATCCACTTCACTTTATTCCATGTCCTCCATGTAAGACCCCCCTCTACGAAGCTGTGTGTATGTGTGGTACGCCGCCACCCCCCCTCCCTCCCCCGTCCTTGTGGTCCTGTTCAGTACACATACATGTGAGCACGCTTCTGCATGTGTGCATGAGATTACATGCGTCTCTGGTGTGTAGTTTGTCTTGTGTGTGTCAAATGCTGAATGGACTTTTTTTTTTCCCCCTGGCTTGCTCTACTTCCGTTTGGTTTTCAGTGTCTCGTGAGTTCTGTCCAGTCCGGTCTGTTTCTGGTGGTGTTGGTTGGAGAACAGAGGGACAGAGTCCATGTCTAATTGATGGAGGAATCGAGCCAGTCCTTGAAGCCACTGATGAGAATAGCAGTGGCTCGTTAAGGGCGGAGGGCAGTCGGGTGGAACTCGTTAGGGCGGAGAGCTACTTCACCGGTGTAGCATGCAGAGGCCACCACAGTAGCTAACACACACCTCTCCAGAAAAAACCTAACGACGTGACTACTGCGCTTCGTCTTTTCTGCCACGTTCATCAACGATAGACTAGTTGAGGAGGTTCACATGTACGACATCATCTTCACCAGATGTCACTGAGATTGTGACTTTTGGGACTATTCTCGAAATCACAGACGCTAAACTCTTAATGCGATCAGTGGCATAGAGACTGTACACAATATAATTAAGCCGTGTGTGTGTGTGTGTGCACGCGTGTATGGCAGTGGTCGGTTGATGAAGGAGCGCTCCCAGTCGAGCTTCTCGGTGTCCTACAAGACGGTGAAGAAGAGCCCATCGCTGCAGTCTCTGGACAACATCTCCATTGACAGCTACCTGCTGGAGGACACTGACCCGGAGAGAGGTACACACACACACAGCTACCTGCTGAAGAGACAGACTTGGAGAGAGTTGTCCAACCCATATCTGCTCAGAAAAGACCTGCTCATGTTTTTCCTGTGGTTAATGACTTTTGGAAGCTTACCGGTATCACATGTTTTTTTGTGCACCGCACAAATCATCACAAAACAAGTGTTGCTTTAGTATTCTAGCAGCAACAAATATGCCAATCCTTGTTTCGTCACAGGGACATATGCTAATGCAGGATAGCCTTATGCTAACAGAAGCAAAATATCAGAAAGTTGCTTCTTGTGCTGCTAACAGCTTTAGGATGCAAACCCATGCTTTGTGAAAGAACTTAGCCTCATTTATGAACACTCATTATTATACTAAGTTTCTGGGCTCACAGCAACGGCATGTAAACGTGATTTATGGCCTTATCTCGGGCAGCAGGTTAGTTTGTATCCGAGGTGAAATAAACTTTTAAATCCATAAAATATCTGCGTCTGTCAATGTTTTGGTGAAAGTTGGTCTCTTCGCTGCCACGAACCAATTCATTTGTTTTCAAAGATGGAATTGATGTGCCTGCTGGCGTCACTGATATATACCATGTATGTAGTGAACAATTTACTGCAGACTGTTGCAGATTCTGAGAATTGATGCAGATTTTGCGGAAAGATTTAGTAGCTTCTAGGGGGTGTGTCATATTAGCATGTTCATAGATCCTGGCATACTTAACGATGTGGAGTTACATAAAAGCCTTTTAAGTCCTGTAGGGATTTTTGGGGGTTAAAGTAAGTTATTGAACAGAGATGATTTTTAAGGATTTCAACCATACCTGGAATGGGTCTTTGATGACATGAATCATGAATCTAATCTGATCATTATTCAAAATTTACTCAAAGTTGCTTTGGATAAAAGCGTCCCCTAAATGACTAAATGTTGAATATATATATATACCTGACTCACACATAACGATACACGCATATGTACGTTCTACATGCATACACACACAAAAATGCCTGTGTTTGTGCAGTGTTTCCTATAGGACCCGTTAGGGTTATGGTCACAGCGTTCTTTATTTAAACCATCTTGTATGTCCATGTGTTATGGTTATTATTATAAGTGATTACATTTAATATTGTGAGGGCAGCACCATGAGGGCTGTTAATGAGAAAACACTTCGGCAGTATTTAGTATTTTTTTAACCTTCACTTAATGACTACACAGGCAGAGAAAATCTGCCAGAGTAAGCAGAAGTATGACCACTAGATGGCAGCATTGTGCTAAATAGCTATTTAATGTCAGGGATTGTTGCTATTTACTTCGACGTTTTTATCCAAAGCGAGTTACAGTTTCCTGTATTTAGAATGGATGTATGTCAATAATGAGCAGGTATAGTTTTGACATCTTGGCTCAAGGATGCCTACAGGTTAGACTGGAGAGAATTGGTGTTTGAACCCAGCACCTTTAATCTGGGAGTTAAACACCCGAGCCTCTACACACTATCTACCCTGGTTGTCACAACACGTGTTTTGAGATTTTTATTCATGCAAGATATTCTTTGTATCTCCTATAAATCTATTGGACAGATGATGTGTCCATGTCGGGCTTCAAGGACACTGTGAGTGAGCAGAGCACCACCGAAAGTGCCAACGAGGCTGCGATTGGTCCAGAGCAGGAGGGGGGCGTGTCCCCAGACACCGTCAGTGCCGCCTCGCAGAGCATCGATGAACCCACAAAGGATATTGTGAGTCCTGTGTGGTGCTTCTACTACTGTTTCTACTCAGGTTTCTACTGTTGTTTCCACTGTTCCTACTACCTATGCTAGTACTACTATTACTGCTGCATTTAATGCTGCTTCTACTGTTACGTCACAACCGCTACACACTGAAATATATGTAGATTAAGTTGGAAATCATGATGTAGAAAAAGTAAATAAGTAGTATAGATAAAATGGTAATATCAAGTCAAAATAATTAATTAAGATATTGAAGAAATCGGTGTCTTTTTTGAAAAAATATTTCAAAAATATTGACCAAAAAAAAGCTTTTCAACACACACAAAACAAAACCAATGCATCTCGACATTAACTGTTTGTCTGTGTGTTATCTGTGTGTGTCAGGTGTCCGTGCTGGTGCTGAAGGTGGAGTCAGTGTGCGGGGCTGTAGAGGTTGAGGGCGAGAGCACGGCCGTGGCGCTGGAGGTGGGCCAGGTGCGGCCCAGCCAGCTGGGGAACATCAGCCTCAGGCAGTACCTGAGTAACCGCAGCCTTGGTGAGGTCACACACACGCCTTATGAGGACCACACACACCTAATGAGGGCTGCACACACTTATGCCTTATGAGGACCGCACACACACGCCTTATGAGGACCCCACACACATACGCAATATGAGGACCACACACATATGCAATATGAGGACCGCACACACACGCCTTATGAGGACCCCACACACATACGCAATATGAGGACCACACACACATATGCAATATGTGGACCGCACACACATACGCCTTATGAGGACCGCACACACACGCCATATAAGGACCGCAAACACTTCTTATGAGGATGCACACACATGCAATATGAGGATGCACACACATGCAATAAGAGGACCGCACACACATGCAATAAGAGGACGGCACATACATGCAATATGAGGACCCCACACACATGCAATATGAGGACTGCACACATATGCAATATGAGAACAAGCCATTTACAAGACACACATACACATGCATGATAGCAGCCATACAAGTGTTTGTTCAGGTTTTCACTTGGTAACCAAAGGACACTCATTTTTACCAGCGAGCAGCTGATAAAAATGCTGACTCGAGCTAATGGGGACCCAAAAAAAAAACAATCGGCAAAATACAATTACTCGATCGATGAGGGGTCCAGGATGACCGGTGAAGCGAGTCGCCCATTAAAACTGGTTCATTATACAGTCCCTTCAGCTGCACACACACACACAGATGCACGCGCACGCACACACAGCAGACATGGGTAAAATGTGTTAATATTTCCGAATACCACCACAAATTCCCCTAATATACCTCCCCACACACACTAATGAAGTTAGACTCACATACACGCACCCTCTCCCTATCCTAGTCTCTGTGTTGAATGTGCTGTTGTTCCCTGCAGGTATGGTGTGTTCAGTACCTATACCTGCTGCTCAGAGCAGACAAGGTAACAGTCCTATGTGTGTGTTAACTCACCCTGGCTACCAGAGCTTGCACGTTTTGGCCTCTCTTTGTGACTACGTGTGCATCTGTGTGTGTGTCTGTCTGTGTGTTTTGACGAGCACAAGCCAACAATGCAGACAAACATGCGTTCCTATAGCGACATCATGTTCAGCATTCTTGTGGCATGTATCTGATTGATGCCGTTTGTGTGTGTGTGTGTCTTTTAGGGTTTGTCGACGTCACATTCCTTGTTACCATTTCCGCTACAGTTACAGGAGCAATGCTTGTTTCTTTCTAGACCAACATGGGTACATTCATGTATACATGCGTGTTTGTGTAAACACAGGTGCCCCCTCCTGTTACTCCTCTATGTCAGTGTTTCCCAAAGCCTGGGTCGTGACCCACAGGTGGGTCGCACAGGATTTTAATTGGGTCGCCAAATACCTCTGCAAAATCTTAAGATTATTTTCATCTGCAGTACATACTTTGTCCACATGGGGGTGTTGCCGTTTCTACCCATTGGCATTAAGCTGCAGTTGCCCTCTCACGTTCAGCCTAAATCTCGCGGGCTCACATCCATACCAAACGATTTTCAAAAATTGTCGAGTCAATAAAAATAAATGAGCCTGTTTTTGATATTAAATGTGCTCGGATAATTATTATATGATGAATCTAATATAAAAGGCTGCTATAGAATAAATTATGGTTGTTGTACTAATGATATGAAAAAAGGAGAGCCTGTTAAACTAAATGCATTTGTTTGATGTAATTTATAAAGTTATATTTGAAATGTGTAGGCCAATATTGGTTTACTCAGATGAGCCTGTTAACTCACTTAAATGCATTAATCAATAATAAGTGCAAAACATGAAGTTATTAAAGAAATGTCTCTTTGAAATGTGTGGTTCATCCATTCAATAGGTCTATAATACAATAGTCCTAGAATAAAGTGATGGGGAAATGGCAGTGATAAGGTTCAGGAACGTACATTTATGTGCAATTATGCTCTTCTCGCGATGCCTTAACGTGAATTGGGTCGCGGTGGTTTGTCATTTTCAAAAAGTGGGTCCCCAGAAGAAAAGTTTGGGAAACACTGCTCTATGTCAACCGCCCAGTAAAAGAGGAGCTTCCTCCTCCTGTTCCTCCTCTATGTCGATCACCCCGTGAGAGGCTGAAGCTGACAGTAATGGAGCAAGTGCTGCTATTACTTGCAACATTAAGCCCTGAGTGCTGGGGAGTGTGTGTGTGTGTGTGTGTGTGTGTGTGTGTGTGTGTGTGTGTGTGTGTGTGTGTGTGTGTGTGTGTGTGTGTGTGTGTGTGTGTGTGTGTGTGTGTGTGTGTGTGTGTTCGCCTGCCAGGCAACTGGGGTTCCAATTAATTGCTGCAATTTGTTGGCTAACCCTCCCCCTCCCAAACCTTCCTCTGACTGCTGAGTGGTTTACTAGATCCACTACGAGTGGAACGAGCTACCCGCTCTCTCTCTCTTCCCTGTGTTTCCACCTTGCTTTACCATCAAGTGAAGCCCACCCAAGCTCTCTAGTGTCTCCTATCTCTTCCTCCTCTCTCCCAGCAGCAGCAGCAGCAGCAGCAGGCGTTGTGGTCTCAGCCCAGTGGTTCAGACAATGAGAGGAACACAAGCTTGGCCCTCTCTGTCTTTGTCTCTCTTTCTCTCTCTCTCTCTCTCTCTGTCTGTCTCTGTCTGTGTGTGTGTGTGTGTACCAGAACGTATCAGTGAACCTGTGCTCATTCATGCGCTACAATGCAGGTCACCGTGTCTGTATTCGACGTTGCAGCAATTGGCCGGGCGAGATGAACCCTTGTTCAACCCCTACTAAATCTTCACTATTCTCTTTCACTGCCTCGCACACACACACACATTTCTGTGGAGTGAACCAGCAGAGGAGGGGAAGGTGTTGATGAGTGGAATCTCCAGGGGCCGTTTTTCTGCCTTTTTGAACAGCTCTCTCTCTCTTTAGTGCAGTGACTAGTAGCGACTCGCCCATTTCAGAACACTGCCCTTGTCGGCCTCAAATAGCCAGCGAGTGTGTGTGTGTTAACCACAATGGAGATTTGTCTGATAAGGAAAGGGGCGAAGTCATGCCTCACGCATTTCTGTTTTGTTTTGTTTGCCGTTTGTATTTGTCCAGTGTTCCTTTCTTTTACGTCTTCTATCGTTACACTTCTCACATCCCTCTGTTTTTCTTTCATGAATAGTCTTTATGCTTTGTTGTTTTTGTGCTTTATTTGTTATTTAAGCCAGTTTTCCTGTTTGATTTTTCTCTCCTCTCTACCTTTAATTTTTTCTTTCTTTTTACTGTTCACCGCTTCCCTCTCTTTCTTTCTCGCTCTTTCTCTTTCGCTCTCTCTTCTCCCATCTGTCTCTCTTCATTCATCTATAACTTCTCTCTGCCCTCCAACAGGTGGTGGTGGTACAACAGAGACAAGTGCCTGTGGCCTTGGGGGCCCGGCAGCAGCAGCAGGGGCTCCCTGCGGCCCCCCGGAGGTGCAGGCTCGGTTGGAGAGCGGGCCCTGTGCCTCCGCCCACTCCCCGCTGGCCGAACGCAGCGGCTTCCTGCAGCTGCGTCTTCACAGCTACCACGGCAACTTCCTGTCGTCCACGCTGCAGAACCTGGCGCACTTCCTGGAGGACAAGTCGGCACCGCAGGTGCTGCCCATGGAGATCAGGGTCCACGACATGCACATAGACCTTAAGGTGAGGCTCACGCATGAGTCAACACGGAAATGCTAATGCATACGCACCCACATGATCCTTGTTGTTTATTCTACAGAATAGAATAGAATGCCTTTTATTGTCACTATACTCATGTACAATGAGATTAAAAGACAACTCCAATAACAGTGCAACAGTGAAAAAAATATAAAATATAAAAATATACAATATAAACATAGGCAAGAAAATATAGATAATATACAATATAATATAAACATAGGCAAAGAAAAGGGAGGTAAGGTGCAAAGTCCTGAGGAGTATTGCACATTGAAAAAAGAGTATTGCACGTTGTAAAATATTGCACAGTAGGTAAGGTTTTTTGACAGTGTTTAGTAGTGTTTGAAAAGAGTCCATGTGTCCATAGGCGTAGATTACGGGGGGGACGGGGGGACATTTCCCCACCACTATTTATAATTTGAATTTTGTCCCCACCACTTTTAAAAATGTGCAAACCAATTGCGACCGAAAAAATCCCCACATACTCAACCGAAACCGTCAAGTCTAAATCATGCGATAGGCGCACACGATGACATCCTCACAGCATGCACACCGGCTGTGTGTGGACTCGGAGCAAATGAGGGGGAGGGGATTGTGATCATCAGTATCTCATCGCGTGGTGCGCGCACCTGTGGGCATTCATTCCAGCAGGCCTACACTTGGCAGTTGGCAGGCTGTCTATTTTCTGGACGGCAGCCTACGTTAGCAATAGATGAGAACTAGCAGTTAACTGAGTCAGTTAATATCAAACATCGTAAAACAAGGTAATTTGTAGGTTTCTCTGCACTTACAGCGCATTTTTGCCTGCTGAAAAAGGATCTGATATCGGTTCCAGCTTTTCTCTTAGACATGATGGATCCAGTCAAATAGCCTTGCGACTTAAGCCTTTTTTTGTTTTGAAATTAGATTTAATGTCATCACAAGGGAGAGGGGGAGGGTAAATGTGTGCTGTCTGTACATAGCGTTATAATGGAGAAGTGGCTTAATTCATTTTCAAGACAGACAGCCAAAATTTACATTTTTATTCAGAAAATAGCCGGTCCTTTTGCTTCCTGTAAAAAGCATGTTTGTGACACTGGATAACGAAATGGATATGGATATATACATCATCTAGCCTGCATGTGGAGGGCCACATAAGGTAAGAAATTGGTTTAATTAAACTTTGCTGCTGGTTTTGTTTGCTCGTGATCTGGTCAAAGGTTACCCACGGTCCTAAGCTAGGATTGTGATCTGATTCTGGTTGGTGCTCCAGCTAGTATGCATTATACAGATTGCAGCTAGTACACACGGTGCGATTCCTATGCCAATGCGGTTGTTTTGTCTGGTTGAGATATGTGACGTTAGACTTGGAGCCTGGTATCCTAACATAAATATGTTCTCGCATAACCTGTGTGATTATCCTAAACTGTAGGGGATATTATTTGCGGGCAATTTGCTTATATGATGTTGTAACGAGTGAAGTCTACATTGGTCCTTCGCGAGTGTTTATACTTTACTGGTGGTGAGGATTTGGCAGATGCAATTCTCCTCTGGGCGCTTGTTTTTTTTCCGTTTTTTAATGCAGCATAACATAGGCTACCAGCAGCCCTTGCTCTTCTTCAAAAGGCTGATGCTCAGTACCTCGTTTCATTTCGTACCCCCTTTACAGTCTGGCATTGTTTGTCTGGTAAACTTTGTTGATGTCAAGAGAAGAGTTAAATTGCCAACACTGTTCTTTGTCCTATGTGTATTAGTATTACATATCCCGAGCCAATACCCTGGTGTTTCCAACGCCGTTTGCAAATCTAGCCAAAACACAAACTGTGGTTTTCAACTTTTATCATTCGAATAGGATTTTCAACACCTGACACTGTAGAGCATATTGTAATGCAGCGTTGAATGGATGAATAGCTTACATAAGGGTACCCAGCACTTTTCAAACCACACTCAAGCTTATGGTTATTGTCCCCACCACTTCTAAAACCATGCATGTGCATGTGAAAGTTCAGGGTGGTTATTGCTTTTGGGAAGAAGCTGTTTTTGAATCTGTTTGTTGTGATGCACCTGTAGCGCCTCCCTGAGGGCAACAGGTCAAACAGGTCAAAGCCAGGGTGGGAGCTGTCTTTGGTGATGGTTTTGGCTCTGCTGAGGCAGCGGGAGGTGTAAATGTCCATCAGTGAGTGGAGAGGACAGCCAATGATCTTCTGAGCTGCCTTTACGACTCTCTGGAGCCTCTCACTGTCTGCAACAGTGCAGCTGCCGTACCACACTGTGATGCAGTATGTCAGCAGGCTCTCGATGAATGAGCGGTAGAAGGTCAGCAGCAGGTTGGAGTTTAGGTTGTACTTCCTGAGGACTCTCACGAAGTGTAGACGCTGCCGAGCCGGCGGAGATGAGCACGCCGAGAAACCTGAAGGTGTGGGCCCTCTCCACACACTCGCCATTGATGTAAAGGGGGGCTGGGTCGGTGCTGTGCTTCCTGAAGTCAATGATGATCTCTTTAGTTTTCTTGGTGTTCAGAGTGAGGTTATTCTCTGAACACCAGGCGGCCAACTTTAGGACCTCCTCTCTGTAGGCTGCCTCATCCCCCTTTGGGATGAGTCCAACCACTGTGGTGTCATCAGCAAACTTGACGATGAGGTTGTTGTTGTGGGTCGAACTGCAGTTGTGGGTGTAGAGGCAGTACAGGAGGGGGCTCAGCACACAGCCCTGTGGGGAGCCGATGCTCAGCGTGCGGGTGGAGGAGAGGTGGGGGGCCAAGTCTAACAGAATGGGGTCGGTTGATGAGAAAGTCCTTTATCCAGGCACATGTGAGAGGAGGGAGGCCGAGTGTCACCAGTTTTGTGGAAGGATCATGTTTTTCCTTATAAGATAAGATCAACTTTATTCATCCCAGATGGGATATTTGGTGCAGAATTACAGCAGAGTAAAATTACGTTTAAATAATTCAAATATCCTTATGCAAAGAAACAAAAAATATACCTCAAAACAAATATGAAACGTATCTATAAAACATTGTGCCAGGCATTGAGATCAGAAATCTCAGCCATCCAGTGCAGAATTTAAAAAGCCTTTTTGTAGAAAAGTAAATATATATAAAGATTTGAATGTATTTTTTTTTTAGGTTCAGTCACAGTTTCACCTTTTTATAGGTTCTTCCTGTTTGACCTGTAGACCTCACACACCTTAACACACACACGCACGCACGCCCATACACACACACTAATGTGAATTGTGTGTGGGGCAGGATGATAGTGCACGTGACAACCCATCGGAGCCTGAGCCCAATCCAATCACCGTGCATGTGGACGGACTGCTCATCCACAGGAGAGATGATGGATCCTTCTCTATAGGGGGTAGGACACACACATACACACACATATACACACACACATACACTCACAGTGTAAGTGTAGATTAGTACATCACCAGCTCTCGCTCTGTAACTTCTTCAGTGTAGTTTAGTACATCACCACCTCTCTCTCTATTAATGTGATATTATCTCTGCTGCCCCCTAGTGGACAGTGCAGACGAGTCCAAACCTCCCAAAGTGCGACCAGTGATTGACAGCTCTCTGAGTTCGGTGCCAGAGACGGTGGGCGTGGTCCAGGGCTTAACCAAGGCGACACAGACGCAATCCCCACCCACTTGCAGCCCCATCCCATCAAGCCATGAAAAGGTGAGGACAGACGTTTACACACTCACACACTCGCTTACATGTGGTCGGTCTCGCTCTATGCCGGTGTTTGCGTTTACGGTTCTGTGTTGGTGATTCTGACCATAGTCCACCAAAAGTCACAAATGAAGTGACATCTGGTGATGTTTAGAATGTGAAGATGTGTCGTACAAATGAACATCAACCTCATCAACTAGTGAATCAGAAATAAACTGAAAAACGTAGCAGGAAAGACTAAAGGTCGCAATATACTTAAGAAGAATTCAAAATGTACGATTGAAGCGTCGCGTTGGGCTTCCATTGCCGCAGTGTAAGCAGAGTACTCACACTGCGGAACTCCCATAATAACCAATAGAAGGTGCTCCACTGCTCGTGTTGCAGCGAGTCCGATGGCTCCGCTTAAATTCTCGATGGCAAACTCTAGCGTCAACTCGCCTGCACTAGCCTCAACTTTCACTCATAAATGAAGAGTCGAAGTGGTTAATTCTTTGCAATCCATGTGCATCCTTTTGTACATTGGTTGTTTTCAATGTACAAAGAAAGGTATGGCGATCAGGGCAGCAGGCTGACAGTATTTTCAGTGGACCCCTTGCATGACTATGGCACTTCAGACAACAATAAAGTGATCTTATGTTTTATGTCTGCTGCTGTCCAAATTTCCCCTCGGGGATGATTAAAGTCCCCCATTTTATGTAATCTTGACACCAACCGCTTTCTGCTCTCTCCCCACTCAGATGCTGGTGGAGGAAAATGAGTGTTTGAAAATGGAGCTGTCCAGAGCCAAGATGGCGCTGGCAGAGGCACAGATGGAGAAGGACTCCCTGCTCCATCAGATGAAGAACCTCAAAGTGACCACCAGCTAGAGCACAAGCTCTGTCCCCTCCTCCTCCACACCTCCCTCCTCCCTGACATGCTCCGCCCCCCTCCTCCCCCCCACCCCCTCCTGTCCCTGGAGCCGGTGTGGCTGTACTACGCAGTTACCGACTACAGCTACTAGAGGGCGGCAGCGTGGAAAATGCTTACTAACTCAACCAACGTTAACAAGCAAAGACAAAGGAAAACGAGACAAAAAGGCACAGTACTTTATTACACTGTCCCCTCTCTAGTTCCCTTGGTTTGGCCCGACTATTTCCTTTTAAAAAGACCACAGACCAATCCGCTCTGACTTTAAATGAACACGTTTTACATGTTCTACACATTATTACAGTATTTATTGTTTTCTCCACCCCCTGTTTATTTTGGGCCTTTTTCTTTTTGAAAAGCCAGAAGAATTCCAAAGTGAGCTTAAGACGCCCCTGGGTGGTCTTGGGGTCTCCTGGGGAGCTTCTCTATTACAACCCCAGCAACTCTGAATGTGATCTCTCTTAGAGGAATGTCTTATCTGAAACTCAACAAAAGAAAACGACTGATTTTGCACAGCACTAATAATGTAACTCGTCGTTTAGGGGCTTTTGTATCCAGAAGCCAGGGGTCAGGGTCGGGGTATCAAAAGAGCTTTTAGTTGTTTTCAAAGTGTCTATGGATGGTGGTGCTTACGAATGTGAAAACACACACACTTTAACTGAGTTTTGTGTGTGTGTGTGTGTGTGTGTGTGTGTACACAGGCATTTCATCGCAACAAGAACAAAAATAATTCTACAGTTTCAAGAATAACGCCTACAAAGTTTTGTGTGCATCATCTCTTGTCTATCCCCATTGCACTACATTCCCCTCCCTCCCTCCTTACCTATTTTTCTACGTGTACATTACTACTTAGCTAGTGCACATCTGAACTATCTAAGTAGTCCAACTATCTAATTGTATATGTGCAGCACTTTGAACCACAAGCATTGTACTACCAGTGTCTAATAAACAGCAGCCTCCAATCACGTTGGACAGAACTAGGGTTGACTTCTCAGCCCACCAATGACAAACAAGTATAGAGAGCAATGAGACCCAAGGGGGCGGGACCTCATCCTTTCATGAAATATCCAGTACAACGCAACCCCCTCCCTGAAGCTGCCTGGCTAGACATAGGCCTGTGTGTGTGTGTGTAGATTTCTATATATTGATCAATTGTGAGAGCAGCGCTCCACTGCTACTGCTGCTGCTGCCTTGTGCACATGTGCAGAACGTGGACTCAGCCTTCTTCCCAATCAGATGGAGAGACTGGGGGCGGGGATCGGTCCCCACGTGCTTGGTTTTCCCCCTCCCCCAAGTGTGTTAGATATACTGAACTGTCTAGTGTCTTGGCTTCTCAATGCAACCCCCCTCAAAAAATGTGGGTTCCTATTCGGGTCTCCAGTCTGGTTCCAGACCATTTCGATCCGTTGCAGGACAGCTTGGTTTTGCTGTAAAATTTAGGATGCTCCAGTCCCCACTTTGCATTAGCAAACCCCCCCCCCCCCTGTAACCGCAGTGGCAATAAGACATTGAAATGGAAATTGGGAGATTCAAGTAGTTTCATTAGACTTGATTGTATGTAGTCTTTTTCGATTTTTATTTTCTTTTTCAGTGTGATGAGGGTGACGTTGTGGGTGGGGGGAGGGAGAGGTCTATGTCTTTATATAAGTTCTCCCTCCACAAGCCCCGCCTCTTGTCATGTGAAACTCCACCCCCCCTTTGATGAGAAAACACATGAAAAAACATGAGAAAAAACATTGAATTAAATACGAATGATGTGTTATTGGTCTGTCAAAGCTGCTGAAATATTAAGATAATAAAAAATTATACAATTTAAAAGTTTCTTATGTAACACTTGTGGTGTGGCTTCATCAGTTGGTTAGGAAATGCATCCAGAAGACTTATTATAATATATGTTTTATGAATAAATCATATTTGGATATAGATTTGAGTACATTGTACAATACCCAAGAGTTTTTTTTGTTTTGTTACGATTCACATTCTGGTTTGGAAATGTCTGAAAAAAACTTGAGTTTCTTCTTATTTAGAACCAACTAATAATTGTGTCATCTTGTTCCGAATACTTATGAAAACTAGTAACGTATGTATTATATTTAAAATATCTAAACATTCATTGTCAAAATAAACCCTTAGTTTTTGTCCTTTAATACAAACTATAAAATGGCCCTAAATAACTTTAAAGGGTACCCTACTTCCAGGGAGGCTATATATTAGGAGTGTACATTTATTCATTTGTTCCTATGATTTTACAAAAAATAGGACGGACATCAGAACACTTGAAGGATTACTGTTGCTGTGGGTGTGTGGATCTCTCTGTCTGTCTCTGTCTCTCTCTCTCTCTCTCCATCCGTCATTCCACATCATGCAGTTTTCAGATGTTTCAAGACAGCCAATCAGACAACACCAGTGTATGTGTAATGTCTGCATTTCCCATTGTGCTCACCAAAAACCCCAAACACAAACCGTCCATCAACATCACCCTCTACAGAAAACAATATCCCACTCAGTCAGGATTTCTCAGCATCACCTTTCAAAACGACCAATGCAATTTTAGCGCCCTTAGCCTGACTGGAAGAAACACACTATTGACACTTACACTCTTTGGATGAGTTGGACCTTTAAATTATTTAAATAATGGAACATGAAGTTGAAAGTTGACAATTTATTGCCCTTCACAAGCTTAGTTTTTTGCAGTGCATGAGAAATAGAAAAATACAAAACAAATAGAGCTCTTCCATCCAAAACAAACAAAACAAAATGAAAAAAGCTCAACAAAAGTGTCCCTTCTTCTGTATTAGAAGTTAAGAGTTCAGTTCCGTTCTGTGGGGGGTATGTGTAATGTTCTGTTCATATAACTACTACCCGAGTAGATTTTAGTGTTATTTCTTATCTGTATCGAGTGAAATGAGATGATGTCTGGGGTTCTCCGGAGTGGGTGCCACGGCTGGCCACACCGCTCTCCACTCCGTCCGAGTCGTCCTTCCTAGCTCACCACCGAACCTCCACGGGCTCGGAATCTGAATCAATTCCTTATTCTGGCAAATAAAAAAACAATCTACACAGAGTGTAGAAACGTAACCATTACTCTCTATTCAATCACATGACATCATTCAACTTTCACTTATTACCCTAAATATCCATATCTATACCCAGATGCAGGATATACAGTATTCAAATCAATTTAAATGAGTATGTACACTTACAGTACAGTATAAGTATTTTTACCATGACAGTTATTCACCATGAACTTATATTTTAACATAAATGCACTTATTTATCTTCATAAAGCACTATTTATATTTTTAAACAGCTCCTTTAATCACTATTTATCATTTTAACCATTTTAACCAACATGAACATTTAAACTAGCCTGGCTCCGCCCTCCGACGTACTTCCGCTCAATTTTCATTTCCCTTCAGTACTCTGTCTGGGTTTTCGGCATATTCGCGGGTTTTCTCCCGGGAAAAGGTTTACCTGTCCAATCAGCGAACAGAGGGAGTGGCTGAGAACGATGACGTTGAAGTCGTGCGCTAGTTTGAGTTGTAGTACATTCGCCTGACATTTCCAATTGTTCCGTTTACTCTTAAATTCAAAGTACAAAACCTGCAGCTCTCGTTGACATCCATCTTCAAACTCTACTCTGTTCATTGCAATGAGGTATCACGGATATAGTTGTTGTTGGTCTGGGGTCTGGGCGGCTACGTCACGTGGTTTCCGGTCGGTTCTGTCGCATGACATACGTCACGACCAAACGTTAGCGATTGGTTATGGCAGATTCGGAGTGGCACTGGGCAGATCCAATAGTTTTAAACTTCAACAGAGCACCCGCCTTCAGTTAGTTAACAATTGTCAATGGTGAGTGGCCAGACTCTCTGTACAAATGAAATGTAGTACGAGAGGCTGGTGACCAGGCTACATTTAAACAGCTTCAGTGTAATAAAACACATTATACACATCTCAGAAAACAATAATTATCACAACCTGGCATCTTATCAAGAAGGGGGGGGGGTGCAACTGACGGGGGGGGGGTGCGCGTGATCCGACGACCGACGGGGGGGTATTTTTTTATTTCACGGCACAGAGATCCGGGGCTATTCCCAAAAGATCCGGGGCTATAGCCCCGAATGCCCAGGTCTAATGACGTCCATGCTCACAGGGAACAGATGAGGCAGGGGACGCATTGACTTATGCGTTAGTGAATCACGCCCACATTTCGAAACATCTGACGAGCCGACGAGGCTTCATTTGTCATCAATGACGTCACCGCCCCCAAATGGTACATGCCTCGATATGCGCTCCACTAAACACTTCCTGGATTACTCGACACACGCTCCAAAGCATCGGCACCCCACGTCCCAACACTAGGGAAAGGATGGTTTCAGGGCTGGGGGGAACTTCAGAAGCAAACTGATGGGAGAGGGCATCGGGCTTGATATTCTTGGAGCCGGGCGGTACGTGAGGGTGAACTTGAAGCGAACAAAAAGTTAAGCCCAGCGGGCCTGATGGGAGTTTAGTCGCTTGGCAGTCTGTACATATCTTATGATCTGTCCACACAATAAATGATTGTACAGCCCCAAGCCAGTGTCTCCATTCCTCCAGGGCTAATTTCACTGCCAGCAACTCACGGTTTCCCACGTCGTAGTTGCATTCAGCAGGGGATAGACAGCGGGATAAAAAAGGCACAAGGATGAAGTTTTTGATCCGGGGCTGAACGCTGGGATAACACAGCTCCAACTCCAGAATCCGAAGCATCTACTTCCACAATGAACTGGCGAGAGGGATCTGGCTGGGTCAGCACCAGAGCAGAAGTTAACAGTCCATTCAGTTTGGCGAAGGCGAGTTCAGCCTCCGGAGTCCACATGAAGGAAAAGAAGGAGGTGAGTCGAGAGTGGTGCTGCCACACGACTGTAGTCCTTAATGAATCAGCAATAGAAGTTTGCAAACCCCAAGAACGTAGTTGCTTCAGGTTGGTAGGTCTGGGCCACTCTGCCACCATCTGAACCCTCACTGGATCAGTCCTTACCTACCCGCTCTCAATTATAAAGCCTATAAAGCTGACTGAGTTGATGTGGAACTCATACTTCTCTGCTTTCACAAAGAGTTTGTTCTCTAAGAGCCTTTGAAGTACCTGACGAATGTGGAGGATGTGTTTGGAGGGAGTGTGGGAGAAGATGAGAATGTCATCCAGGTATACGAAGACGAAGCGATTGAGGAAATTTCTGAGCATGTCATTCACTAACACTTGTCATTCACTAACACAGCTTTTTTCCCAACAAAGAAGAAACCAGCAACCAGAGGGGATGAAGATGGGCGGATTATGCCAGCAGTAAGTGAGTCACTTATATTTCTCTCCATGGCCTCTCTCTCGGAACAGGAAAGGTTGTACAACCTATAGAGGAGCTCCAGGGAGCAGATCAATGGAACAGTCTTAAGGACGGTGTGGCGGCAATGAGAGGGCTCGCTCCTTGCTGAAAACCTCCCCTAGGTCATGGTAGTCACAGGGAATGGCAGCTAGCTGGGAGGCTTCTTGACTAGGGGAACTGGCCTCTGTGGGAGGTAGGGCAGACTGCAGGTAAGAGAAATGACAGAATGAACTCCAATTAGCTATCTTCCCGGCAGACCAGTCAATGTGTGGTTTATGCATCTTTAGCCATGTGTGTCCCAGAACCAAAGGGGTAGATGGAGAGGGAATTCAATTACACTGGATATGTTCCTGATGGTTACCGGAGAGAACCAGGAGCAGCAAAACGGTACGATGAGAGACTTGAGCCAGACATCTTCCTTTCAGAGAGTTTACCCTGATCCCAGCGGCTCCACCGGTATGCCAGCTTGGGAGGCAAACTTGACATCCAATAAGTTATCATCGGTGCCTGAATCCACCAATGCAAGCAAGGGCAGAGAATGTAGGTTAAAACACAGAGTAGCTTGGATTTTCATACAAAGTGGAGACACATGAGAGGAGATTGGCTCACCAGTAACTCCTCACCTACTGGAGAACCCTCTTTGGCCGAAGTGAGGAAGAGGCGAGATAATGACCACGGTGAACCACAGAAAAAGCATTTGCTTTTGCTCCACCCCCTTCCTCCCTCACAGCTGATGACTTTGTCACCTACTTTACTAAGAAGGTGAAGGCCATCAGCTCCTCTTTCACCCCTACCTCTATCCTCCCTACCACCACTCCCACCTCTGTCCGCCTCACGCACTTTACCCCTCTCTCCCCTGAAGATGTGCACAAACTAGTTATGTCTAACCATGCCACTACCTGCCCCCATGCCCCCATCCCTTCCTCCCTTTTCCCAGCCGTCTCGAGCGACATCCTGCCGAGGAACGGCAGGATGTCGAGCCACACCTCAAGAAACCTAACCTACCGGAAGACCGGAAGATCTATAAACATAGTCGAGGACACAGACACTGATGAGTGCGACATTTCTCGTTGGCATGGTGAACTTTGAAAATAAAAGAGAAAGAGATTAATGCTATTAGAGAAGATAAATGGATAGCACCACTGCAAATAAATGGGACTCAAGTCACAATGAAATTGGACACTGGTGTAAATAGCAAACCTGATCAGCATGTCTGACATCAAAGCAATGAAACATAAGCAGAGAATACAGAGAAAAACACTTGCACTGAAAGACTACAATGTACAGAAAATTGACTGTTTAGGCACATGCAGGCTGAAAGTAACAGTGAAAGAAAAAGTACACCACCTACCTCTGTCACCACTGAAGGGCTCGATTCAATGCTAGGTGACAAAGCCTGTGAACATTTGGAAATTTGGAACACAGCTGTGAGTACATCAAATGACTCTGTTGACTATAGTACATAACTTTTCAGTTGTACAGGGGCTTTGGTGTATTGCCAAATACACCAAAGTGCATTCACGTACAGAATCCAGATGAAAGAAAACGCACTGCCAGTTGTGCATGCTGCACGAAGAGTTCCGGCGCCACTGACAGACTGTCTAAAGACATAACTGGACAGTATGAGGAGGCTGGATGTGATAAAGAAGGTAGAGGAACCAACAGACTGTGTCAAATCCATTGTACAAATATGTATGGACCCGAAAGATCTGAACGAGAACATCAAGCATGAACACTACAAGATACCCAAGGGTAAAGAATTGACCAGTGAGATGGCGGGTGCCAGATACTTCACAAGCTTTGAGAAGTATCTGAAATTGCTGAAATTGGATGAAAGTAGCACCAAGTACTGCAAATGTAATACACCTCAGACTGCCTTTTTGGAATCATCTCAGCATCTAAAATATTTACAGAGCAATGGAACTGCAATGGAAGGGCTGGATGGAGTTCGAGCCTATGTCAACAACATCATTGTCTGGGGCTCCGCAGTCCAAGAACACAATCAGAAGCTCACCAAAGTGCTGAAGCAGATACAAAAGTATGGACTGAAGCTCAAAAAAAGCAAATGCCAGTTTGGAGCTCAAGAAATCATCTTCCTCGGAGACAAGCTCTCTGCACAAGGTGTCCAGCCTGACCAAGAAAATATTAATGTCATACAGAACCAAGGCCCATAGACAAGACTGTGCTACACATCATGGGGATGGTAAATTTCATATGCAAATTCATTCCTTTCAAATGAACAGCCAAACATGAGTGGCAAAAAAAAAGACAATCGCAACTGCTCCTGTTCCTTCCCTCTGGTGGTGTTCATTTGGGGAGTTGCAAAGGATCCTAGCCGAGCTCGGCCTTGTGTGACCACTCTCACCAACCTCTTGTGATGCAGCCTTGCCTCTGCTTCCTGCCAGTCCTCACTTGGATCCCTGCTTAAGTCATCTTCGGATCACTTGAGTCCCTGTACTGTACCACTTATATGGCTCTTGTTACCTTGAATTCCTCCTCCAATGATTTGAAGGGCAGTTGCAGTTTGTAGTGGTGTCTGTAGAGTGAGATGCTGCTCAGACTCTTTGGCAGCCCCAGCCATCTCCTGAAGTGGTTGCTGACCCTCCTCTCTAAGGTCTCGACTGTTGAGATCGGAACTGCATAGGCGAGGGGCCACAGGATTCTGGGAAGAATGCCATGCTTATATACCCAGGCTGTGAACTTCCCAGGTAGGCCAGACTTGTCCACAAATTTCAGCCATGTCATGTCCCTCAGAGAGTTGCGGAAAACCATACCTTAGCTCTTGACTGGCTTCTCTGTAATGGTTGGGATGGCTGTGCCTGCACTGTTGAACCAGAACTTGCCCTCCACCTTCCCTTAGCACCATAGATCTTGATTTGGCTGGTTTGAAATGCATCCGGGCCCACTCCACCAGCTTTTCGAGCCCCTGCAGACTCCACCAGGAGCCTGGGACTGATTCTATGGTGACTGTGAGGTCATCCATGAATGCCCTGATGGGTGGTTGCCATTGAGCGGAATTCGCTCTGGGCCCTCTACACTCCAGTTCAGCAGACTTAGTGAAAATGTTCATGGCTAGGGAGAACGGCGTCACAGAGATAGTGCAGCCTGTAATAATGCCGATCTCTACCGTGTGCCAGTTTGATTTAATTTCTCCTGAATAGCCTATCATCCTGAAATTGCTGTAGTAATCAGCGATGAGGTCTTTGATTCTGCTGGGGACATGACGTTTGGTCAGTGTGAGCTGCACAAGTTTGTGTGGAATGGAGACATATGTATTTGCCAGGTTGAGCCACAACACTGACAGGTGGCCCTTGTTCTCTCTAGCCTCCCCGATGAGCTGTGTCATCACACCAGTGTGCTACAGCATGGTATCCCTGAAATGCCACCCTTCCCGATGTGTTGATGTAGGTGTTCTTTGCCAGGTAGGTGCACAGCCGATTGCAAATGGCACTGAAGAAAACCTTCACTTCGACACAGCAGGGGGAAGATGATGATGCGGAACTGGTCCATCTGGGTGGAGTTTTCCTCCTTCGGGATCCACAGCCCTTCAGCCACTTTTCACTGTTGCTGTTCCACTAAGATCTTCCCCCTTCTCCAGAAGACTCTCAGGATCTTCCACAGATGCAGCAGGAGTTTGGGACAGTTCTTGTACACTTTGTTCCAGGTGCTGCTTGGTCCTGGAGCAGAGATTGCCCTTGCTTTGTGGATGACCTCTCTGACTTCCTTTCGCTGCAGCTCTGACATGTCAAACTGCCCACCTGGTTTAGGGGGGTCTATTTGGATGTTGCACTCTCCCCTGCTCTCTTTCGGGGTTGCTGTATGTCTTCAGATGTTGGTCTGTCTTCCTTTGAGCAGACCAGTTTCCCACTGTGCTTCTGCCCCAGCAATCACTCCTTAGTGAACTTGAAGGGTTTGGCGATAAAGGCAGTATGTTTTCAGGCCCTATCGCAACGCTGCCTCTGATGCCACTCTGCCTGGCAGAGGACCCTGATCTTCTTTTGTAGGATGCACATCAGCTGGGCCAAGCCAATGTGTCGTTTGTTTGTTGCCTTGGTCTGATGCCGTTGTGTCTGTTGCCAGCCCGTTCTGCCCCAGTTGCCATCTTTCTATGCTGTCACTGTCTCTCAAGGAGTCACCACACTTTTCATGGTTGTCACCCAGTCTTTCCTGGCTGTCACTGATAAACTCAGGGTATAAGCTGTCTATACATCTACTGATTCCTCTGGTAAGTTATCATTTTAATATTTTTTTTAAGATACCACACAATATGTTTCCCTTTGCAAGGAAACAGCATCTTTGTTACAAAAGGAGAGGGGTTTCTCTGATTGCTTTTGCCCTCTGTGTGGGGTTCATGAGGGTGCCAATGAGGCTTGAGGGATGGTGGTGCCTCCAAACACCTGGAAGCTGTGAGCCTCTCAACCAGGGGGGTGAGGTACAGCTCCTCTCCCAGGTAATTACGGAGGGCACAGCAGGTGAGGACAACCTGCTCCACAACATTTGCTCTCAGGGTGACTGTGGGCACAAAGGCTCTGTGGAATATGTTGTCCCGATTAGAATCTCAGCTAGGCCATTGCACGGTATAGTATAACCATTTATGGGCATGATTTTGTGAAACCAGACTTGATAAACGGGAAATAGAACAGACTGAGGGTTCTACTCTCAAAAACCACCTACCTTGCACTACCTCATACACATACAAAGAGCAAGCTTCCTCTTTAAAGGATAAGTTTGGTATTTTTGATATTAAACCTTGTTTTCGGATCGTTTACCATGAAATACAATGGTTAAGAGTGACATTTTGACAAATGCTTCTGTTTGAGAGTTTTTAGTTGTTAGTGTAGCAGCTCCCCCCCCCCCTTTCAATGGCAGTGATGGTACCTAGCTGCAAATCCTCTCTAGAAGGCATTAAACATTCTTTTTCAACGGCATGAAACTCTCCGTGTGTTCAGATGTGTTCACTGAAACGCTGGCACAAAAGTCGACTGTGGAAAAGATACTTTTCCACAGTAGGTAGTAAGGTCTACAACTCAGCGCCAACAGTTCAACGTTCTTTTCATTCACTCTCTTCCGCTGCGTAAAATGCCTTAGGTTACACCACTGATTGTTGATGTATAGGCAAACACCATGGTCCTTCCCTGTCATCCACAAATCCCTGTCCAGTGTGCAGTGGGTATCTACGTTAGCCAGGTGTCCATGAGGCAAAGTAGGCTACTTTGTCAGAAAAGTCGATCATGCTTGGTTAATGCTGGATTGTACATTCCCCATGATCGCAGAAGATGGCACTGGTTTGTAACAATGCAGTGTATTTCTCACTCATACTCCACCTCTCCGACCCCAAATGTACCATTGTGCCGAAGATCCATGTCGCTTCTCAGAGACCTGAACATGACCCTTTTGCTGGTTGCGGACCTACGCGTACATGAAGAGGTGCAGTCCTCCCAGAGGTTGGTAACCTGTCGCCCTTCTCTTGCGAAGGTTTGTGTCAAATTATTACTGATTGGCTGAGCAGGGAACAGGTGTAGTTTTTTGTTTTCGACAGCCAGACAAGAATAAAAATAAAAAAAGTTTATTTTCAGTTGATTGCGATCTAACAAGCGCTTTTCAGCAGTACATTTGAATGATTTTGCAACATCTTTTTCACATGGATTATGCTGCCCTCGCAGTGCGTTCCAGTCTTGCAAAACTAGACAGCTAGTTAACACTTTTTATGAAGAAGTGGAATCCAGTACACAAGGCTTTCTTTTCTTGGTTCTTTACTGAAAGTTGTTTTCCTCATAAGTTTTGTTTGTAAAACTGTAACGAATACGTAAATAAAAACGTACATGAGTTTACATGTCTTGCATCATTGCTAACACACGGAATCACGAGAGCTAGCATCGTTAATCAGATTACATTTTTAAACTTAACTCAGTCAGAATCTTACGTATTTGACGTAATTCTTGTAAGTCTTAACACAAACTAGTATAATAATAATAATAATAATAATAATAATTCATTGCATTTATATAGCGCTTTTCAAGAACCCAAAGCGCTTTTACATAGTGTGTGTGTGTGGGGGGGAGATATGACACCTCATCCGCTACCAGAGTGTAGCACCCACTTGGGTGATGCACGGCAGCCAGTATGCGCCAGAACGCTCACCACACACTGGCACACAGCGGAGAGGTGAGGAATGAAACTGACCAATTAGAGACCAGGGGATTATTAGGTGGCCATGTTGGTACAAGAGCCGAGTATGAAATCATATGACATTTACTTACAGACAAATAATTTCCAAAGTTCAACGTGTTTTCGATAAGATTGCAGGAGCGATATTATAGCGTGGTCTTTCGTTGTAGAATGAATCAGGAAGAGAACGAACGTAGACTCGCAGTCGTTTATATTGACGCCAGTATCACAATTTGACCACAGGGTGGCAGTCTTTACCAAGTTAAGGTAAGATGCACATGAACATATACTGAAAACAATGCATTTCTTAATAAAGGCAGAACATGGATATTGTTTCTCAACATATTTTTAAGACTCAGTCTTGTGATTCCGTATCCAGATTTGCTCGTCGGGTGTATTTGGGGACTGAAAGGCTATACTGCTCCCTTGTGTACAGGTTAACGTAACGTGGAAGTATAAAAGTAGGCAGCTTTGCGAAGATCTATGTCGTCAGAGTTGCAATGTGGATCTTCGCAAACTTGCTGTAGGCAGAACTGTAAATCCAGCCTAACCACATTGGCCTGACCCGCCCTATATCGGGTCGAAATTGCATATGTCCGTGTTCGAATGCATGTCAATAAAACCCAAATTTACTCAAATGAACATAGTGATACTAAAAGAGGAAAATGAAAATGTTCGGAAAAAACAAAAGAAGGAATTGAATCATTACTTCATCAAAAGCTGACAAAAATCTTATAACTGCATCTAATATTCATAATCCAAGTATGTGTAGTTATTTTTACCTGATTAGCTGTTTTGCATGACAACTCATGATTGAACAAAGGCAACTTGGTCGACACCTATGATTGCATAAATGCGCGAATGCCTTCCACTGGTGTTCAAACAGGTTCACGAAGACCATTTTGTAACATTTCAAAAAAGTCTATAGGTCGAGAGCTTTGCAGGAATCAAGTCAAGGTTTGTCCATTTCCTCATTCAACCCATGATCTTGATGCATAAAGCCCCCCCTTCTTCACTATGTTTTGAAAATGCCTTACACGCAGTTGACCGAGATCGTTTCAGTCTTTAAGATCATTTAATAGTGTTTTAAACGTACTTGCCATTGTAATAAACAAAGGATCCCCAAGTGATGTCACAGACTCTGCAGACAGCTCTGACCACAAGTTCTTGGTCTGAATTGTTGTGCCTCACTCATTTATCATCCAATTCAGTAGAGTTGCAGTTTGGAAGTTGTAGAACAGATTTAGCATAAATGGGTACCAGCTGACTGTTATTATCCCTCTAATTTAGAATTGTGTTTAGGCGGAAGTAAAATTTGCGATTTCTGATGTTTCTCCTGCATCCAGTCAGACCTGGCGATGGCTACAAGACAACTATACAGAATATAAATCTATATTTTCCAAAGTGTTATCTAGCCGTAGAGCCCACGATCGTGCATCTGGCCCTTATATTCATTGAGCTATTAATGATTGATTTTTGGTCATTTTTGGTGAGAATTCCAAAAACGCCTCAGAGAAAAAAGCACCCCCCCCCCCCCTCCCCCCCCCCCCCGTTAACAATCGCGGGGGCCCCAAAAATATTATTTGCACCGGGGCCCATCATCATGTTGTTACGCCAGTGGTTATAATAGTTATAAATAGAGTAGGTACAATTAAAAAAGGCATATTGTAAAATAGGCATTAGGTAAAAAAGGATTATAGGGAAGGAACAGTGAGGGTCCCTGTCCAGTGAATTACACTTAGAGAACACCATCAGCATCAGGGGCCGTATTCACAAAGGATCTTAGCGCTAAAAGTAGCTCCTAACTGGCGAATTTAGGAGAAACTCCTAAAAATAATGGGCGTGTCAGTCTTAAATTTAGGACTCCTAATTTTTTTCACTAAGAGCATTTCACAAAGTATTTTAGGCCTAAAAGTAACACCTAAGTCTAGGAGAGCCTAAAAGTCCTCGAGAGGACTCCTAACTCACTAAGACCTATTCACAAAGAATCGGAAAATGACTGAGACGAAATGTTTTGGAGACAATGGAAGACTGTGAATTGATCAAGAGATATAGGCTAAATCGTGAGGGTATAAAACTTGTTGTGGAATTAGTGCGGGATGCAATAACACCCCCGACTAACAGGAAAAACCTGATTAGGAAATAAAATGTTTGGCAACACTACGATATTTAGCAACAGGGAAAATGCAACTTTGCAATGCCGACGATTTAGGAATATCGCAACCATCAGTCAGACATAAACCGAACCATCAACGCGCTCCGTAGACCACATATCAATTCAATTAAATTCAAACTTTATTAAGGACACATCTCATGAAAGGTCCATAACACCAACACAACACAATAATAATAAAATAATAAAAATAGAATAAAAAATACACACACACACACATACATATATATATATATATATATATATATGTAGCCAGTAGCCTACATATAGGCCTATGTAAATATACACACACACACACACACACAATTCCACATGATATTTACATACAGGCTAGAAGAGCTGGAGCTCAGTTCAAAGTTGGTTAAGGCTGAAATAATACCATTAATATCATCCAACAGTTTATTCGGTTTCCTTTGGACAATCAACAACTACACAGGATCAAAGCCAACTTCATGGCAGCAGGTATGGCCGGTGTGGTCGGTGCTGTTGACGGGACGCACATACAAATAATTGCGCCATCAAAAGATGAGGACGTGTTCGTCAATAGAAAGAAAGTACATTCCATCAACACGCAGATTGCTTTTGATGCAACTTTTAACATTCTTGATGTTGCGAAGTGGCCTGGGTCTACCCGTGATCCGCGTATTTTAATGGGGAGCGGTCTGAGGCGTGAGGCACCGTGTACCAGTTGGGTGTCTTGCTGGGTGACAGTGGCTGTCCCTGCAAGACGTCTTGACACCTCTCAATCCACAACCGGGAGCAGTTAAAGTATAACATGCAAGTGATTACGCAGATTACGATTAGTCCTATGCGTAAAAAACATCGTATTAGCTCTTTGTCGCCTTTTATTTGTTGAATCCATATTTATTAGGCTATTGTTTGCTGTGTTCCTCCATATATGTTAGGGCACACAAAAATACACGAAATCTTGTGGAGAGAGGATGTGATCACAGTGATCACTGTATGCGCCATTCTCCATAACCGGTATGGGCTTTTATTAAAAGTGTTGAATAGTGGAGATATGCTCATTGAATAATAGTTTGCAGGGTGCTTTTAATTGCCTCCTTGAATTAATGCAATTTACGTATTTTTATTGTTTTTATTGTTTATCTCTCTCTCTTTAACGTGCATATAGGCTACAACGTCATTATCGTGGTCTGCACAAACTTGTCATCATGCGTGTATTCTGCTAACTGCACTGTCCATAACTATTTGATAGGAATGTCTAGCCTAGGCTATTTCCTTGTTCTTCGGTGATTCAGTGGGCTCGTTTCCACAGAGACCGCCTGCTCTGAACAACCAATCACCGCACTGACCGCTTCCAAACTCGTGCACGAGAATCGACGTAATCCATAGCAACGGCGCGTCACTCTTAGCTCAGTCTTAGTGATTTATCCTTAGAATGAGTAGGTCTCAGCAGCTTTGTGAATAACTTTTAAGAAAAAACTCCTACGTAAAATGTTTTAGCGTGAGTTAGGAGCACTCCTAGCGGTAAGATAAAATGCTTTGTGAATACGGCCCCAGGAGTGATAGTGAGGTCATTGATATAGACTAGTAGGGGACTCCAGGTCATGTGGAAGGATTTCAGAGATCCCTTCAGTGAGAATCTTAACTTTTCCAATTGTAAGCATTGTAAGACTTCCTGTATCCAACTGTGTTGGGGGGGAGGCATGTTTCCATTTGAGAAGGATGGAGCGTCGTCTGGCTAACAGAGTGGTGAAGGCAATGACACACTGTATTGTAGTGGGCATATATTCTGAGTTGGGGGGACCGAACAAAGCAGTCAGGGGGTTAAGGCCTATATTTACGTTAAAGGCCTGTTCAAGGGTTTTAAATACATTGGACCAAAATCAGTCAGCCTTGGGCATGTCAAGAACATATGTAAATGATCAGCTGGAGATTGCTTACATCTATTACAGGCATCGCTTCTATCACAAAATCTATCACTATTTTTGCCAATCTAGCATTGGTGAAGTGAACTCTGTGGAGCACCTTGCATTAGATTAGGCCATGCCTTGCACATATAGATGACGAGTGCACCAAACCGAGAATGTTGCTCCACTGATTATCGGAGATGTCAACATCCAAGTCGTGCTCCCAGAAATCCTTGAGAAGTGCAGTGGGGGCCGGATTCAGGGAGTCAAATTTACCGTAGATAATGGATGTCAGCCACTTTTGATCGAAGTCAAGGGTGAGACACTGGTCAATTTCTGATTCGGGGGGGGAATGGGGGAACTGCTTTTGAACAAAATGCCTTACTTGAAAAAAACTGAAAAAATGGCTGTTGGGCAATTTAAATTTAATTGACAGAGATGCAAAACATGAAAATACCCCATCCTCAAATAGGTCATTAATTGTTAGAAGACCATTGGTTGACCAACTATGGAAGGTGGAGTCAGAGCAGGACGGGGAGAATAGGTGATTATTTCAAATTGGAAATGAAAAAAAGAGTATTCCCTAATGTAAAGCCTGTTTGGTCCAGCAAAATTATGGCTGGCATTACACGATTTTGGCCAGTATCTTACAATCTTCATTTAAGAGTGAAATTGGTCTGTAGCTACTACAAGAAGTAGGGTCCTTATCTTTTTTCAGAAGCAAAGAGATGGACGCCATAGACAAAGTTGGTGGTAATCGGCCTTCCTGAAGGGAATCATTGTACATCCTCGCTAGAATTGGAACTAATAATGTAGAATATGTCTTATAAAATTTGACTGTGAAGTCATCAGGGCCTGGGGGCTTCCTGTTTTGCATTGATTTGATCGCTTCCTGTATTTGTCTCCAATTGTCTCTCAGCTATGCGTGTCATCAAAAGATCATGTTTCAAATGTAATAGAAGTCGTTTTTTTATAAAGGTGGGAGAGGGGGAGGAGGAGTATGTTCAATCAAGTTTGGAAAGCTCATCTGTGATTTCTGCCAACCTAGTCCTCTCAACCCTTCTCAATATTGTGAAATATAGGAAATATAACCTGCCCTCAGACAGAGGCCTTGGGAGCCTCCCAGAGAGTGCCACTACCAACATCAGGAGTATCATTAAATTTTAAATAGGAGAGAATCTGTGCAGCAACAAAGTCTTTAAATTCAGTATCCGGCAGCAAGTGGGAACTAAATTTCCATAACGGAGGGGGGGGGCTACACCAAGATTGATGTCAACCGATGTAGGGGAATGATCTGAGATAGCTATAGGATGGTATTCGCATGAAATGACAAGATGTAACAGCTTCAACATCAAGCAAAAAGAAATACGAGAGAATGTGTGGTGCACGTGCAAAAAAAAAGAGAAAGCTTTATTTTTTTAATTGGGATGCATAATTCAACACTACATTGGCAGATTTAGATAGGGGGACTGTTTGGGGGACGATATATCAAGACTCACATCTTGAACCAAATTAATAATTAATAATAACCCACCTATAATTATGTAGTGATTGTCAGCGTTCGGGATTTTAGCAAAAAGGTTTAGGAAAAATTGGTCGTCATCCCAGGTGGGTGCATAAATGGAAGCCAAAATTACTGGTGTGTTCTGTAACATGCCCGAGAATATAACATAACGGCCGTTAGTTAGACAAGACAATGACCCTGCAGAGGAAAGAGCGCAAACAAAACGCTCCACATGTTTAAGGCGTGAACAGCCAATTATGAGGTAGAACATTACAACAAAATAACCCACATGAATATAAAACTCAAAGCCCTAACATAACTGGGCAATCATGTGATAAGATGCAGTCATATGAAAAAATACCCAGCATATGAGAACCAAACAAAAAGTCTGTAAGGTGCAGAGGGCAAAAGTATCAAGTCCCACTAACCAACCAACAAATGCAGCAAATGTTACGAGTTTCAAAGGGTGTAACTGGAGTAACAAATGATTTTTAATGGGGTCCACTGCTCTCAGCTCTCCTGGATGAACTATGGAAAACAGAATCACGGAGTGAATGAGTGAAAGAGCGAACCGCCATCTTCGTCTCCAAATCTCAAGTCTGTTTATTACAACTTTTCAAAATCATGGTATAAAACAATAAACATTCCCCTAGTGTAAACATATTTCAGTTTCAGTGCTAATTTGTTAATTTCAAGTTAAACACATTAATACAGTTTTCTCTACTCTCCACACACCAAAATACATATCACTCTTTCTTTAAAGTGCAAAAATATCAAAAGGATAAATCATGTTTTAATCTATATTTATATAGTAGTTTTTAACTTCAGAAATCGACCACCATATAAATGTAATAATGTCACTCATAAACCCTCTTTGGCTGTAACTTAATACTTAAATGACTTTAGAGTCAAAACATGAAACACCATACACATAGGGATAACTGCTCAGTTTATAATACATTTTTAAACACAGACCACACACCTACTTCTGTATAACCTTAGGAATAATTCTCTTTAAGCTATAAACAATATAACTCTCTTCTCTTAACATTAGCAATCATTTATAACATGTCAGGATACCTTAAAATAAACACATTACCAGAGAGTGAGGACACCAGCGCCCAGAATCACACACACAGTCACAGTACACACCTGCTAATTGTTAGCTCGCTAGCTCTATTGTTTACAACGCCCGTTTCCCGCGGTTATAAACGCAGCTCTTTAACTCAACTTCACACATCAAAAATTCCACAACAGACTGAAGGTTTGGTTATATTTTATATCTACCATATGACCAATAATTAGGGTCACACTAGCCTCGGTGCCTTTCTGCTGACGAAGGACAGAGTCATGAGCTATGAGCAGAGGCATGTAAGCATGGGGGTCTTCAGGATCGGAATGAGCGCGCTGTTGGTGACATGTGTAGAGTAGATAGTGTGAGGTCAGATGATGGCGAAGAACAGGCAGGATTGTCGCTGTACGGGTAAAGAATCTTTTAGATAATACCCGGAGGCGACAATCTGGCGCTGGAGCCAGACACCACAAGGACGAGGGGGGAAGACGTCAACAGCCAGCCCTTTATGACGTTTTCACTGTTTGTGTATATAACTTCCTGGGTCAGGGATAGTTGGTGCTCAGACTTCGTGAACTGACACACACACATTGTTCTTTCAGGGAAATGTAGTTGGACCCAGATATCTGTAAAACTTTGCACATTATACTGGTATTAACAATAAAACTGATTATTTCCTTAAAGCTAAAACTTCTTCTATCGCTTCATTAAAGAACACGCGTGAGTAAGGGTTTCATTTTTGAAACTGCTTTTCACAACAATTGGTGACCCCGACGTGATGAAGACGAAGAAGTGACACAACGGATGAGAGGACTGCGTGACAGCGAAACGTGGCCACATAAAAAAGGTAAGCAGAAGCCTGTTATAACAAAATTCTGCAATTGGGCATTGTCAAAACTGTTTTGAAGTCACTTGTGATACTCGTCCTAGACATAGTTTAAACCAGTATAGTGTGCAACATAGGGCGCGCTCCCTTAAGGAGGTGGCCAAAAGGGTGTGAAAGCGCATGAGCAGGGACCACCCGAGGGTTGGAGGCCCGATGTAGGGGGAAGGGCCCACACAAAGCACCAGCGGTTCAAATTCCGCCCCGTCCTCGCCATAGTATATAGGTTGGCAGGGTAAAAGAGGGTCTATAGGGCCCCATGGTCACTGGTTCCTGTAAGTACCAGAAGAGGGAACTCCGAGAGGGAAGCCGGACTAGCCCAAGTGTATCATTTCCCGTGACCGTTAGAGTCGGCACTAAAAAAAAAAAAAGGGGACCTGCTGGAAAGGTGCACGAGCAGGAACGCCCGAGGGTTGGAGTAGTCCCGAGGGAGGTGAGAGGCCCCCCCAAAGCACCAGCGGTTCAAATTCCGCCCCGTCCTCGCCATAGTATATAGGTTGGCAGGGTAAAAGAGGGTCTATAGGGCCCCATGGTCGCTGGTTCCTGTAAGTACTAGAAGAGGGAACTCCGAGAGGGAAAGAAGAGACCGGACTAGCCCAAGGGTATCAATTCCTGTGACCGTTAGAGTCGGCACTAAAATAGTTTGTACTAGTGAAAAGGTAACGCCGGGGGTACAAATAGCCTGAGTTCATACGATATATTGCGATGCAAACATTTGAACATAATAGTCAAACGTTGAAAAATGGGAAACTGTTAAAAAGGCTGATTAAGTAAAGATTGTACATTGTGTGGGTGGTTCCAGGGGTTAGACTTGTCGTGAGATTCTCATAAGTCTCTTCTAACGCCTGTTCTGTGGGGTATTAAAACAATAAAAAAAATTTAAATATTTTCTGTTTTGTGGGTGGATACGGGAGAAGTGTGTCTAAAAGTCTCTGTACGAAGCCTGGGGAGACCCCTAGAGTGAGACCGGACTGAAAGTTTTTTCAGCCTAGAAGCTTGTCTCACTGGGCAATATTTCGTGCAGAGAGCAGACTGTGAGTCATTCACACCGACCCTGTATGTGTATAATAATGTTTGTTGTTAGGGTGTGTACTGTTTTAAATACTGTGTTAAAATGGACGGGGAACTCAACAGAGAGTTTAAAGAATGTGGGGGGTGTCCTGAAGACACCATAGGAGAGCAATGGAAACAAATTAAGTTCCAATTGATTAGTGGGTTTACACCGAATAAACAGGGAAAGATAATGGAGGGTCACGAGGTGACCTGGACGTGGCTCCAGGAGAAGGGACAGATACCTGGAGATGAGAAACAGGCCAAATTGTTGCCCTATCTGGCGGATGCCGAGAGGACTGTGTTAAGAGAGTTAGAAAGGCATAAGGCAGAAGAGGGAAAGCAAAGTTGGAGGACAAAGAAGAAGTGGAGAGCAGCACTAGAAGAGAAAGAGGAGAGGAGAGCGTCAGTGCATACAGTAGCATTAGCATGTGTAGCATTAGAAGCTCAGAAAGACAAAAACTTGCCCAGGACTGTGACTAAGACTGTGACTGTGACTGCTTCACCAACGGGGCCAACAGCCCCCACCTATACCCAAACCTGAAATCAATATGTGCACACACAGCCTCCGACAACATAGCCGACATGAGAACACCTCCCCCGTACACTGTTATCTCACAAGGGGGAATACAAGCCCCCGTTATCAATGTAAGAGGCGGAAAGTTAGACCTTGAGACAGATTTACTAGAGACTACTACTACTACTACTACAGGACACAAAGCGAGAATTAGCAGCAAGACACACCGGTCAGGCTACGGGTTACGAATCAGGGCAAGACACAGGGACGCAGAGCCAAAGGCAAAGGCAAGGGGACGTCGTGGCGGCCAGTGGCCGGCGGCAATAAGGACAACAACAACGCAGGCAGGAGCCGGCGCTCCCGTAGCCATAACAACCCGCGAGAGTGACGGTACTAAGAGCCAACTGTCAGATGGCCCGCCTTTCCTGACCCAGGGAGCAGGGAGAGGGCTGATATGTCACCATTTGAAAGTAAAGAGTAAAGTTAATTAAAAAAAATAAAAATAAACATCGTTTAATAAAGTAAGAGTAAAAGTAATCAAAAATAAATATTGCTTAAAAATATAGTGTTAGTACACTTAGAAAATACATATGTCGTTAACAGCAGTGGACATTTTGGGTAGGGTTTGTTATCTACATAAAGATGAGATCAATAAGATCTCTGAAAAATTTAAGAAAAGAATATCTAAACAGGCATTAAAATTAGTATTAGTCATGTATCAAAAAGAGAGAGGGACAGAGAGCAGAGAGAAAGGGAGGGGGCCTGGCCCTGAGAAGAGGACAATAAAGCAGGGCAGCACTAGAGCTGCAAGAAGTACTTAGATAAGGAGATCTAAAAGAGAGAGGGCAATAAAGATTTACCGGTATGCAGAGGTTACCGTATAATACTACTACTACTCCTCTGACTCAGATAATCTGTGAGTCGGACTGATACGTGCCGGGTCCAGGCTGCAATACTGATACCAATAATGTTCTCCCCCAGGAAAAGTCAGGGCCCTATGGAGTTCAGATAGCCTTCTCAATCCCTGTGATGACAGGCAACAGAAGAATGGTTAAACTGGTGAGAAATAAAAAGGGTAAATCTGCCAATTTATTAAGTATAGCATGTCAACCTCGAAATATACCAGTGTCTCCTGCTATCTCCACAAGATTAGCTCTACTCAACATCAGATCACTAGTCAACAAATCACTGTTAGTTAATTACGTCATTATGACCTATGACCTAGATTTTTTACTTCTTAGTGAAACATGGCTGACTGAATGTAGCTGTTGTGCTATTCTCAATGAGGCAGCACCAACTGGTAAGAAAGGCGGGGGAGTTGCTGCCATCTTTAAATCTGTATTTCAGTGCAAGGAAATTACGTTAGGTGATTTTAGCTCTTTTGAATATCTCTGTTTTTTTCTAAAAAGTGATCCAAAAGTCCTTTTTTTAATCATTTATAGACCTCCATGATACTCAGGAAAATTCATTGATGAGTTTGCTGAACTGCTGTCAGTTATCTGCACTGACTATAACTTTTTTATCATAAAAGGGGATTTTAACATTCACGTAGACAATAACATGGACACTAATGCCAAAGAACTCTCTGCTCTACTTGACACTTTTGGCCTCTTGCAACATGTGAAAGGGCCCACACACACTCAAGGCCACACTCTGGATCTGGTTATCTCTAAAGGTGTTAACATTTATTCTGTGGATGTTAAGGACTTGGCTCTTTCTGATCATTTCTGTGTGTTCTTTGATTTACAGATCATTCCAAATGTTCAGTTAACCTCTGTGTCTGTTAAGAGAAGGTACATAAATGAGAATACCAGTGCAAAGTTTATGGAGGCTATAGCTATGTCACCAACTGTGAGTGCAGAGTCAGTTGATGAACTCCTAGATCAATTTAACTGGAAAATCTCAAATGTCATGGATGCTGTTGCACCTATTAAAACTAAGACGACCTTGATCAGAAAGAAAACACCATGGAGGAACACTATGATGGTAAAGGCTTTAAAAACAGAATGCAGGAAAGCAGAGTGTAAGTGGAGAAAAACTAAACTTCAAATTCACCATGACCTCTACAAAATAAGTCTTTGTAATTTCAACTATGAGTTAGTAAAGGCTAGACAGCGACACTTTTCTGAAATTATTAATAAGAACATCAACAACACTCGCACCCTATTTGCTATGGTTGATAAGCTGACAAACCCCCCTAAACAGATAGCTCCAGAACTCCTTTCCACAGTAAAATGCAATGAATTTGCTTGCTTTTTCAGTGAAAAAATCCAGTCCATAAGGTTAAATATTAGCACAAATCAACAAAACAATAAAATAACGCAATCCCTAAGACCTCCCAGGAATAACTCAACTGCGATGTCAGAATTTAATACAGTTGACCAAAAAACCATAGAGGAAACAGTTCAGCATCTAAAACCATCAACATGCTGTCTTGACAAAATGCCATCAGACTTTTTTAAAACTATTGTGAACTCTGTCCAAATAGATTTGCGACAAATACTAAATAGCTCACTCCAATCGGGCACGTTTCCTAAATCCCTAAAAGTAGCTGCTATTAAGCCACTCTTAAAAAAGAGATCGCTGGATGCTTCCATGTTAACCAACTACAGACCTATCTCAAATCTTCCCTTTATAGCCAAGATCATTGAGAAAGTGGTTTTTAATCAACTCAGCAAATTCTTGAATTCCAGCGGCCTTTTCAACAAATTCCAATCAGGCTTCCGACCTCACCACAGTACAGAAACAGCTCTTATTAGAGTGTTAAATGATATTAGGTTAAACACTGACTCAGGCAAGGTGTCAGTTCTGGTCCTGTTGGATCTCAGTGCTGCATTTGACACTGTGGATCACAGTATATTGTTGAACAGGTTGGAAACTTGGGCAGGACTCAGCGGAACAGTCCTAGAATGGTTCAGGTCCTACTTGAAGGAGCGGAGTTATTTTGTGACCATTGGAAGTTATGAATCCAATCGAATGGCTATGACATGTGGAGTTCCTCAGGGGTCAGTTCTTGGACCCCTTCTGTTCAGTCTATATATGCTGCCTTTGGGTCAAGTTCTGCAGAACTCAAATGTAGACTATCACAGTTATGCAGATGACATGCAGTTATACATAGCACTGTCCTCGGATGACTACAGCCCAATACAGTCATTGTGTCACTGTTTAGAGCAAGTAACAAATTGGATGAACCAAAATTTCCTTCAATTAAATCAGGACAAAACTGAGGTAATTGTTTTTGGCAATAAAGAGAAGAGGACTGCCGTCAGTAACCATTTCGAGTCACTCTCTCTAAAAACTAGGGACCAAGTCAGAAACCTTGGCGTGCTGATAGACTCAGATTTGACCTTCAGCAGTCATATCAAATCCATCACCAAAACAGCCTTCTATCATCTTAAGAACATATCCAGAGTGAAGGGTTTTATGTCTCAAACAGACCAGGAGAAGTTGATTCATGCTTTTATCTCCAGTAGACTCGACTACTGTAACGGCCTTCTGACTGGACTCCCACAAAAAAGCATTAAACAGCTGCAGCTCATTCAGAATGCTGCAGCTCGAGTTTTAACCGGAACAAAGAGATCAGAGCACATTACTCCAGTCCTAAAGTCTTTACACTGGCTCCCAGTCAGCTACAGAATAGACTTTAAAGTTCTGCTACTGGTCTACAAATCACTGAATGGTTTAGGTCCAGAATACATGAATGACATCTTAGTAGAATACAAACCCAGTAGGGCTCTGAGATCTACTGACTTAGGTCAGATAGTGAAGCCCAGAGTTCAAACTAAACATGGTGAAGCAGCGTTTAGCTGTTATGCTGCACAAAACTGGAACAAACTACCAGCTGAACTGAAATCAGCCCCAACTGTGAGCATTTTTAAATCCAAGTTAAAAACACTTCTCTTCTCCTGTGCTTATGATTGAGCTCGTTCAAAGCACTTTAAATTGTAAATTTAATTGCACTATGTCCTTTTAAATCATGATTTTATGCTGCTCTTATAGTACTTTATTTCTTTCTATTCTTCTATTCTTGTATTTTTTATTCTAATTTTTATTTCAATTATGTAAAGCGCATTGAGTTGCCATTGTGTATGAAATGCGCTATATAAATAAAGCTGCCTTGCCTTGCCTTACTACTGATAATAATAATGATAATAATAATAATAATAATAATAGGGGTAATAAAAATAATAATGATAATAGTAATAATAATATATTTTATTTGAAGGTGCCTTTCAAAACAAAGTGGTAAAGGGACAACCAGCTCAGTATGTCCAGGGGGATAACAGACTTAGAGGGGTTCGAATAAAACAAAGAAAGCGCTGTGATCATTAGAACATTTAAGGATATGTTGGGACATAGAACGTGCACATGTAGAGATCAATTATGTATTAGTGTCTGTTATTTGTTTCTGTGTTTTGTGTATTTGTTTTATAACTATGTGGATAAAAGTGTTTTAGTGTTTTGTGGGACAATTAGCAGACCAACAGCTCAGTTAAGTTGGGTACTATTCATTTAAATCAGAAGTTATCTCCTCTACCGCTCGTCCACAGAAGTCCAGGGGTCAACCAGCGCTGGGAACTCTTTTAAGAGTTCAGGGAAATTCCCCCCTCACCAAACTGAGGTAGTGGGACCCGCCCTAAAAGGACCCTGCGGGAGTGCGGTAGTTATTACAATATAAAAAACTGATACGCAATGTTGCGTATGTAGCAATCAAATAAGTCCATCATTAGGTTGCTTAGAATACCTCCATAGTGTGGTGTTGAAATAGTTAAAAGAAAGTTTGTTTTGGGTTGCCAGAGTCTACCGGTAGGTGTGTCCCCAAGAGGGAAGAGTGGACTGCGTGGTATAAGTCCCGCCTCTGTTGTCATGGCTTGCTCTTCATGTGTTTTGTTGAAATAGATTACAGGTTGTTTATTCTTTGTTTTAGTTGTTTGTGTTTTATTTGTTTAATTGACAAATTGTTTTGGTCAGACAAATGTTCTCTGAACATTTGCAATGTCCTGGTTAAAGTGATAATTAAAAAGTACTTCAGCAATCTGCTGGGAAGGGAGCTAATGCACAAGCTAGATTGTTTATTGACATTGGGAAGAATTGGGTTTACCTTGCAAACGCCAACGCCTAATGCTGTTATGCTTTGTTGAAAATGTTTATTTGTTAGCTTCGTCCACCACCGTGTCATAATTACAGCATCAACGAAGTGTGGTGTCTCCATTACGCATACACAGGACTGCATGGATAGCTGTCATAGATATCTGTCTCTACTCCTCCACAGCCACCTATCCTATGGGCTGAACATAAGAATCAGAAGGGATTTATCCCCATACACGGCATCCTGCAACAGGCCAGTAGGGAAGGCTGGTTAGCCTATGACAGGTAAGATCCCACCTTGAAACCTGGGGACAACCTAAGGCAGGCACGATCACGACTCCGAGGAGAAACCATTTGGATTGAAAGGTGGAGGGTAGGATAGATTCCAGACATGTCGGCTTAAGCAGTGAATATGTGGCAATAACTAGGACAGGTCATTTGTTTAAACTCTTAAAGGGACACTGTAATAACTTTGTACCATTATATTACTGTTAATATATCCATAACAGATACGGAACACGGAGACCAACTTGCACACGTCTGCACTTCTTTATTGCAGTTCTCAGACTACCAAAACCAGTTAACCTCTGAGTATTACTGTATTACCAAATGACCACTAGATGGCGGTGGTTAAACACAAACTGTATTACTCTCATAGCTAAGCAGTTATAGTATCAATATACTACACTCCTTCCCCTTAAACTATGAAGTTCCCATTAAGAATAGACTCATAACTTAAAATATATTTGCTACAGTAATTTTCTTACTTAAAGAATTGTAACTAAATTATTACTGCTAACACAACCCATTAGACCCAGAATTTCAGTCTTTTACATTTCAGTCTCAGGAACTCTTTTTCACATTTTTGTATGAACAGGAACTCTTTTACTTTCGGAACAATGTTCCTCAGGAACTGACTGATCACAAAGTCAGTCGTTTAGGAGGCGCTCTTTCTCTCACAGGGTACCTGCGCCCAAGCACCTCTGGGGAACTGGCTGCTCGGTTGGCAGGTGTCACTGCCTTGTCACAGGCCACTGAGTCTGGTGAAGGTGTTCCAAGCGTCTCATTAGCCTGCATACGTATCAATGGTGTCGCTTCAGGTGAGTACGGGCTACCACCTACTGCTCCAGGTGGGCCTTTCCCCCCCAAGTCCGCATGAACCACTGCAGGGTAGTTGTTGGTGACGTCCAACTGCTCATCCGGTAACTCCAATGTCTCTGGACTGGACGGTTGGTTGTACAGCAGATGGTCGATGTGGACTGAGCGTCGGCTCACTCCATTCCACACCAGGTAGGTGACTGGTCCGAGTCTCTTTTCCACTGTTCCTTTCGTCCACCTCTCCTTTCCTCCACGGAAGTTTCGGATCAGGACTGAGTCACCCTCAGACAGATGTCTCAGCTTGGAGGCGGTTTGATCATGGTAGTCTTTTTGTTTTTGTTGTTTGGCTTCTACCACTCGAGCAAGATCTGGTTTCAGTAAGCTGAACCTGGTCCTGATCTGATGTTTGAGGAACAGTTCAGCCGGTGCACATCCTGTAACACTGTGTGGTGTACTTCTGTATGACATCAGGGAGTTGGCTAGCCTGTGCTGCATTGTTATAGTAACATTTTGTTTCTTTTCATCAAGCACTTGTTTCAGCAGTGATGCTTTCACTGTCTGAACTGCTCGCTCTGCAGCTCCATTAGAAGCTGGATGGTAGGCTGGTACCAAGGTCTGCTTTATGCCATTGCTTTGCAGGAATGTCTTGTACTCCTGCGAGGTAAATTGAGGACCGTTGTCGGAAACAATCTCCTCGGGGAGACCGTAAGATGAAAAGATGTTCCGCAGCACCTCAATTGTTTTGGCGGCTGTGGTTGTTGCCATGGCGATTACCTCGAGCCATTTCGAATGACTGTCCACTAATACTAAGAAGTGGTGTTGATCCTTCTCTGCAAAGTCGATATGTATCCTCTGCCAAACCCTAGTCGACCACTGCCAGCAGTGTAGTGGTGCTGCTGCTGGTAGTTTCCTCACACTCTGACACGCATCACATTGCTGTACTGCATGTTCTATTTCACTGTCTAGCTGGGGCCACCACAAGTAGCTCCTGGCCAAGGCCTTCATCTTGCACCCTCCAGGGTGCCCTTGGTGTAGATCACGCAGTAGTCGCTCTCTGTGTGCTGGTGGAATGATGACTCGAATTCCCCACAGAATACATCCTTGTTCCACAGACAGTTCATTCTTTCGGGTGAAGTAAGGTTTCAGTCTCTCATCCTTGATATGACTTGGCCATCCGGACCGAGTCAGCTCCAGTACCTTGCATAGGACTGGGTCCTTGAGAGTGCTCTGTGCTATCTCTGTAGCATGCACGGGGAGCTCATCCACTACTGAGAAATAGAAGATACTGTTCTCCTCCGCTGTATTATCTGTTTCCTTCCCCGGCAGTCTAGATAATGCATCTGCGTTTGCATTCTCTGCTGACGTTCTGTACTCTATACTGTAGTCATAAGCCATCAGTCTCAGCGCCCATCGCTGCATTCGCAACGCGGCTAGTGTGGGAATTTCAGACTTGGGGCCCAAAATGGCAAGGAGGGGCTTGTGGTCAGTTATTAAACTGAACTTGCGGCCATACAAGTACTTATGAAATTTTGTCACGCCAAATATTATGGACAAAGCCTCCTTCTCTATCTGACTATATTTACTTTCTGCCTCTGTCAATGTGCGAGACGCGAAAGCGATAGGTTTCTCATCCCCATTTTCCATTATGTGAGACATGACCGCACCTATCCCATAAGGGGATGCGTCAGTAGCTAATCTCAGGGGTTTCTTGGTGTCATAGTGAACTACAACTGAGCTTTTCACTAACTGTTCTTTTGCATTTTTGAATGCTGCTGCACACTCCAGTGTCCATTTCCAGTCGACTTCTTTCTTTAGAAGTTGGTGTAGCGGCTGCAGTACAGTTGACAGGTCTTTCATGAAACGACCATAGTAGTTCAACAGACCTAGGAAGGACCGTAGCTCTGTGATGTTTGTAGGCTGGGGTGCATTTACTATGGCGGCAACCTTTGTTTCAGTGGGGTGCAGTCCCTCACTATCTATCAGATGGCCCAGGTATTCTACCCTCTCCTGCATGAAATCACACTTTGCTCTTTTGACTCTCACCCCGTAGCTCTCCAGGCGGCTCAGTACCTCCTCTAGGTTCCTCAGGTGCTCCGCTCTGGTTTTCCCCGTGACCAGTATGTCATCCAAGAAGCAGGTCACGTGCTCTAAGCCTTGGAGGATCTGGTCCATCACATTCTGAAACATAGAAGGCGCACTGGACACTCCATATGAAAGTCTATGGTAGACGGACAGTCCTTTGTGAGTAGTTATTGTCAAATACTTTTCTGAGTCCTTCTCTAACTCAAGCTGTTGGTAAGCATGTGACAGGTCTAACTTGCTGAAGAGAGTGCCCCCGGCCAGTGTGGCAAAGAGATCTTCGACATTCGGTAGTGGATAGTTCTCCTCCTCCACATTCTGGTTTACTGTGACCTTATAGTCTCCACAGATACGAATTGACTTGTCTGATTTGGGTACCACGACTATCGGGGCAGCCCACTGACTATGTTCTATCTTTGAGATAATGCCTGCTTTCTCTAGCCGGTTTAACTCTTTCTCGACTGCGTCTTTTAGTGCATACGGCACTGGTCTGGCCTTCCTGAAGACTGGCTTAGTATTTGGCTTTACTGTGATACTGGCCTTAAACTCACGAATAGTGCCTAGCTCCTCAGAAAACACTGCTTTGTGTTTCTGCAACACTGCCTCTACATCTGCGTTATTACAGCCCCCTGCTGGTGTAACTGAGAAAATGCTTGCCCAATCTAGTCTGAAGTTGGTGAGCCAGTTACGGCCAAGGAGGGCTGGTCTGTCACCCTTCACGATCACTAGAGGTAAATCACCACTCTGGTTACCATATTTTGCACTGACAGTCACTTGTCCCATCAAGGGAATTTTCTCACCAGAAAAGGTTGACAGCTGCACTTTACTTTCTTTCACTGGCAGATGAGAAAGATGCTTCTTAAACACTACTTCAGAAACAAGCGTTACGGCAGCTCCTGTGTCGAGCTGCATCTCTAGAGGAGTTCCCTCTAATTGGACATTTACTGTAATTTCCTCCTTTCCATTTCCAACAGTATATGTGGGATACACAGCATTCATGGGATATGACCCAAACAGTTCATCATCATTTCCATTTCCTGTTGTCTCATTGCTACTTTCAGCCACATACTGTGTATGTCCCTGCCTATCTTTAGTTGTACACATCCTTGCTATGTGTCCTACTTTGGAACACTTGTGGCATGTCTCTGTTTTGTACCTACATACTTGCGCTGCATGATTGCTACCGCCACATCGGTAACAGGGCTGGTGATTTTCTGTTCTCTGTGGTCTGGAATTGTCACTCGTGGTCTTACTTCTCCATTCGCTGGTGGCTGGTTTGCTTTTCCACGCACCCTTCGTTGTCTTCTTGTCAATCCTATTCACCGTGGCAGGTCCTTTCATTTTGCTAGCGAACTCCAACGTATTCTTCGACGCCATTTCCATTGATAGAGACAGTTCACATGCTTTTGCAAATGTCAGATTATGCTCTGTGAGCAACTTTCTCTGAATAGCCTCCACCCTCAATCCACTAACAAATCTGTCCCTCAATGCTTCGTCTAAATGGGGACCAAATTCACAATGGGTGGATAGCTGCTTCAACGCTACAACATATGCCGACACGGACTCATTTTCTTGCTGATTCCTTTTTTGAAATTTGAATCGTTCCGCGATAACTAACGGCTTCGGTTTGTAATGGGATGATAGCTTCCCGCACAGCACTTCATAAGTGAGTCTACTTGGCTTATCTGGTATGCAGAGGTTTTTTAACAGTGCATAGGCTTCTGCACCCATTACAGACAGGAAAACGTTGGCCTTTTTATCTTCCCCCACTTCGTTTACTATCATCCATTGCTCAAACCTCTCGGTGTATGACTCGAAGTCTTCTTGACCTTCCTTGTACTCACCGAGATTTCCAATGAACACGGCCATGCTGCACCGTTGACGTTAGCTTGGCTAGTCTTACTAGCGCTAGTTTGCAAATTCACTTTATCTCCGTGTAAACTCCTTAATTGACTCGCACTGCAACTGGAATCCCCTTCCGTCTTAAAAGGATCCCATCCTCGTCGCCACTGTAATAACTTTGTACCATTATATTACTGTTAATATATCCATAACAGATACGGAACACGGAGACCAACTTGCACACGTCTGCACTTCTTTATTGCAGTTCTCAGACTACCAAAACCAGTTAACCTCTGAGTATTACTGTATTACCAAATGACCACTAGATGGCGGTGGTTAAACACAAACTGTATTACTCTCATAGCTAAGCAGTTATAGTATCAATATACTACAGACACTGTGTAGTTTTTTTTAGTAATTTATTACCTCAAATCAATGTCTTCATTCATAAATAAGTCCCCATTGGTGTACAATTATCTCTGTCAACAATCTCACTTATCCTCCTGAGCGAAGAATCACTTTACATTTTGCCAGCGTGACTGTGGAACAGAGAAGGAGCTTAGCGAGACGCGCTTGTCACTTAAAAAACGATATAAACATGAGAACATAATTCACTATCTTGCTCGAGGAGTAATTACATGCTCACACTAATGATTCAATGCTCCAAGTTTGAAGTTTGTTTGAAATAACGTACCCAGTGCTCGAAGTGGGCCGGTACTCACCGGTACGCAGCACAGGCACTTCTACATTTTACCCTTTAGCGTACCGGCACTTTTTCTTGCGCACCGGCACTTGTGACAAGCTGCGGTCATTGGTCCGCGGTGGGTTAATATCGCGCCCCCCCCCCCCCCCCCCCCCCGTCGGTCGTAGGTCCGGGGTGGGTTACGATTAAAGGGACACTAAGTAGTTTTTTCCCCCATCTAGTGGTCAAATTGTATTTTGCATTCAAATGAATTTATGCTCTCTAGCGCCTCGCGTTTTCGAACTACGGCAAGCGGTATTAGTCAAGATTCAAGAAGCTATGACAACATGATAACAACATGTCTTCAAACACCACCTCATCAAGTTTTGTTTCGGATGATGAGGTACGTTCAGTGCTCGAAGTGGAAAAAAATAAGTGCCGGTACGGTACTCCCTTATTCACATATAAGCGACGGGGGGGGGGGGGCGATCGTAACCCACCCCGGACCTACGACCGAGGGGGGGGGGATATTAACCCACCCCGTACCTACGACCGACGGGGGGGATATTAACCCACCCCGGACCTACGACCGACGGGGGGGGGGATATTAACCCACCCCGTACCTACGACCGACGGGGGGGGGGATATTAACCCACCCCGGACCTACGACCGACGGGGTGGGATATTAACCCACCCAGGACCTACGACCGACGGGGGGGGGATATTAACCCACCCCGGACCTACGACCGACGGGGGGTGGGGGGGGGGCGCGATCGTAACCCACCGCGGACCTACGACCGCAGCCTGTGACAAGTGCCGGTACGCAAGAAAAAGTGCCAGTACGCTAAAGGGTAAAATGTAGAAGTGCCGGTACTGCGTACCGGCCCACTTCGAGCACTGGGTACGTTATTTCAAACAAACTTCAAACTGCATTGAATCATTAGTGTGAGCATGTATGAGTAATTACTAGGGATGTCCGATATTATCGGCCCACCGATATTATCGGCCGATATTGGCATAAAAAATCAATATCGGAAAATATCGGTATCGGTTTTTTAACCGATACCGAAATCGATTTTGAAATAATTTCAGACATCTGTTATGTTTCAAGTGAGGACGTGTTTTGATGACATCATCAAACGCGCCGCGCCGTCTCAATAACAAGCCTGGGCATGTGCGGCCGTATAGCGGGACGCTAGTTGTAGCTGTAGTTATGTCGGTGGTTTGGAATTATTTCAAAGTTTCTACGTTGAATAGTAAAATAGGGGTCAGCGCAACATACTAACGCATTCTGCGAAACAGTCTCATCACAACCGGTTCAGGTCCGCTGTACCGCGCTCACATTATTTTATTTATTAATCCGCACTTCCAGACCGTCACCGGGGCTTCAGAGTAATATGTCCGAGGAGAGCAGCCCTCTCCCGGACACACACGCTAGCTTTTACCGCTGTTTTTTTTTAAAAATTGTATTTATTAATCCACACTTCCAGACCGTCACCGGGGCTTCAGAGTAATGTGTCCGAGGAGAGCAGCCCTCTCCCGGACACACACGCTAGCTTTTACCGCTGTTTTTTAAAATTTTTTTATTGTATTTATTAATCCACACTTCCAGACCGTCACCGGGGCTTCAGAGTAATGTGTCCGAGGAGAGGAGCCCTCTCCCGGACACACACGCTAGCTTTAACCGCTGTTTTGTTTTTATTTCTTCTTCCACACTTCCGCTCGGCATAAAGCCTATTGCAATGAGTGTAAAGCAGAGGTTTCACGTGGCCGCATATATCGGTATCGGTATCGGTTGATATCGGTATCGGAAATTAAGAATTGAACAATATCGGTTATCGGTTATGGGTAAAAAAGCCAATATCGGACATCCCTAGTAATTACTCCTCGAGCAAGATAGTGAATTATGTTCTCATGTTTATATCGTTTTTTAAGTGACAAGCGCGTCTCGTTAAGCTCCTTCTCTGTTCCACAGTCACGCTGGCTCTGAGTGAAAACGCGTTTAGCCTTACCTGTACCACGTAGTGCTTTTTGCCCCTCTCGGCAGTTCATAGACCGGAAGGACATGGAAGCCTCCATAGAGCTTGCCCGTCCTATGTAAATTCTGATAAGTGATTCTTCGCTCAGGAGGATAAGTGAGATTGCTGACAGAGATAATTGTACACCAATGGGGACTTCTTTATGAATGAAGACGTTGATTTGAGGTAATAAATTACTAAAAAAAACTACTTAGTGTCCCTTTAAGGGATATAAGGATTCGCGTTTAGTTTTTCGGTGAAGTACATGGTTTGATAAAATTGGCAAACAGCATGGTTTAAAAGCGGTTGATGGTAAACCCATATCGTATCAAAATTTAGGTTTAGGATTTACTGGCTGCAATTTCCCTTTCTACTAGATTGGCTGTAGTTGAGGTTAAAGGGCATAGCACCTTAGGAGGGATACAGGCAGAAGGTAATTATTTAGCTAACTTAGTCTCAAACAAGGTGTTGGACAAGCATAATCAGACATTGATAGAGGTGCATGGCGTGGTGCTCATGGACATTTTGTTGCACGTACCTGGCTGTTACAAGGCTCATTAAAGATGCGCATGGTTTTCACCATGGCGCAAGGGGGAAGGTAATGAACGGAATCAGAAAACAAGGTTTAAAATCAGAAAACAAGATTTTTGGTCACCATACTTGCAAACAATGATTGATAATTAGCTCAATGATTGTGAAGCATGTGCAGAAAACAACGAAAGAAAAACAATCACTACTCTAGTGGGACACATTCCCACACCCGAGGGACCATTTAGACAGCAGCCTGATCAACAAGGCCCGGACCTAAATGCTACACTAACGTAGCATATTAGTCCTTCTACTCGCCCCAAGACCAAACACCCGCAATATTTTAATTAATTATTATGCACCAATTACACCAAGTCGAATTCCTGGTATGAACAATCCTACTTGGCAATAAACTTGATTCAAAATTCAAATTCAAATTCAGGTCTTAGACTATGTTGATATGATCAAAAGTGTATATGGTAAAAGGTACATGCTAGTAGTCAATGACAGATTCAGCAATTGGGTAGAAACAGTCCCAATAAAAGGTCAAAGTGTGACTATTGTAATCAAGTTTTTTATCTAGAAAAGTCATGCAAAGGTGTGAAATTCAATTAGAAATTAGATCAGACAATGGATCGGCTTTCATTCGGAAAAGTGTGGTGCAGCAGTCACACATCAAACAGCGATTAGGTTGTGTCTACCATCCTCAGTCTCAAGGCAAGTTCGAAAGGATGAACCAGACACTGAAGGGAAAGATTGGCAAAATAGGTGCACACAGTAAACTCAGCTGGCTAGGAGCCCTTCCGCTAGCTTTAATGTCAACAAGGAGTTCAGTGAACTCCGCTACAGGGTTCACACCATATGAGCTTGTCTGTGGCCAGCAGTTTCCAGGACCTGGAGCTGGGGGGGGTTACAGCCCCACCCACTCCATTCCTGACCTACAAGCCATACTATAATCAACTAACGGCACTGGTTGCAGCATTTTCCAAACAGGTGGCAGTAATCCAAGGAGGTGCAGAGCAGGCACCGGCCCCGAAAGACACCGAGTGGGTGTTGTTGAAGGTCATCAAGAGGAAGTGGTCAGACCCAAGGTGGACAGGACCATACTGGGTGATTGAGAGAACCTCACACGCAGTCCGGCTGGACGGCAAAGGTGATACCTGGTATCATTGGTCATTATGCGGAGCATCTGACCCACCGGCAAGGACCCAGGGAGATGTAAAAGGGAGTGTAAGAGAGCAGCCTTAGACTGACAGGAGGAAGAAGAGTGATACATTTTTACTTTATTAGCTTTGCTAACACACGAGTGTAGAGTCAGAGGAAAGAAGGCATACAAGTACTTACGTTGGGGGTGTTACCTAGCCTCGCGAGACCAACCTGATCTCGCGAGCTCCATGATATTCCACTCACAGTTCAGACTGGCATTACACGATGGAGATAATTTGGAGCCGATCACCAAATGATCGTCCAATCGGCGTTGGTTTTGAGGCGGGTTCAAGTGTGACGCAATGAGGAGCGACTCTTCAGTCTAAACACCATGGCGGCTTCCGCGGATGTGATCGAGATGCGTGCAGCTATCGAGCAAGTTTCAGCAGAATTAGAGTGTATTCCTTCTCTAAAATATGAGCAAAAAGCGGCACTGGAGGCTTTTCTCGGAGGAAAAGATGCTTTTGCCCTTCTCCCGACTTGTTTACTTGATGAGCTTGCCTCAACGCTCTGTTATCATGTCATACGCTTCGTTGATCTGATTGGTTGATTTGGCCTGTCAATCACCAACATAGGCAGATGGTTTATCTAATCAGCAACCAGTATTTTCGCCCCCTCCCAAAGGCTCTCCAACAGAACAATTCCAGATGGAAATGCTGAGCCAACGCGAATCATTCCATCTGGCGGAGTCAGGTTAGGTGTTACCACCCAGCTACAGGGATAGAAAAAGGACTCCACTAAAGAAAGTTTCTATTCAGCGTATTTCCATTTCCATTTTTCATATATAATCATTTTATTTTGGGAAGAAGGAACATAAGCAAGGGGTAAAGCTGACAGCAATAAGTTATTGCAGTAATAATATCTTCAATAAGTTCCGTTGAGTGGGGTTGTTATATTTAGTATTATAATCATAAATAATTATGTGCCGCCCAGAAAACAAGATGGGGTGGCTTGGTGTAGAGTTGTATGTTTTGCTTTGATTGTTATAGCCCCTGCAGTTGTGTGGAAACAATTCCATGACAGAGGATCTGCCATGACCAGAGCTTCCACGGAACCTGACATGTTGGGAACAGACCCGGGGAGAAACAGAGTTCCAGAGCTGGAGAAAGAACCACCAAGGGGGGTGGAGCCAGGTGACCAGTTGTACCTGAGGTGTTCAGGGGAAAATGGAACGAGCCCAGGAGAGAAGGACCATACAAGGTCACCAATGCGACACCAACCATCATCGAGGTGGAAGGGAGTTCCACCTGGTACCACCTCAACCACTGCACCAAAGCCGCTCAACCAAAGATGAGGGAGGACCACAAGGAGGAGCTGGGTGCAGGTGTACCCGGCACAGACCGACCACCCCAGGATCAGACCCAGCCCAGCCAGGAGCAACAGCTCATGACGATGCTGAGGCTGCGACAACAACCATCCAGATGGAAGGTGGACCCACCAGGGCCCAGTATTTCAAAACTTGTAATCCGGATCAGGATAATCCGGATAATGAAATCCTCCTTTTCTCAGACCTGGATCAAGGTGATCCTGCTGACTTTATCCGAGTATTTCAAAACACCGGCAGGGTGGATCACCGTGATCCCGATCTGGGCGGAGACGGATTTCCAAATCTCGTGACGTCGCCTCCGAATCGAAACATGGCGGACTACCTCACGAAAGGAACAGCTGGAAACGCGAATTCCACGTCAAAAATGTAAGTTTACCGTTGTCTAATGTGTAGCGGTTTTAAGACTATATGAATTCCAACCAACATGTCATGCAAGCCAACTTCTTGAATTGTCACCTAATTAAAACCAGACCGTAGTGGTCTCTAATTGAGCCGCGGCCGCGCTAACGGGAGCTAACTTGGTTCCATTGACTTGTGGGTTAAGCAGCCAGCGGGATAGCAAGGAAGCGGCTTTGTTGATGAATTTTGCGGTCTATGGTTTAACTTAAAAGGGAATTAATTGGACGTACATCATACCATAACTTTTTAAACTAACGCCAACCTGTTCAGAGTTTATTAGCGTTACGTCATTGGCAACACAGCAGACTTAGGTAAATAGGCTACATGTGTACAGAGCAGACTGCTGCTAGCCTAGAACTCTAGACACCCCCTAGCGGCAGCAAATTTATTTGGCAGCTAGTGTAGGTCTAGCACAGCTCCGTCCGCTTTTTGGTGCTGGAAACACCAAGTGTGTCTTGTATGTCTGGCCAATCACAGCGTGAGGGGCGGAGTCGAAAGCCGGGCTACCTAATGACGACAGAAATGCGACGGTTCTGTGTTAGAGGTAAACAATGGCTGCTGCTGCTGGCGAACGGCTGTCTTTCGACTCGGCTTTGGCCGCGACTCTTCAAGACTTGAAGTTAACATTTTATTTGAGAAAAGAACAAAGAACGGCACTGAAGTCTTTCCTCGAAAATAAATATTTATTCTGAGTTTTGATTAATTACGTAGTCAGAGCCGTCGCTCTGACTACGTCACCTTCTTCGTTGCTCTGATTGGTTGTAGCGCTATCCTATTGCGTGCAGAGGGAACTTGAAAGACAACCGTTTATCCCGCCCACACTGCCAATGGAGCTGCGCCAGACCTTACATCTTTCTGATGTAGGTCTGGCTTGCCAGGCTAGACTGCTGCAGTACTTTGGAAACGTTACACGGTATGAGTATTAACTATACGGTTCATTCAGAAGTGTCAGGATGCTATAGTAATGCTGGGGATGATATCATGCGTTTGTGTACATAAACAAAGATATACTCATACACCTTCTCTTTCTTCTACTTTCAGAGTCCACTCACAGCCATGGACCACTCGGCTATTAAAGACAACCGTATGAGTGCTGGAAATCCTTGCTTTAATTGTATGGATACATTCAAGGTTTTCAAGTTATTGGATTCTGAATAAAGTGCTTGAAATTGTAATTGCATTACTTTCATGGTATATAGCTTGGTCAGTGACACAACTAAACAGTTTTTCATCCTAATTTGTCTCCCTTATATAGAAGGCTCTCACTAAACATAATTATGGTCATTCATAGCAAAATAGCATCTGTTTTGATTAAGTAAAATAATCAGTTTGTACACAAACACTGAAATACATTGCTGCACATTTTAAAATCACATTCAAGCCATTTCCAAACATTTTTGACTGAAGTCAAATGTGTCTTCATTTAATCAGAAGCATGAAAATATACCTTGAAAGTGCTTCAATGTGCAGCATGATATAAACTGTGACACTGAAAAAATGCAAGTGCACACATGTCATAGTTTATGCAGTGTTGGGGAGCCAGCTGACGAGCCACTCAACCTCTCGTCTGAATGTGTTCCTCCTACCTGTGGAGGCTCAGAGGGTGAACCTTCAACCAGCACCAGCATTGCTCTACCCGATCCACCACAAGAGGTTCGTGGGCCAGAGCCAGAGCGTCGGAGACGGAAGAGGCATGCCGGCAGGCGCGTAATTTGCGGGGGGGTTAGGGGGGTCATGACCCCCCCAAAAATCAGATCCAGCTAATATAACCCCCCCAATATCATCACACATAATTCAGAAAAATATGAAATATTCTGTTTGTTTTCTTTATTAATTTAATTTGGCAGCAAGATAGTATCATGTTTTAATCATCTGTAATGTACCCCCCCCTCCCCGCCCGCCCACCGACTACTTGGTATGACCCAACCCGTTTTCTTTACCAAACCGAACTATTTCGCGCAGTCGCTGGGATGAATAGTTGAGAAAGTTCATGCTTAATGAATGTGGCGATGAAAAGGACACGGAAAGGCAGCCAGACAACTCTTTTTCATTGTTGGTCGAAAAAGAGTAAAAATCCTGACGAAAAGGAGGTAAATACCCCTATTGTTATACCATGAGCTGTGTTCGAAATCGTTCCCTATCACGGATATAGTGCACAATATAGGGTGCTCGCCATTTTGTAGTGGTGTTCGAATTCTCAGTGGTTCATTTCATGCACTATGAATGAATATTATTGTTCAGATGCGTTCCGCGGTCCATGCTATAGCATGGACCGCGGAACGCATCTGAACAAGGGGGCCATAATATCCAACACGTTCTCATCCCAACTCGTAATATACCGACAATTTGTCATCACGCCCCTAGACATCTGATACTGATGCAAAAGGTCCCCTCCCGCGTCTGTGTGAAACGATCTGGGTTCTCATAAACCCGTTCGCGGTGGTAAGAGACAAGCAGAGTCTACAGCGTCCGCTCGCAGAGCAGAGTCTACAGCGTCCGCAGTCTACTGTGAAACAATTCACTCCAAAAAGGGTTATGGTTAGGGTTATAGTTAGGGTTATGGTTAGGTTAGGGTTAGCGTAATCTATCACCGTGACCGGGTTATTATAGTGAACGGACGCTGTAGACTCTGCTCTGCAAGCGGACGCTGTAGACTCTGCTCGTCTCTTACCACCGCGAACGGGTTTATGAGAACCCAGATCGTTTCACACAGACGCGGGACGATCCATCAGGACAAATTGGACCTCTTAACTAAGAAGTCAGTGTGTACACAGTTCATTTCTTTTACACAGAGACGCAAACAGGTGTTTGGTGCTTTTATCTGAATTGCCCAACAATATCTATAGTCTGCTAGTAGTACTATAGTTGCTGGCAGAATAGACGTCAGTATAGCATCCTGTTTCTTTTAGTCAATTCTTATTTTAGCCTAATATGTTGTAAAATACCTTCAAATGTGATTGACAGATAGGCCTTCTTTTGTATTTACATGCTTTTGTTTAGATTGTGTTAGTTTGAACTGGTGATGCCCACCAATATGTGAAATCAGTTTGCCATGTTCAGAATAGAGGTGCAAGCTGCACTCCAGTGTGCCACCCTGTATTGTGTGATGTGTTTGAGAGTTGAATTGTGCATAATACATGTGCTGCATGTAGGTGCCAATACAGTGATGCAATTGATTAATCTTTAAGTTCTTGTGTTTTTTTTCATAAGATAGTGAACACACAAAATCAATTAGGTGGAAGCTGCCACTGTTGGCTAGTGCTTAAACACTGAATTTAACTACTGTGTCATTATGGCATAAATAGTCAAAAAGTAGCCAAAATCAGTAAAAGTATCGCAATGTATTTCTAATACAAGAACGGCAAATTGGCATGTCACCTTTTACACAAGAAAATGATTCAATAAACAAATAAATAAATAAATATGCCGCGAGTTTAACCCCCCCAATGGCAGACCCAAAGTTACGCCCTTGCATGCCGGTGATGAGGATGCTTATCAAAAGCTTCTCAAAATTGAGACTGAGTCAAACAAATTGAACAGGCCAATGAACTAATAAAGCTGACGCAAAGAAACAGAACTGAAAATAAAGCTGTTAGAAAAGCAGCTCACTTCTGACCTCTGAGTTGGGTTAGGTCCTGTTTAGTTATTGGCCACATTATTTGAAATGTCGGTTTTGTTGGAATTAAAGTTTGTTTGGACAAACAACTGTTGTCTTTCTCTGATGTTTTGGTACATGCAAGTTACAATGTTTGAAACTAGAATTTGAGAAATAGGTCTGTAATAAATTGTTACTCTTAAAATATTTTGCTATACTTTACATTTCTTACAATTAGGCTGCTTTATTATTTTTATTTTTTAAATATGTATTATTATTTGTTAAAAGTAAAACACTAACACTTTAGATTAAGTGTAATGAACATCTTGAGTAACAATATCTAGGAGAAGTGGAGCTGAGACTTAATCTAAATGATTTAATCCAAGTGAAATCCACCTCTGAGGTGGGATCCAAATGATCCTGAAATTTTGGTATCAAGTTGATCCAGAGATCTGCCTTAACTTTTGAAATACCCAAATCCAGCCTTTAATCTGGATTCAGGGGAGGATTGGATTACCAAAGCAGAATCCTGATCTTCAGGATCAGGATTATCTGGATCTGTGTTGAAATACCCAGTTTTCAGATCAGATCTAGATTTAATCCAATCCGACCAGGATAATCCTGTCAATCCCTTTTGAAATACTGGGCCCAGGGTCTAAGGGGGGTCGTGCTGGTAACCTCTCCATGTGAGCCTGACCCCGAACCTACATCTTTGGAGGAGTGCAGGACCTGAAGATAGCGACGACGAGCAGAAACAACAATGAATGCCCAAAACCCCCCACATGCTTGCAGCCCACCAATACATGAAGATCATTTCACTCAACAATGAATGCCCAAAACCCCCCACATGCTTGCAGCCCACCAATACATGAAGATCATTTCAATCATTCGAGATATATCCATGCCCGGAAGGAGTTTTTAAGTTTAAATTTGTTGATTTATATTGTGTGATTTTTTGTTTGATTTAATACTGTGTGAATTTTAATTTGATATGCATGAATTGAAGGGTTCGACACTTTAAAAGTATTATGCATTTGGTAATCTTTTTATCCTAACATACTTACAGGTTGAGAGCCCTGAAGAACACTACAGGTTGAGAGCCATGACGAACTTAACAGGTTGAAAGCCCTGATTAAGAGATGTTTTTTCTGATAACCAAATGTGATGCTGAAGGTTCATCTAGCGGTCCGGCAAGTAGTCTCATTTGATTCTCCAGGGAGGGGGAAAATTATACTAAATTGGTAGTTTTTGGGGATTTTGGAAGTCCCAAAGGGGGGATATTTGGGAGACATTTATAAATTTACCCTTACATTCAATGATAAAACATAATTATGGTCTTGCCGTTATGCTATATGAGTCTAATAAGTGTGGGGAAATTTCCGAATTTGATATTTTATGGGCTCAGTTTTGCTGAGCCCAAGAGAAGGATTGAAGGTATGGTTATATTTTATATCTACCATATGACCAATAATTAGGGTCACACTAGCCTCGGTGCCTTTCTGCTGACGAAGGACAGAGTCATGAGCTATGAGCAGAGGCATGTAAGCATGGGGGCAGCTCCTCAGGATCGGAATGAGCGCGCTGTTGGTGACATGTGTAGATTAGATAGTGTGAGGTCAGATGATGGCGAAGAACAGGCAGGCTTGTCGCCGTACATGTAAAGAATCTTGTAGATAATACCCAGAGGCGACAATCTGGCGCTGGAGCCAGACACCACAAGGACGAGGGGGGAAGATGTCAACAGCCAGCCCTTTATGACGTTTTCACTGTTTGTGTATATAACTTCCTGGGTCAGGGATAGTTGGTGCTCAGACTTCGTGAACTGACACACACACTTTGTTGTTCTGTCAGGGAAACGTAGTTGGACCCAGATATCTGTAAAACTTTGCACATTATACTGGTGTTAACAATAAAACAGATTATTTCCTTAAAGCTAAAACTTCTTCCATCGCTTCATTAAAGAACACGCGTGAGTAAGGGTTTCATTTTTGAAACTGCTTTTCACAACAAGACTCATCACAGCTTCAATACATCTCCGTACATTTCCGGCGGACACAGTTTATAATTTTTACCGAGTACTAACCTGGAAAACAGAATCACAGAGTGAATGAGTGAAAGAGCGAACCGCCATCTTCGTCTCCAAATCTCTAGCTGCGTTTCAATACTGGGTTGAGTCGCCCTCGCTCACTTGCCCTCAGCCCTTGCCCTCGGGGGAATCCCCAGCGCCATCTTAAGGGCTATTCCATTTCTCTAAAAAGCTGAAGTGCCCTTGGTGAGATCGACCCTTGAGGGCTGAGGGATTGAGTCAACATCGACGGTCACTCCAGAGCTGTATATCACCCACAATGCACTGCAGTGGTGCACGAAAAATACATCCATGTGGTAGCAGTAATGAGCCCCAAACACCGTTGTCTGCTGTTTGTTTACCACCAAAGAAGAAGAAAATGAATTAAAGGAGCCAGCACGGATTGGCCAGGGTCATTATGCAATTAGACTACCCGTTGTTGCTGCGTAATGACAGAGCCAACAATTTACAAGTGTAAGCATATACTGCTATTATAGGCTACTGTTTGTCACAAATAAAAAATAAAAAAAAACTACCGCCTGCGGTGACCGCCTGCAGCTCCGCTTTATTTTTTATTATTTTTATTTATTCATTTATTGATTTGCGGCCGCCTATTGACGCAGCCGCTCTGCTTTACTTATTTATTTACCCTATTTATTAATGTATTTAGTTATTTGCGGCCGTGGCCGCCTATTGATACACCCATGAGTTTGTTTGTAACCTACTGTGTCATTGCATATGAATGTATTTCTGCATCTTTACTTTCTTAATAGTCTATGAGACGATTCCGTATAAAATTTGCAAAGAGGGGAACATTAGAATGAGAATGTGTGACGTGAGACTCGCGCTCAATCCGTGAGAGTTGGCAGCTCAGCTTATTACTTCTGATTCTAGAGACTTGCTTCTTTGTTGTGGTGCTAATTTTATTTGCGGGAGACTATATAATGTTTTTAATGTATTTGGTGTGCATAACATAATTATTTTATTGTCAAACAGGACAATTGTACAGAGGATGGGTCTGCAGGGAAGGCTGACAGGAACACAGGCGGCCAAAAAATGGGATCTTGAACAATAAAGGCCATTTAAAGACAATGATGAGGACGAGGATGGTGGTGGTAACAAGCCTAATAACTATTAGAAATAACAATCTAAAACTAATGTCAACTAAACTGAAAGTAGGTTAAATGTGTTTAAACAACCAAACTTTCTACAAATAAGGTAAAAAAATAAATAAATGAATTGTCTGAATAAAATATAAAACAAAACTAATAATTCTGAAATGACCAGGTGCTGGCGTATATACGGAGACTCAAAGATATGAGCCTCCGTATATTGCGTTATTTGGAATAGGCAATAGAGCGCTACTCCAACAACGTGTGGCCGATCCATGATTGTCAAGGCTGTTACCGGGCGAGGGCAGGTGCGTTTCACTTATCCCTTTTCCTCCTCCCCCGCCCACTTCCCCTCGGCTCTCCAAGTGGCCTCCGTGTGACGTATTACCAAGGGCTGAGGGCGAGTGAGCGAGGGCGACTCAACCGAGTATTGAAACGCAGCTTCTGTCTGAGAGAAGAGGGAGGTGCCTCTTACTTTGGCACCGTGGTGCAACGATACCCACACTTTGGTTCCGCGTTCGTTTACTTTCCCCCTACGTAAATATTGTCTTTCACAATAAAAGTTGAAATTATATTAAACGCTGCGCTGGTTATTGTGTTATCACATAAGGGTGTACCACACAAAGAACAATGCAGTATAGACTTGTTAGACAAGGGGGCCAAGAATGGTCCATACATCGGCTGTATTGATCAGATCCCGGTTGTGCACTGTAGCTGTAGTCTTTAGGGTGGCCGGTGAAAGTGCTGGCGAGTAGATCTATACACACAATCGGAAAACACGGCCGTCTTGCTAGGTGGCTAATGCAACCGCAGTGGCTAACCAGTAGGGTTGCCAACCGTCCCTTGAAAAACAGAATCGTCCCGTATTTAGAAACAAAAGCACCCGTCCCATATTGAGCTGAAAAGGGACGCACTTTATCCTGTATTACTGTGAGAGTCAAAAAATAGTCAGTAAAATGCCAATGGAAAATGAATAACAGGGCGCTTTATATGAAAATGTACGGTAAACTTGTTCCCAGGCCCAGAGCCATTGAAAGAGAGAGTTGCGACACTCTTTGATCTCGCCGCCACGCGATCACATGGTTCATGTAGCTCTCAATAGTTCAATTCAATTCAATTTTATTTGTATAGCGCCAATTCATAACAGAAGTTATCTCAGGGCACTTTTCAAATGGAGCAGGTCTAGACCGAACTCCTAATAACATTTACAGAGACCCAACAGTACCACCATGAGCAAGCACTTGGCACGGGGGCAAGGAAAAACTGCCTGTTAAAAGGCAGAAACCTTGGACAGACCCTTCGGCTCTAGGTGGGTGGTCATCTGCCTTGACCAGTTGGGGTGAGAGAGAGAGAGAGAGAGAGAGAGAGAGAGAGAGAGAGAGCAACTACATCAATACACTAATGAACATGATGATGACGACAGCAGCAATGATGGGGGACAGCGAGCAGCATCAACAGTAACTGTATATAACTGGTAACTGATATTAGCAATGGCAGTCAAGCAGGACCATGGAGGCTCCGCCAGGATCCATGAGAACCTGCGAGACGAGAAAACACAAGAACTCCGGGGAAGAAGTGTTTTAGTAACATGCATTAATGGGACATGAATGTGTGCACAGAGAGAGAGAGAGAGAGAGAGAGAGAGAGAGAGAGAGAGAGAGAGTAGTTCCAAACCAAACCGCGCTGTCAACCTGTTTAAATGGTTTTCAGCGGGAAAGAGAGCAGCAGTCCTATATGTATTACAGTCCTATATTTACAGCAATGTTCAGTAAATATTAACACATAATGTTCAATATTCAATATATGTAATAGCATTTCTGGGGAGTGGCGGAGAGACAGCATTGCATGTCTCTAATGCATACATACTGTAAATGTATTCATTTACACAGTATGCATTCATATTTTTCTCATGCTTCTATGGTCATAATTACTCACATCCTAATGTTATGTTAGTTAGAGGTATGATTACAAATACAATGTCCACACTATAGATCAGATATACAGTCGTATAAATATGAATACACTACTGTCTATACAGTGTTTATATCTGTTACTCTGCATTTCCTAGTGTTTACATTTCATACTGTCCATACTAGTGTTCACACCAGTGGTGGACTGTTTGAAGGGCAGGGGTGGAAAACACCTTTAAAATGTTTATTTCACAAACAACTCTCAAGCCTTAACAGTACCAGAGGTGACATGACTCTCTCTCTCTCTCTCTCTCTCTCTCTCTCTCTCTCTCTCTCTCTCCTCTCTCTTCTCTCATCCTGCCTACATGGTGTTGAATTTTACGCACCGGACGCACTGCATAGCACCACAGTAGCCTATAGTCCAACATCCATAGGCCAGATAGACGTGGGCTACATGGACGCCCAGATAGTATCTGGGCGTCCATGTAACATCTAATGTACAGTATGTGTGTGATAACTTGAGTTTCCCTTAAATGATGACACCGTTATTCTCCGGTTGACCGTTTATTTGCTTGAGAGTCTCACACCTTATCATCACATGAACATCTGCTCTGGCACGAACTTAACTGTGGGAAAGTAGCACTTCGCGGACTCACTCAGTAAGTTAACTAGAACTTCCGGTAGTGCCATAGTGGCTTGGGGTGGTATTGCAGTAAGTCATATACAAACAAATATACTATACCACATCTCCCCCCCTTAAGCTTAAACCCTACTAGATGACCATCTTATAGTCTAGACTCTGCAATGCAGGAAATCAATTACTTTTCTGTACTTTCCACGATGACTGCTGGTATCCACTTTGGTCCATGGCTGTAGTTGCGGACATAGACATCCTCACCTGGAGAGAAACTCCTCCACTTGCTGTGTGCGTCATGTCGTTCTTTCTGCTTTAACTGTTTCTGACGGATCTTTGACTTCACGTCAGGCAGCAGTAGATCCAGTGTGGAGCGAAGTCTCCTGGACATGAGCATCTCAGCTGGTGATACACCTGTGGTTGTTTGTGGTGTTATTCTGTAATTAAACAGGAACCTTGACAGGCATGTCTCCAGGGTGTCTCCTTTTATTTTCTTTAGTCCTTCTTTGAATATTTGAACGGCTCTCTCTGCCAGTCCGTTCGATGCCGGATGAAATGGAGCGGATGTCACATGCTGTATTCCGTTTTGCTTCATGAAAACTGTGAACTCTGCACTCTTGAAGCATGTTCCATTATCAGATACTAGCATCTGTGGGAAACCATGCGAGCTGAAACATTGTCTTAGCTTCTCGATGGTTTTGTGACTTGTAGAACCGTGGGTGGGATACACCTCCATCCACTTGGAGTGTGAGTCTACAATGACAAGGAACATTTTTCCTAGGAAGGGGCCTGCATAATCAATATGTAGTCTGCTCCATGGTGTGTCAGGCCACTCCCACGGATGCAACGGTGCACGGGCCGGGGATTTCCTATTTTCTTGACATGGCTGACAGGACTGTACTTCCCTCTCTATCTCCATATCCATGCCCGGCCACCATACGTATGAGCGTGCTAGGCCTTTCATTCTGGAAATGCCTGGGTGTGTGTGGTGCAGTTGTTTCAGTATGGCCTTCCTCCCCCTCATCGGAATAACCACCCTTGCGCCCCACAGCACACATCCATCCTTGACACTCAGCTCCAGTCTTCTCTGACTGTATGGTCTGTAAGAGACGTCCACCTCTCGGGGCCATCCCTCCAGGCACCACCGATGCACTTGTGACAGCACACTATCTTTAGCGGTCCACTGTCTTATTTGAGCTGTTTTGATCGGTGGGCCGTCCGCCACCTCTAGCATGAGGACTTGGTCTGTATCCTCCTCTTCCTCCGTCTGGGGTAGCGGCAGCCGGCTCAGCGCGTCCGCGTTGGCATGATCTTTACCTGGCTTGTAAATCATCTTGTACTCGTATGCTCTCAGTAGGACGGCCCACCTTTGCACCCTGGGTGACTCAATCTGCGGCACTGGTTTCTTCTCATGAAACAGTGTGATCAACGGCTTGTGGTCTGTGCAAATGGTGAACGACCGTCCATAAATATATTTATGGAACCTCTTGATGCCGAACACTATCGCCAGCCCTTCTTTGTCCAGCTGCGAATAACGCTTCTCAGCCGGTGTGAGCGTACGTGACATGAATCCTAACGGCTTTTCAGTCCCGTCTTTCATCACATGCGACAGCACAGCGCCTACTCCGTACGGCGAGGCGTCACATGACAACAACAAATCTTTGTCGGCTGAGTAGTGACCCAGGACCTTTGCTGATTGGAGTAGCTGCTTTGAATTTTGGAACGCTTCTTCTTGTTCCTTCCCCCAAACCCATGGCACCTCCTTTCTCAGTAAGAGATGTAGTGGAGCTAGGCAGTGTGGCCAGGTTAGGCAGAAACTTGTTATAATAGTTCAGTAAGCCCAGATAGGGTTTCAGCTCAGTCACTGTGGTTGGAGAGGGGGCCTCCGCTATGGCTCTCACCTTATTCTCTACTGGGTGTAGACCTTCTGCGTCCACCCTGTGACCTAGATATTCAACCTCATTCTGCAGGAAAACACATTTGCTCCTTTGGAGTCGTAGGCCAGCATCTTTTAGCCTCCTGAGCACTTCCTCCAGCGTCCTCAGATGATCCACTTCATCTTTCCCTGTGAGTATGATGTCATCCAAGTATACAGCTACATGTGGTAGGCCCTGCAGCAGACTCTCCATTGTTCTTTGAAAGATCGCAGGCGCCGATGACACTCCGAACGGCAGCCTGTTGTAAGTGAAAAGGCCTCTGTGCGTATTCACTGTTAAGTACTTTTTGGACTCCTCCTCCAACACAATCTGTTGGTAGGCATGGCTGAGATCGAGCTTGGAAAACTGATTCCCTCCTTCTAGTGCGTTAAACAGGTCGTCAACACAGGGAATGGGGTATTGTTCTAGTGAGGAGGCACTATTTACAGTTAGCTTGTAGTCGCCACATAATCTAACTGAACCGCTCCGTTTGAGAACAGGGACTATGGGTGCCGCCCACATACTTGACAGGTGATATTATGCCCTCCTTTAAAAGTCTGTCTAGCTCTTCATCCACCTTGGCCCTCATGGCGTATGGAACGGAGGGCGGGCGATAGAACTTGGGGCGGGCCTCTGCTGACACTCTGATCGTTGCCTTCATGCCTTTTAACATGCCTAATTCTTCCCTAAAAACGTCCTCATTCCTTCTGAGCACATCCTGAAGTCTCTGCCTGTCTGTTCTCATGTGCTTAATCTCCCCCCAGTTTAGCTTAATAGCCTCCATCCACTCTCTTCCTAGTAAACTGGGCCCTGTCCCTTTAACTACTACTAAAGGTAACGACTTGACCTGCTTCTCATATTGCACCTCTACCTCTGCCACCCCAACAACACTTATTTCCTCCCCTGTATATGACTTCAGTGTTAGTTGGGTTTGTTTAACCTGTGGGAGCTGTTTTCCCTTCCAAGTCTCCTTAAACTCCTTCTCATTCATGATACTCACACTACATCCTGTATCTACCTCAAAAGTTAGTCTTGTTGTTTATCTCTACATTAACTTCATAAGGCCTCACTCTCTGTATTTTTTTGTCTACCTTCATGCAGTTTAATGTGAAAACATCCTCCTGTTCAGAACCTTGCTCGTCGTCCTCTTCTCCCCCACTCACGTTGTGCGAGCGGTGTGGGCGTGACGCCTTGTGCGGCCATCTGTGCTGCGTTCTGGGCGCTTTAGTGTTCCCGGTGACAGCGCCGTCTCCCTGCCCCTTATTTCGGCAAGCTCTAGCAATGTGTCCCACTTTTCCACAAGAATGACACTTCACCGTCTTAAATTTGCATTCCGCTGCACCGTGCTGTGTTCCATGACATCGGTAACATTTCCCCCGTGTCAGATCCTTGTTGTCATGACGACACTGCGTCACACCAGCGCTCTCCGTCTGCACTCGGTTGCACGCTGCATTAGCTTGCAAATCTCTAGCATTCCGGCTAGCGGTTTCTGCAGCAACAGCAATCTTGTATGCCTTCTCAAAAGTCAGATCTGTTTCAGATAACAGACGCCTCTGAATTCTATCATCATTCAAACCGCACACAAGTCTGTCCCTCAGCATCTGTTCGAGTGTCGCTCCATAATTACAATCCTGTGCTAATCGCCGTAGCTCAGCCACATACTCACTGACAGTCTCTGTCGGCTGACGAGAGCGAGAGTCAAATTGATATCTCTGCACAATTTCACTCGGTTTCGGGCTGAAGTGATTGGACATCAAAACTTTGAGCTCAGCGTACATCTTTGAGCTAGGCTTGTCTGGGCTCAGCAGGTTCCTCATAAGCTTGTATGTCGCCGGCCCCACAACGCTGATCAGGATAGCACGTTTCTTGCTTCCGTCATCTATGGCGTTCGCTTCGAAAAAACTCTCGAGCACCTCACAGTACTCTTCCCAGGTAAGTTCTTTAGGCTCGTAGGCCATCAGGGTACCTATCATGGCGCACATCATTTGCCATCGAGGTCTCTCGTTCCCACTGTCCGATGCTAATTAGCACTTAGCCTTCCCGCTGCAGCTTCAAACACGGCCTCCGACTTCCGTTTGCAATCCGTCAGACATCATACACTTCTCTCGTCCATCCAGTATCCTCGTCGCCAATATGTGATAACTTGAGTTTCCCTTAAATGATGACACCGTTATTCTCCGGTTGACCGTTTATTTGCTTGAGAGTCTCACACCTTATCATCACATGAACATCTGCTCTGGCACAAACTTAACTGTGGGAAAGTAGCACTTCGCGGACTCACTCAGTAAGTTAACTAGAACTTCCGGTAGTGCCATAGTGGCTTGGGGTGGTAATGCAGTAAGTCATATACAAACAAATATACTATACCACAATGTGTGTGGCTAGAGGACCGTATGGGACAAGGGTTTAGGTAGGGTTTAGATGTTAGTTACATGGGATGAAAAGAAGACAAAAAATCACCACTCCAAGAAGGGTAAAGGCAATCGGGTCGGCCGGCCCTGCCAATGAGGTGTCCCTTATTTATTTTTCAGGAAGTTGGCAACCCTACTAACCAGGCGGGTTAACAACAGTCAAGTTGAGGATATCAAGAGCATCTAATTAGCTTAGCTAATCTAGCAGTCAGTCGGTGGGGCTAATAGCATGCATCTTTAGCCTCAGCAATTTGTAAAGAATCTCCTCCTACCGCCCTCCTTTATCACAACAGTATAGGCCGCAGTATGCTCGCCGTTCCCAAGCTGTCGCGCAACAATGTGACGCCAAAATGGCGTAGATCTCGCCGATTCAATTTTAGCCTGGTCGTGCCTCTTTTTTTTTCAGCTGAGTGCGACAAAGTGGAAACAGGAACATGGACGTGTTCGAAGGCACATTTTAATGTGCCTTATTGCTAAGGCTTCTTTCTTTATGTGTTATATTTTATTGTGTGGTGTATATTTTTTCGCTAATAAACTGTGGTTTTACGTAAGTGCTGTCTACTGTTGTTGTGGTCAAAGACCATAGGCGTATTTCGTGGGGGGGACGGGGGGGACATGTCCCCCCCAATATCCCCCCCCCCCCCCCCCCCCCCCGCTCAACAATCGCGCAACCGAAATGTTCCGCCAGCACCCCCCCCCCCCCGGTCAACAATCAACGTCCCCCTCAATATTAAGGAGATGATAACGCCCTTGTCAAAGACGAGTGAAATTACGTGGCTGAAAAACTATCTCAAACCGGCATTAAGTTATAAAATAAAATAATCATTAAGTTATTAAGATAGATGCTTACAAACACTTTTCATAAGAGAACTGCTGCCATACACTGGAATGCTGATGGCTGACCAGGTGTGGCAGTGATGTAGAATAATAGCAATGTAAAGTAATAGACAGCCATAATGCTGTATAGTGAGAGACATCCCGGTGAACTAAACCTTAACTGAATATCTAATGATGTGTAAGAAATTGAAGACACAGGGGAACCAGTAGGCCTACTAGATCTCTTCTTCTAGTGCGTAGAAATAGCAAAGTCGGTAGCCTTTCCTCAGTTGCGACACCTCTGTTCAGGAGAAGACTGCAACTACAGTCGCGGTCACCAGCGCAAGTATAACTAGAAAATTCCCTCGGGGGAAATTTTGAAAGTGCCACGGGGCTACTGCCCGAGTGTGTACATTATGTAATATGTAGTAACATTATGATATTATATACAAGGAGCACACCTACAACAAACGTTCCTTTTTGAAGTATTCATTTATACAGCAACCTATGCCCTTTCAACCTCATATTATGTGGGAAACAAAGTTACAAAAAAAAATGATGAAAAGGGTTGCCGGCAGAGTAGAGTTAAGCGAGAGGGCAGTGATGATCTTCCATGTTGTCTGCAAATACACACACAGGCGCGCGGGAACCTCTTTTTGACCAGGGGTGCTGAATAACAAAATAATGAAGAATGTCCAACGATTTCTCCCCCCTATACATGTTTTGGATTTTGACTGCTAAATACGTAATTTCAGCGTTGTGTACGGTTGAGGGTGAGACGTTTTAGAAATGTCCTTTGCAGCCACAAATTCCAATGTTCTACAATTATGCGACAGCACTCCGATAACATAGAATATGCAGGCCTATATCATCAGCTATATTTGTATGCTTCATGGTCATACCAATCGTCTTTGAAATGGACATCTATGTAACTAGCCATTCTCTTCAGGGTAGATGCAGTACACGTTATTGTCCGCGAACCTAGCAGAGGGTCCGTGTACGAAGTATAATTAATTTACAGTTGTTCACGTTGTATAATGAAAAAGGCCAGTTTCGGGGGTATTGCCTAATTTCATTGTCCGAGACGTGCAATGCAATTCAGCGCGCCAAAGCGTCAGCTTGTTCCATTATCCAAGTTGTACAATGAAAATTGAACAAGGAAGTCGAGAGCCGGAAACAGAGACAGCTCGCCTTCAAAGTAAAGCTCGCCTTATAAGTAAAAGTCGTGCGTTTTGAAGCGTGAATTTAATTTAAGGAGAGCTAAACTAAATAAATAAACAAATAGCCTCAATCAGGGGTCTTCAACGTTTTCCAGGCCAAGGACCCCAAACTGATAGAGAGATGGAGCGGGGACCCCCTACTTATGTTGTGTAAAATTGTGTTTTATATTAAACTGGTCCTATAGTGCCATGTATAAATGTACCTTGTTATTGTGCATTCAATACTAAGATATTGAAATAATACACAGGTTCATATATTCATGTGCAAGGTACAGTGAGTAGGGTGGCCATGCCACTGCCATTTATAAACATAATGTAGCGTCCGCCAGGACGCGTTGGAAAGACGACGCAGTGGTGTTCAGCAAACAACATTTATTGTTGCAACAGAACAGGTTACTGTCGGCCGTAACCACGCCAACACAACTCCAACATAAAGTTAGCCGTAACTCTCTCCTAATGTTCCTCGCGCTCAACCCAGGCTCGCTCACACACACACGCACACGCACGCACACACACACACACACGCACGCACGCGCACTCACACAGCCCTCATTCCGTCAAAAACTACAACACCACACCAGATCTAGCTAGAGCGGAAACAAAACAACAGGCACGCCGCACACACTTGTTTAAGAGTAGTAGACGTTACGTTTTGAGTGGATGGTGAGCGCGAGACGCCGAAATGGATACCAATAATATTCTGAATGGAAAGTTTACTTTTAAAAAGTTCCCAAATGGTTCCATTGACAAGACCAAAGTGATCTGTGTGTTTTGTCGTTGTGAACTGAGCTATCATCGCAGCACGTCCAGTCTGAAATACCACTTGCAATATCAAGCATTTTTACTGTACCATTTTGGAGAAATTCAACAATAAAAGTCCCATATGTGTACCTTCGGATAGCACAATTTCATATATTTGAACTACTGTGAAATCAATTTGCTCAATATTCCCTGACTATGGGTGGTATATTTGATTTACAGTAGTTCAAATATATGAAATTGTGCTATCCGAAGGTACACATATGGGACTTTTATTGTAGAATATCTCCAAAATGGTACAGTAAAAATGCTTGATATTGCATATGGTTATAGTCCTACATGTGTAGAAGTCAAATATACCACCCATAGCCAGGGAATATTGAGCAAAGTGATTTTACAGCAGTTCAAATATATGCAATTGTGCTTTCCGAAGGTACACATATGGGACTTTTATTGTAGAATAGGCCTATCTCCAAAATGGTACAGTAAAAATGCTTGATATTGCATGTGGGTGTAGTCCTACATGTGTACAAGTCAAATATACCACCCGTAGCCAGGGAATATTGAGCAAAGTGATTTTACAGTAGTTCAAATATAACAAAACATGCCACTTGGAGGCACAAATATGGGACTTTTAGTTTGGCATTTCTCCACATTGTTGCAATAAAGATACTTGATATTACGTTTTTCATTCATCATGGGCGCATGAAACACTTTAATACAACATATTTCATTTAAATGTAGGTTTTAATTATAGCTTACGGTTCTTAATACATTTATTTTGAAAAACCGGAAGTGAATACGCGGTTTCTCCGCTTCTACCGTAATGCTGAGAATATTTGTACACTCGAAATATAAGTGCGGCTCATTTGACCACGGTGATCGGAGGAACGGCTGGCTTGACCGCAGTCCATCAAGTGGTATTTCAGACTGGACGTGCTGCGATGATAGCTCAGTTCACAACGACAAAACACACAGATCACTTTGGTCTTGTCAATGGAACCATTTGGCAACTTTTTAAAAGTAAACTTTCCATTCAGAATATTATTGGTATCCATTTCGGCGTCTCGCGCTCGCCATCCACTCAAAACGTAACGTCTACTACTCTTAAACAAGTGTGTGCGGCGTGCCTGTTTTGTTTCCGCTCTAGATCCAGATGTCTGGCAGAGGGATCTTCATGTTTTGCAGGGCCCCACCGAATCACCCCTTTTTTCTGGTCCCGATTGAAAATTGAAATAAACTTATGTTGTGTATATTATTTATTATTATTCCTATTTTTTCTTACACACACACGCGCACATACACACACACACACACGTTCTTGTTTCAATAATTCTTTAATAAAAATCTTGTTTATTTAACAACTTTTGTACCAGTCATACGTATTCCAGTCCATCAGCTCTTGCAAGTGTGAATAGTTGCTTGTAGAGTTAGATTTTGACTGATCATATTCAAGCATAATTAGTGGTTGTTTGATAGATCTGATACATGGCTCCATCTTAAAATCTCCATGGTTCTGATCCATGTCCTACAAAAATAACTAAATGTCCTTTAGTCTCCTACATGTCCTTTTAAAATAACTAAACTTGGTAATAAAGATAAAAACGTACTTTGGAAAAGCTGACATTTCACAAAACAGGTAAGTGCTAAGAGTGCAATAATAATAGTCCAATAATAGTAAAAATTAAATGGTAATGGTAACTTGTTTATCTAAGTGCAAATACAGAACAACCAACCTTGTAAAGTTAGCATCACTCACGTAAGTAACCTAGCCAAGCTAACGAACGTTTCCCTCCAAAGGTTTTATTATTATTATTATTATTATTATTATTATTATTATTCAAGCACAAAAGCTATTCAATTATTCTAGCGCAAAAACGGTTAAAAAACGTGTTTCATTTTGATATTTACCATGACAAGACAATGTCAGCTTGCGGTTTGTTTGGAACTATTGAGGCTGCATGAACCACGTGACAGCCCTAGCGGCGACATCAAAGCGTGTCGCAACTCTGTTTTCTCTATAGCTCTGAGCGGGGCTATTGGGAAAAAAAAGAACAAAAAAACGCGTGTGTGTGCGGCGGGTTTTAACACACCACTGGACCTGTAGCATATTTGCTGACTGGTGTAAAAGTGTATAAACCAATGGTCCACTTGAGATTCAAAACGTAGTGTGTGTACCCTAAGCGCGGCGACCAAGCTTTCATAAATAATAATAATAATAATAATGCATTTTATTTCAAGGCGCCTTTCTGGCACTCAAGGACACCGTACAGAAACATAGTAAAACACAAGAAATAAACAAGCTATAAGACAAGTTAAAATACAAACAGTAAAAATAAGTTAAAATTTAAGGCAGAGCAGATGGGGTCACAGGGAGAAAGCAGTTCTGAACAGATGGGTTTTTAGGGTGGATTTGAAAAGGTGAAGTGAGTCCATGTTTCTGAGCTGGGGTGGAAGTGAGTTCCAGAGCCGGGGAGCAGAGCGGCTGAAAGCTCTGCTCCCCATGGTGGTAAGACGGGCAGAAGGAACAGTCAGGTGGATGGAGGCAGATGATCTGAGGGTACGGGAGGGAGTGGCAACATGGAGGAGGTCAGACAGGTAAGGAGGGGCGAGGTTGTGAATAGCTTTGAATGTAAACAGGAGGATCTTGAATTCGATACGATGTTTAATGGGGAGCCAGTGAAGCTGCTGCAGGATGGGGGTGATGTGGTTGATGGAGGGGGTTTTGGTGATAATGCGGGCAGCTGAATTCTGAACCAGTTGAAGCTTATGGAGGGATTTATGAGGGAGACCAAAGAGGAGGGAGTTGCAATAGTCCAGGCGAGAAGTGACAAGGCTGTGAACAAGGATTGCAGTGGTATGGGGGGTAAGGGAGGGGCGGAGGCGGTTGATGTTGCGCAGGTGGAAGTAGGCAGACCGAGTAACGTTATTGATGTGGGATTGGAAAGATAATGTACTGTCGAGGATGACACCCAGACTCTTAACCTGAGGGGAGGGGGAAACAGAGCAGTTGTCAATGATGAGAGGGAAACTGTCGGTTTTGGATAGTGTATTTGGTACCGATGAGAAGAACCTCAGTTTTGTCACTGTTAAGTTTGAGAAAATTAGAAGAGAACCAGGATTTGATCTCTGTTAGGCAGTCGGTAAGGGAGGTGGGTGGGAGGTTGGAAGTGGGTTTACTGGAGAGGTAGAGCTGGGTGTCATCCGCATAATAGTGGAAATTGATGCTGTATTTACGGAGGATATTGCCAAGGGGGAGAAGGTAAATGATGAAGAGAAGGGGCCCCAGGACCGAGCCCTGGGGCACACCTGAGGTGACGGTGGAAGGATGGGATGTGTGGGATTTGAGCTGAACGAACTGAGTGCGGCCAGAGAGGTATGACTTAAACCAGTCCATCGTAGTGTGGATGATGCCGATGGAGGAAAGTCTATTGAGGAGGGTGGTGTGACAGATGGTGTCGAAGGCCGCACTCAGGTCGAGGAGGATGAGGATTGTAAGTGAACCACAATCAGCTGCCATGAGGAGGTCGTTGGAAATTTTTATGAGAGCAGATTCTGTGCTATGGAGGGGGCGGAAACCAGACTGGAACTGTTCATACAGATTGTTGTGAGATAAATGAGAGTGGAGTTGAGAAGCTACAGTTTTTTCAAGGATTTTTGAGATGAAAGGAAGATTAGAAATAGGACGTAGGTTATTGAAGTTGGTAGGATCTGCACCGGGTTTTTTCAGTATTGGGGTTATTGCAGCGGTTTTAAAGGATGCAGGAACAGTTCCAGATGTGAGAGAGAAGTGGATGATGGCAGAGATGAGGGGGACCAGAGAAGGGAGGCAGGCTTTAACCAAAACCGTCGGGAGGGGGTCCAGCTGACAGGTGGATGGTTTGGACTTACGGATGAGGTCTGAGATTTCTAAGGTGGAGGGGAGCAGGAAGGAGGAAAAAGAGTGAGTGGGTGAAAGAGGTTCAGGTAAAATACAGGGGGATGGATCTGGGCTGAGATGCTGGTGGATCTTCTGGATTTTTTCATTAAAAAATGACAGGAGGGAGTTACAGAAGGTAGTTGAATACAAGTGAGGTGGCAGAGAGTCCGAGGGTTGGGTGATCTTTTTCAACAGTGAGAACAGTGATTTGGTGTTACCTTCACTGGAACAGATTATGTTGGAGTAGTAGTTAGATTTGGTTAGAGAAATGCAGTCCTTGTAGTGTAGTATATGGTTATTGTAAATCTCTTTGTGAATAGATAGACCAGTTTTGTGATGGAGCCGCTCGAGTTGCCGACCTTTGGCTTTCATAAGCCGAAGCTCAGGGGTGAACCAGGGTGCAGAGCGGGAGAAGGAGACAGGTCTAGTTTTTAACGGAGCAAGGGAGTTGAGAATAGTGTGAAGTCCAGTGTTATAGTGTGAGACCAGTTCTTTGGGGGTGGGGAGATTGACAGAGTCCATAAAGGAGTTAATACTGGAGGAGAGAGAGTCTAAATTAATGTCCTTAATACTACGGAAAGATATGAGACGGGGGAGCTTTGTGATAGAGAGAGAGAGTTTAATAGTAAATGAGAGGAGGAAATGATCGGTTATTGGAAGTTCATCTGCTGTGAGATCAAGGGGGGCGACACCAGAGCAGCAGACCAGGTCCAAGATGTGGCCTCTAGTGTGAGTGGGAACATTTGTGTGCTGCTGAAGTCCGAAACTCTCCAGGCAGGATGTAAAGTCTCTGGTGAGAGGGATATTGTAGTTATCCATGTGAATGTTGAAGTCCCCCAACAGGATGGTGTTGGGAGAAAGGGTGGAAAGGTGTGTGAGGAAATCTGCAAAGTCACTCAGAAAAACACTATTTGGTTTGGGGGGGCGGTAAACAGTAGCGATGATGGTGGGAGTATGTCCAGACAGTTGGCAGACAGTGGATTCGAAGGAGCTGAAGGCAGGGACAGACACCCGCGAGACTTTCCACTTCTCGCGGTGAAAATACAGCGTGTCCTCCCGTGTTTCAGTTGAGTCCATATACTGCGGGGCTATTGGAAAAAAAACGCGTGTGTGTGCGGTGGGTTTTAACACACCACTGTGGACCTGTAGCATATTTGCTGACTGGTGTAAAAGTGTATGAACAAGTCATCCATTTGAGATTCAAAACCTAGTAGTGTGGTTGTAGCCTAAGCACGGCGACCAAGCTTTGATAAATATAGCGTGTCCTCCCGTGTTTCAGCTGGGTCGATATACAGCAGGGCTATTGGAAAAACAAAACAAACAAAAAACGTGTGTGTGTGCGCGCGTGGGTTTTAACACACCACCGTGGACCTGTATTTGAGATTCAAAATGGCGAATATTACCAGACGCAGTTCCCGTGTACCGCCGCCATCTCTTTCCCGTGTACCGCCGCCATCATAAATCAATGTTTTCCTGTGTACCGTGATCAACGGGGAAGAGCAGATCGGCGGTGACCAATAGGAGTCCTCTTGTATCCGCCGTCCAATCAGACGAGCGATATCTGTAGAGTTTGCCTGACAACAGCGTGAGAATATTCGCGCCAGTGAAACTGACTAACCAACCGTAATTAGATCACGCGCGCACATCTGCGCGCGATAGCCCCCAGGCTGAGGCTGAAAGAAACGTTGAAAAAATAGCGCTTTTCTGCCTCTGCACTGGTCTCACATTTGGGCTTATTCTGACAAAACGGTAGCACGTATCAGAAAAAAACAAGACCATCATCACTGTAAGGACTTCCTGAACGATTTGGTGTTTCTACAGTGTTTCTACAGTAAATATTATGGACACACTTGCAAGTTTAAAACAGGGGTCCGTTCACTGGCCGCACTTAGAGGCTGCTAATTCAAATTCTGTAAGTCTCTCTGATTTTTTGAGCACATTGTGAGAGACAGAACAAGTTTGTCTACAAATTTGGAAAAAATCATGTGTGTACAGTGTAAATTGTGGCCAGGAGCAGTGTGGAAATAGAAAAAATCAGGATTTATTTTGAGCTCTCTCCCACTCTAACCGATGATTTCATGCACTCTGACACGAACATTCCTCGCAATACACACCCATTATAATCTCATAATTTCTCCCAAAATGATCGTGGTCATTGATCAGTGATTGATTAAAAACTATATGACCTATCAAAACGTGGAATAATACACCAAATACACAAGACTTGTGTCTACTGTTTAAAGTTCAAATTGAGTTTCTAGGTGAAATTATGCCGGAGCAGCAGACAGAAGTAGGCAGTAGGAAAAGTCTTCGTTTTTTTACCTCCTCCCATTCATTCTCTATGGGAAATTTTCCGCAGTTTTTCGCGACTTACGTCACGAAAAATTCGTATTATTTTAAGAAAAACAATACCACACCGATCCCGATGAAGACGCACATTTTGATATATCATTTGTAGGACTAGTAGCGAATCAAAATGTGTCCGGAAGAGGAATAATAATAAGAAAAAAATCCACAGTATAACAATAGTGCTCGGTGCGATTGCCCCGTGGCACTATTAAGAAAAAATCCACAATATAACAATAGTGCTCGGGGCAGGGCCGGCTCTAGGCATAGGCGACATAGGCGGTCACCTAGAGCGCCATCTGCTGGAGGGGCGCCGCGAGGCACCCTTGGGCGCCCGTCGGTCGCAGGTCCGACGCCCCCGTTAACAATCGCGTCCCCCCTCCCTGGTCGACAATCTCGCCTAGAGCGCAAACTTAGCTAGAGCCGGCCCCGTGGCACTAATAATAATAAGAAAAAATCCACAGTATAACAATAGGTCCCTTCAGCTTTAGCTGTAGGGGCCAGTGCTCGGTGCGATTGCCCCGTGGCAATAATAAGAAAAAAATCCACAGGCTTTGCCCCAAGCACTGGTCCCTTCAGCTTTAGCTGTAGGGGCCAGTGCTCGGTGCGATTGCCCCGTGGCACTAAATAGTTACGGCGCTCCCGTGACGTCACATTGTCGCGCGACAGCTTGGGAACGGCGAGCATACTGCGGCCTTAAGCCTGGCAGGAAGCAGCATGGCTGGTTTGAGGCCTAGGTTGTAGAGCTCCGACATCACTTCTCGGTATTTGTAGCGTTGTTCCATCACCTCTGGTGCGTAATCCTCGTAGATGGCGATGGGTGTGCCTCGATATCGTAGCTTGCATCTCCTGGCCCGGGCTTCCCTGATGATCTTTTCCTTCTGTTGGTACCTGTGTAGCCGGATGATGACAGACCTCGGTCTCTTCGGTTTGTCAGAAAGTGTCCAATGAGCCCTATCACACTCGGGCGATGAACCCAGGAGATCCTCGCCATGAACCTCCACCTCCACCGCTCAGAGAAAAAAGTAGAGGAATGAGGCCCCACAATGGACTCAGGTAAGCCAATGATTCTGATATTGTTGTGTCGGCTATGCGACTCGAGGTTGGTGACTTTGGCTAGTAGCTTGGCATTGCTCTCCGATAGCATAGTACATGCTGTTTCCAGAGCTAGTAATCATTCATCCTGTAGGTTGGCATTGGACTCGAGCGAGTCAATCTTCTGAACATGGTCTGGCACTGTAGCTCAAATGCAGTCTAGCTTTGCTTTGAGTGTCGAGATGGTTGCCCTAAAGTCAGCAGAGAGGGCTGTTTGGTGTACTTCTAGCCTAGAATCTAGTAGGCTAGCTATGGCCACCATGCTGAGTTTATCATCCGATTTGACAGTTTGTTCTTTTTTACTTGTTGTGGTGGATTTGGCTACCATATTTAGTTGGTATGTCACTCTAAACGACAGTATCATCCACTTGGTGAAAAGTTAAAATGAAATTATGAGGTAATGGAAGGTATAACAGGGAAAAGTTATGGGAGCGAGACTCAGCGCGTCTCTAGTGTCAGTTGCTTGAGTGATACTCACTGAGCCAGTGTCTTGTAGGTGGGACTTATGCTGACTCCTGTAGTGAAATGTTTGGATTCTAAAGTCTATGGATTCTGCTATTGAAGGTGTTTTGAACATTGTTTTTTAATATCGCCTCAAAAATCAAGAACAGATAGCAATGTCACTTACAGAATCGTCATTCGCTTAGTTTGGTTTAGCAACCCCGCCCAGTCTCGGAAGAAACTTAAAGGCATAATTCAGATTTTTTGAAGTGGGGTTGTATGAGATACTTATAGAGTCAGTGTATTACCTACAGTAGAAGGCGGTCTGCACGCCCCCAGTTTGGAGAAGCAGACAGCTGTACCAGCACAGACGGTAAGCAATGTACTGCTGTGAATGGGGCCAGCAGCAGAATGTATTTTAGCTACCTAAAAAAGGCCCACCTAAAAGAATCAATATCAGTTTAAGTGTACGCTTTACCTTGCTGTCAGACAGCCCTTTCCTTTGGCACTACATTTTCTCAACCGTAGAACTTCAGTATTCCTACGCATAAGCACAACTGTGCCGTGCACTGTACTATGCCGCCCGCAGATCCAAGTACTAACGGCTGCGGCCTGCGGGAAGGCGGAGCATGACGTCAAGCCCCGCCTAGAAAGGTCCAGCCACGCCCACATCCGGATTGGAAGGTCCAGCCCCGCCCACATCCAGTACCTTTTTTTATCGTGCTTCATTTAGGACGAAACTTGCTGCATTTAAGAGACCTGATAGATCAGCCAAAAAAAGACAAATGCGTTTATATTTTGTAATATACATAGGCATACATCATTATTTGCCTCCACTTGGATAATTTTGCATCTTCGTGGTATGAATTGGCAACATTGGGCGAGTTGAATTTAACTTTTTGAAACATATCTCCCACAGCATTTAAAGGCCTACTGCATTATCTATCATTTTAATACAGTATCTGTTTGTATTAGGCAATTGTAGTCAATAAGGCAAATCAGTAAACACTAGGCCTTTATAGCAGTAGGCCCTATAGGACTTTATAGCAGTGGCCTACTTGATGTATAATATGATTTTTGCTATTCAGAAATATCCCAATGGTGCACTTCAACAAAAGAATATCAGGTGAATCTCCATCAAGAAGTTGTAGTTTATACTGTGAACATATGGTTAACAAATGTTGTTCATAACCTAAAGCCAATGTAGGCTATATTAACATATGCAATATATGTTACCACAATCTGTATGAGGTAGTTATGGAAATGAAGGACACATGAATAATTTTAACACTCACTGTCTCCCCTGTGTTCATGTGAATACTATCACTATTCCTATAATGACCCCTTTTCATCTTCAAGTCGACGTCCTGGGGAGAGAACTTCCACTCAGCCTTTGAGAGGGCAAACCATGAGGAATACCTATTTAGCGGGTAGTTTAGTTGATTTAAGATACTAAAATGCATCTTATCCATTAAAATATATTTTACTGTAGTACAACAGGGACTACAAGAGAATTTTTTTTACTAACATAGGGTAAGAATAAAAGTCTTCAGCTGCCGTCATAACCTCTCTCTTCAGCCATGACAAATGTGGGAGACACACCATGAACGGTTTAAGAAAAGTCATTTATTGAATAAACCGTTGGTGTGCATGTGACCCCACGGCCCATTCATTGAGCACAGAGCTGGCAGAAGTGCGAGCAGAAGCCTGCGTGTGAGTTCTCTGAATAGATGCCCCGCAGCTCCCCTCTTTTCCCCTTTCCTGCATATAGCCTATGGGTAAATAAAAACAGTCCTTGTTAGAGGCCCCCCTTTATTTTCTATGGATTATCACATTGAAGAAACCCTTGGTGTCTAGAAGTCCTCTGGTCAGTATTCTACCCAGTGGCGTCAGTTTGGTTTTAGAAGTGGTGGGGACAATAACCATAAGCTTGAGTGTGGTTTGAAAAGTGCTGGGGACCCTTATGTAAGCTATTCATCCATTCAACGCTGCATTACAATATGCTCTACATTCGGCGCGATTGTCAATGGGGGGGGGGGGGGGGGGGGGGGAGCACCAGACCCGCCAGCCGCGGACCCAGCACCGGACCCGCGGACCCGGCCGCGGACTCAGCCGCAGACCCGAGTCCACACACACCGCGGACTGATGACGGGGTTGCGCGATCGTAACCACTGACGGCGGGGGGGGGGGATCCACCGTTGGAGGTGCCGGATCCGACGTCGGAGGTGCCGGAACATATTCCGGCGTGTTCCGGCCCAAATTAAGCCCTGGATACTGACGCCAAAGGTACCCTCCCGCGTCTGTGTGAAACGATCTGGGGTCTCATAAACCCGTTCGCGGTGGTAATAGACGAGCAGAGTCTACAGCGTCCGCTCGCAGAGCAGAGTCTACAGCGTCCGCAGTCTACTGTGAAACAATTCACTCCAAAAAGGGTTATGGTTAGGGTTATGGTTAGCGTAATCTATCACCGTGACCGGGTTATTATTGGAGTGAATGGACGCTGTAGACTCTGCTCTGCGAGCGGACGCTGTAGTTGGGATGAGAACGGGCTGCGGTTGAGTATGTGGGGATTTTTTCGGTCGCAATTGGGTTTCACATTTTTAAAAGTGGTGGGGACAAAATTCAAATTATAAATAGTGGTGGGGACATGTCCCCCCCGTCCCCCCCGTAATCAACGCCTATGATTCTACCCATTAGGGTTGGGCATCTCTGGCATGAGGCCGATACGATACGCATCTCGATACACTGTCCCAAATCCGATGCATTTAAGATACATATGCAGCACCTACCGATGCGATACGATTCACAACTCAATCACGATGCACTGCAATTCAACAAAATCTGATTCAACAAATTACGATTCGATGCGACACGATACGATGCGACACGATTCACAACTCAATCATGATGCACTGCACAATTCAATGAGTTTATTTATTAATCAAATAAAAGACCTCTCACAAACAAGTTCTGTATAAACGTTACAACATGTTCATTATTAACAAAAACAATTAAATGCAAGATGAAGCTCAGCTTAGATGTGCTTAGCACTCTTTATGCTGCAGGTCAGCAAACTCACCAGTGAGTAAAGTAAGTAAAAAATAAATAAATAAATAAATTACCCTCTCACAAATAAAGAAGGCTATAGCGCCATTTATCGTCTTTGCACGAGCGGAGCTGTTAGCCAGCGGAGCATGGAAAAAGTTTTCAATGCGTCGCTCATGGTTGCTCTTGGACGTAGTCGCCACATCTGACTCCACGGTGGGGGATGCCGGGTTACTGGCGGAGGCCACGGTCACACCGTGCCGTCGCTTCAGGTGACTAATGAGGTTTGTGGTACTCCCTGTGTACCATACAGCAGCATGGCACATTTTGCAAATTGCGTCTGACTTGACAAGTTCTCCTTTTTCTTTGTAAAATCCGTAGTATTGCCAAACTTTGGATTTATAGTTGACAGGTGAGTAGATATTCTCCGCCTCCGCCATGTTTGTTTTGAACAGAGCGCGCACGTCCATCAAAACGTCCCAGGCGCATAGTATAGTATACATCCGCGGTGCACGTTAACGTAACATAGATCCTGTTTAGTCAGAGTATTTTATTTCAAAAATTGCATCGATTCACAGCTGTTCTACCGATGCACTCGCATCTCGCCTGCGCGTGTCCGTGTATCGATGCGTATCGGTTAATCTTCCCATCCCTACTACCCATAGAGATACTCACTGTAAGGTTCTATTTTTGTGTCTCTTGGGTTTTATTACTTTTATTACTTTACTTGTGTCAGTTTTAAATGGCTACAATTATTAGATATTAAATTATTAATATCCATATTTATTATTTTTTCTTTTACTACTGCATGAGACCATCATTACTGCCTTATGGATGCCCATGGAATTGGAATACATTTGTTTTCAAGTACTTGGTCAACACACTACAGTCTTTGCAACAACTTCTACAAAACTTTTAAAAACAAAACAAGTTTTGACTGCCATCTTTAGGTAGCAATAACTGAAAGAAGTACTCATTACATTTCCATGCACAATTTTCATACCTGGAATGCAGTTTTTAAAAGTCACCCTGCACTCTCCACCTGTATCAATAGAGTACATCTTGTAAAAGTCTGCCCTGTACTCTGCCGAAAACATGGTCCAGTTTGCAACACCTGTTGGAGACAATTTTGAGAATAAGATAATTTCTCAAATGGATTTAACATGGAAAACATGCAGTAATATAATGCAGTAAGTAACATGCAGCAACCATAACTGTAGCTATGACCATTTTTGTAATCTTACTGTCAAGTAGGGATGAGTGAGTACAGCATTATCTGTATCTGTATCTGTTAACCATATGAATTATCTGTATCTGTACTCGGAGTGGACGAGGCCTAACCCGGAAGTGGGCGGGATTTAACCCAGAAGTGGGTCGGGTTGTCTTGAAATGAGCGAGGTTTTAACCGGTATGTTATTTTAAAGGAGCTATATGTAAGAAATGTACTCAAAGTAATCATAAAATGACCCTAATATGTCAATAGACATTGAGGAATCATGTTAATTTCAAGTATTTATGTCAGACATAATAGTAGTCCAGCCAGAATATTTAATTTCAAACGCAATATTTCTGTACCAGGAAAACTGTTTTGTTTTCATTTTGTGTTTTGGTCTGTTGCGCCACCTTCTGCCTAGCGTCCAATCGCGAAGTCAGTACTGTGTCGCCATCCGGGTTGCCAGATAGGCTGAACTGCAGCCATTTACTGTATAAGGAAGGCTGCAGCTACAAATGTTTCGGGTCAGAAATGTCTGACGTTACTAAATGCATTCGTGAACATGTTTACATTGCACTATTAGCCTACCAAATATATTTTAGTTGGGTAATGAAAATGGTCCATGTTTCCACTGGAGTGAACTATTGCAGTATATCTTTAGAATTATATTTGGCTTATCGCCATTATTCAGTTTTTGCTAGAAAAACATGTTTGAAGCGAATCATTGCGTCGTTGCCTCATGGGCGTTTTCACGAAGTCAGTATCGTTTGCTCAATGACTGTATGTAAGTATTTCACACCATTGAGGGTGCCATTTACTGCACACCGACTGCAGTGTGGATGATAATAAAACAGCGGTCAGAGCTGGCGTGTGTGTCCGACAGGGCTGCTCTATTCGGACACATTACTATGAAGCCCCGGTGACGGTGTGGGAGTGTGGATGATAATAAAACAGCGGCAATAGCCTGCGTGTGTGTCCGACAGGGCTGCTCTATTCGGACACATTACTATGAAGCCCTGGGCCCAGTATTTCAAAACTTGTAATCCGGATCACGATAATCCGGATAATGAAATCCTCCTTTTCTCAGACCTGGATCAAGGTGATCCTGCTGACTTTATCCGAGTATTTCAAAACACCGGCAGGGTGGATCACCGCGATCCCAATCTGGGCGGAGACGGATTTCCAAATCTCGTGACGTCGCCTCCGGATCGAAACATGGCGGACTACCTCACGAAAGGAGCAGCTGGAAACGCGACATCCACGTCAAAAATGTATGTTTACCGTTGTATAATGTGTAGCGGTTTTAAGACCATACGAATTCCAACCAACATGTCATGCAAGCCAACTTCTTGAATCGTCCCCTAATTAAAACCAGGCCGCAGCGATCCCTAATTGAGCCGCGGCCGCGCTAACGGGAGCTAACTTGGCTCCATTGACTTGTGTGATAAGCAGCTAGCGGGATAGCGAGGAAGCGGCTTTGTTGATGAATTTTGCGGTCTATGGTTTAACTTAAAAGGGAATTAATTGGACGTACATCATACCGTAACTTTTTAAACTAACGCCAACCTGTTCAGAGTTTATTAGCGTTACGTCATTGGCAACACAGCAGACTTAGGAAAATAGGCGACATGTGTACAGACTGCTGCAGTACTTTGGAAACGTTACACGGTACGAGTATTAACTATACGGTTCATTCAGAAGTGTCAGGATGCTATAGTAATGCTGGGGATGATATCATGCGTTTGTGTACATAAACAAATATATACTCATACACCTGAATCTCTTTCTTCTACTTTCAGAGTCCACTCACAGCCATCCTTGGAAACGCTTTAATTGTATATTGATACATTCAAGGTTTTCAAGTTATTGGATTCTGAATAAAGTGCTTGAAACTGTAATTGCATTACTTTCATGGTATATAGCTTGGTCAGTGACACAACTAAACAGTTTTTCATCCTAATTTGTCTCCCTTATATAGAAGGCTCTCACTAAACATAATTATGGTCATTTATAGCAAAATAGCGTCTGTTTTGATTAAGTAAATCAGTTTGTACACAAACACTGAATTACATTGCTGCAGGTTTTAAAATCACATTCTAGCCATTTCCAAACATTTTAAAAGTGCATTTTTAAGCTTCTGACTGAAGTCAAATGTGTCTTCATTTAATCAGAAGCATGAAAATATACCTTGAAAATGCTTGGAAAGTGCTTCAATGTGCAGCATGATATAAACTGTGACACTGAAAAAATGCAAGTGCATACATGTCATAGTTTATCCAGTGTTGGGGAGCCAGCTGACGAGCCGCTCAACCTCTCGTCTGAATGTGTGTTCCTCACACCTGTGGAGGCTCAGAGGGTGAACCTTCAACCAGCACCAGCATTGCTCCACCCGATCCACCACAAGAGGTTCGTGGGCCAGAGCGTTGGAGACGGAGGAGGCATGCCGGTGATGAGGACGCTTATCAAAAGCTCCTCAAAATGGAGACCCGAGAGGGCAGTCAACCAAATTGAACAGGCCAATGAACTAATAAAGCTGATGCAAAGAAACAGAACTGAAAATAAAGCTGTTAGAAAAGCAGCTCACTTCTGACCTCTGAGTGGGTTAGGTCCTGTTTTAGTTGGTGGACACATTATTTGAAATGTCGGTTTTGTTGGAATTAAAGTTTGGACCCCGCATTCCTGTTGTCTTTCTCTGATGTTTTGGTACATGCAAGTTACAATGTTTGAAACTAGAATTTGAGAAATAGGTCTGTAAGTAATTGTTACTCTTATTTACAGCAGTTTCAGAAAGTGAGGTAAAATATTTTACTATACTTTACATTTCTTACAATTAGGCTGCTTTATTATTTTTAAATATACATTTTTTAAAATTTATTTGTTAAAAGTAAAACACTAACACTTTAGATTAAGTGTAATGAACATCTTGAGTAACAATATCTAGGAGAAGTGGAGCTGAGACTTAATCTAAATGATTTAATCCAAGTGAAATCCACCTCTGAGGTGGGATCCAAATGATCCTGACATTTTGGTATCAAGTTGATCCAGAGATCTGCCTTAACTTTTGAAATACCCAAATCCAGCCTTTAATCTGGATTCAGGGGAGGATTGGATTACCAAAGCAGAATCCTGATCTTCAGGATCAGGATTATCTGGATCTGTGTTGAAATACCCAGTTTTCAGATCAGATCTAGATTTAATCCAATCCGACCAGGATAATCCTGTCAATCCCTTTTGAAATACTGGGCCCTGGTGACGGTGTGGGAGTGTGGATGCTAATAAAACAGCGGTAACAGCATGTGTGTGTGTCCGAGAGGGCTGCTCTATTCGGACACATTACTATGAAGCCCCGGTGACGGTGATGCAGTTGGTCAATATTATCAGGGATCTATGCAAGGCAAGTGTATAGCACATTTGTATAGCACACTTCATACACAGAGGCAATTCTATGTTCTTTACCTAAATAAAAGCAAAGAACAGTATGTAAACACTTGTCATGGTTGCTCCTTCTAGTAGACACAGTGTTGTGTTGAGTAATCCGGGAATGGGGAATCTGGCAACCGCTACTCTGGGGGGGGAGGGGGAGGTAGTACCACGCTGTACAGTATTTACAACGTGGTTGCAATAACAGTTTTGGCCAGAGAGGTCGCAATCCTACATATAGTTCCTTTAAGCATGCAATTGATATGGGTTGATCAGAAATTGTTATTTATTGCTGATTAGAAAACTATTTACAGGACAGCATCAGCATTGAGCTTCAGATCAATGGTTTTGATCACGATAGCAAACAAACTATTTACAGAACAAGTTTACGGCAGAGAGAGAGAGAGAGGGAGTGAGAGAGAGAGTGTGTGTGTGTGTATACTAGCTTAATTTGCGATATTTATACCACTACTAGCTTTATTTTTTCATCCAATACAGCAAGAAAGTGTCAGACACTCAAAAAACAGTTAGAGCCAGCTGACGGTTTAAAAAAAAAAAAAACCTCAGACGACCGGCAGGGAGAGGGAGAGAGAGTGAGTGTGTGTGTGTGTGTAGCTTGATTTCCAATATTTATACCACTACTAGCTTTATTTTTTCACGAAATACAGCAAGAAAGTGTCGGACACCGTGCGTGAAGTAAAAAAAAAACTGGTTAGAGCCAGGCAGCCAGATGACGGTTAAAAAAAGAAAAAGAAAAAAAAATCCCCGACAGGCAGAGACGCAACGCGAGTCGGCACCACGTCTGAACAAACCCACGTTTACCAGAACTCTACTGGTTCTTAAGTAAGTACAAACCTAAGTAATAACAAACCTGAAGCTGAAGAAACCCTAAACATGAATGGAAAATGACCCGCGAACCTGAGTGACTGAGGGAGAGACAGAGAGCTGTTCTGTGTGTGAGTGATCAGAGCGGGACACAACAACACATCTGCATTGTGTAGGGGAGGGGCGCTGTAGCCTATCACAGAACGCTGACACAGTCAGCTACCCAATGAGGATTTTCATTCAATCCGAGCACAGATATTGACTCGTATTACTCGTATAATACTCGTACTCGGCAAAAGTGCTTTATCCGTACCGGATACTCGTTTCAGCCGAGTATCCGGCTCAACTCTACTGTCAAGCCACAGAAAATGCACTTTTCTCTTTAAGTATTCGCGCTCCACCACTTCTCTGAAGCAGGAAGACACCAGGGACAGGGTCATTAGCTCGGTTAACAGTAACGTTAATTAACGATAACCCAACGTTTCTTGAGGTGTAACATAGTGTAGCGTGTCTAAGTTCTTAGAAGTTATGTGGGCACTGTTAATGAGTTAGAGGTTTCTGATAGGCTCTGTTAACCAGGCTAGTGTTTGGGGTACCGCCCCTTCCGGGGGTGTGGGGAGATTGCGGGAAGACGGAGAGGGAGCTCTCATCCGGAATATAAAAGTGTTCTTGTGGTGTGACTGTGGCCAACAACAGTGTTCATTAAAATACCGATTAATGGTAAAGTAAACTGTCTCTTCATTGGCATGGAACGTTACAATAGTTATCTAGAAGCACCTGTTGAGTAACATTAACAACAAAAGGGAAATAGGCAGACAAATTGTTAAATTAAATTGCATTTAACAGACACGCACGTTAAATGTTTTAACCACTAACGCTAACCTACAGTTTAACTTCATAACAACAATTCTCTGCACTAACACGTGTTTAACTTTTCATTACATGTGAATGAGGCTTACTGACCGACATGATGGACTTTCAGTCTTCCTTCTTCTCAACCGCAACCGGAAAAGGCATGCGCAGTATGATTGTGGGCGTGGCTGGACCTTTCTAGGCGGGGCTTGACGTCATGCTCCGCCTTCCCGCAGGCCGCAGCTGTTACCTTCTCCGCAGATCAGCTGTTTTGGTAAGAAAGTGCTGTCGCGAGAGAGTGACGCTTATGCGTAGGAATACAGAAGTCCTGGGGCCTCATTTATCAACCGTGCGTTCGCACAGATGTGTGCGTAATGCGTGCGTTACGCACGCATTACGCACACATCTTTCCATACATCCGCTGTCAAAATAAATGTTTATGAAACACCTCAGCCCATGGATACCGTATCGCCAGCATCATCGGGGACACAGCATTATGTGGCATAATCCCTGGTGGCGATACAGACACTCTTTCAACAGAGCCAGCTGTACCATCAACAAGTCAGACTGCAGGTAAAATAAAAAGCTGGGCTGAGGTGTTTCATAAACATTTATTTTGACAGTTTAATTTGTGACAATAATGTGATGTTAATGTGATAACTCAGAAACCCAAGCCAGTCCCGCCTGCGCTCAGGAGCCGGAGGCGGTGGAGGAGCTGGGGCAGTTGGAGGAACAGGAGCAGAACGGGCCATCCACATCTCATCCGGTGCGTCCTGGGGGGGGGGGGTGCTGACCGAGGCGGTGCTGCAGAATCAAGAAGAAACCACCAAGGCCGTAATTGACATTAAGGATCAACTCACAATCATATCAAACACTCTACAGCAAATCAACAAATCGCTTAAAGTGATTGCTGCATGCGCAACTCAATTGTTGAATAAATAAACTGTAAAATATTGAATGATGTTGAGATTATTTTCCCACGCACACTTTCCATCTGAAATTTCTCACTTTTCAAAGATTGGCTAACAGGCAGACTTACCTAAAGTCTCTGTATGATCCTCTCTCTTGTTTGATTGGCAGCAGCATTAGGGAGTGGGAAATGCTCTGCGTTGGGTATGGGCTCGTCTGCTCTGGGGGGTTCCTGCAGAGGGACGCCGTGTCTGATGGCCAAGTTATGAAGGACACAGCAAGCCAAGATGATGTGGCAGACTTTTTCAGGCTTGTACTGAAGTGCTCCCCCCGCGCTTGACAGGCACAGCCATCGGCCTTTTAGCAGGCCTATTGCGCGTTCAACAACTGATCTTGAGCGCGCATGGACCCGGTTGTAGTGCTGCTCCTGCGGGGTCCTCGGGTTGGCTACGGGGGTCATCAGCCACGGTTTTAATGGATATCCCCGATCACCTATAGAGATGTTATTTAATAAACCATACGAAGCCCAGAAAATACTTTCGAAATTGTGTAACACTCACCAATAAGCCAGCCATCCTCAACAGCTCCTGCTTGGAGGTGCACACCCACAGAGCTGTTCTGTAGAATGAATGAGTCGTGCGTTCCTCCAGGCCACCGGCCAACAACGTTTAGTAGAGACATATTGGCATTGCAGATAATGTGTGTGTTAATTGAATGAAGTCCTTTCCTGTTAACGTAACTGAATTCGTTGTGTGATGGTGCTTTTATTATGATGTGGGTGCAATCTATGGCTCCGATTATATTTGGGAATCCGAGGATGGCGTGAAATCCTTGTTTAATGTCGGGTTGTTGGTGATGTCTGTACGGGAACTGAATGTAAATTGGGGCCAGAGAAATTAATGCATCCAACACTGTCTGCCGGCATAATTCTGCTTAGTGTCGGCTGTGAAATGCCGCATATGTCTCCAATCTCTCGTTGAAATGTCCCGGTGGCCAAAAATCCCAGGGTGGACAGGAGCTAGATGTGCACTGGGATGGCTTTGGTGCGTTGAGTCTCTCGCTCCAACATCGGTTGTAAATCCCGGCATAACTCCATCAGTATGTTTTTGGGGAATCGGTATCTGCTTAGAAGCCACTCTGCTCTCACTGAGCAAATCCGCACGCTCTTTGAAAATGCGCTCCCTCCGGAGCGCACGGTTCTCTAAATCTTCCAAAAGTGCAAGATACGCCATGGTCCTTATTTCAAGTTCTCTTTTCAGGTTGTCCTGTCAGCTGTCTTTTATAGCTTGTCACACCAATTATTCAAAATGTCTGCTAAATTAATAATTGAGAATTGTTATTAATTAGAGGAAACAGCGAACATGTGTGAAGTTTGAGATTGCTGAACACTGTGACTTTTTTCTATTTGTAGTTTCACTATTCTACCGCTAGATTTTGTGTGTACGCATGGTCAGAGCTGTGCTTAAATTTACGCACGTTCCTAAGCACAAGTACAAGTTGATAAATTCCATACTTTGCGTGGGAATGTTCTTACGCACGCATTACGCACACATCTGTGCGTACGCACGGTTGATAAATGAGGCCCCAGGAGTTCAGAACATTTAGTGCCAAAGGAAAGGGCTGTCTGACTGAATACAGCAACACGTGTACTGACCAAGACCAGAAGGAGAGCACACATCTCACCTGTCCTAAAGTCCCTTCATTGGTTGCCTGTCAGTTTTAGAATAGATTTTAAAATCCTCTTTGTGTTCAAAACACTCAATGGATTAGCGCCCGAATACTTGTCATTGTTGTTCCCCGGGTGAGGACTAGGGCTGGACGATTATGGAAAAAATAATAATCACGATTATTTTGATTGATATTGAAATCACGATTAATAAACACGATTATTCATTGATTTCAAAAAAAGTGTTTATTGCACCACCAAAACTCAACTTTAAATATAACTTTTAGAAAAACAACCAGTAATAAATAGTGGAGCAGATAACAGAAAAATCATGCAAATTATGATACAAGCATAAAATTTGGTTTGGTTGTTCTCTAGGGCCTATTGATGAAATCTGTCCGATTGGACATTTGAAAATCCAAGATGGCGGCCATTTTTCAAGATGGTTACCAAATTAGCCCCCCGAAGGTCCTTTTTTTCATAGAAATGTGTGTAGTTGACTAATTTGAATGACATTAGTGTAAATTTTTCTTTAAGATGTATTGTATTGTATTAGTATATAGACATATAGATGACATTATTAATGGAAAACAAGAAAAAAGATGAATATATAACTTTATTGGAAACATAATAAAACACCACTATAACTGTGTAACACAAAACACAAAAGTTCCTCTGGCTGCTACTCGTCACATATGCAGCTGCAGAGTGCTGTGCAAGGGAGCCCTGATCTGAAGCACTTGCATCTCCGGTTGCAACCTTTTTTACAGGAACACTTTGTCAGTTGCTGACAGCTGGCTGCAATGGGGGGTAATGTTGACCAACAAATCTGCCATGTCTCTCCTCTCTGGGTCCAACCCCAGTCAGCAGGACTACTGGTCTCTGGTTTAGAGATGGTAGCCTGGCCCCAGATGATCCCAGCCTGATAAGCAGCACGCTTGGCATGTTCTCTGAGTGCTGCCTGTGTTGGTGGAATTGAGTTGTATGGCCTCTGCTTGCGAGCAAAGAGATCCAGTCTTGCTTCATCCACACTAGTGGCTGCACTTGATCTATCATACATTAGGACAACAAATCTCTCCAGATGTTGCAGATCTAGATCCGTAACTGATGTTGGATGCTGGCTGAGATTGGTGAAGGTTTCAGAAACCTCATCACAGATGTTCCAAGTCTGCCATGCTGTCTTCTTTCCTTTACCGCGGAGGGCAGATACAACATCACATCCAGTGAACGCATGAAAGTATGGTATTCCACTAGCTTTCTCAGGCCCGATTGCAGAAACTACCTCATGAACTGGAATCCATCGAATATTGACTCCTTGGCCAAAGGCAATCCATGTTCTCAAGACCAAGTTCCTGTAAGGATGGCAGTACAGACACTGCTATGACGAGGATGTCTGTGTCATTAGCCTTGATGATGAGGGACTTGCTCCCATCTGTTGTTGCACCCCTGCAATGTACAAATATTCTTGTGTCAGCTTCTTCGTGACAGCATGGAGACACAGTATCGAGGGGCTTCCTTGTGTTGCTAATGGCATCTTCTCCTTTTGTTACAATGAGTGTGCTTGTTGTCTGTGCTTCACAGATCTTGTCTGCAAGGAAGTGAAACAGCTCAGTCTTGTTGCTTTCATCTCGAAGAAAGCTTCTCCAGTTATTTGGGGTCTTACTTGCTCCTGTCACTCTTCTTCTCATTCCTTGCCCCCTTTTTGACCTTGTTTCAGATTTCAGACTTGACGTCTTGTACACATCAAACACTATGTCCACCCTTTTGTACTTGGCGCAATAAGATTTCACTTTCTGGATTATGTCTTCTCTAGCATAATCATCAAATGTCTTAGAGGTTCGTGGAGGTAGAGCATTGATCAGTGCTGAGCCATCTATGATGACTGTATCTCCCCTTGGTTCACTGTCTGGGATGTTCACTTGTGCTTGAAGAATTTCAGCCAGCTGTGACTTCTGGCATGTATGAAGCTTGCCACTATCACTGAGAGATGCATGATATGGCTGGTTCTCATGCTTGAAGAATTCCTGCAAGTCACACTCCCTGATCTGGCATGAGATGAAGAGTCGTGAAGCAACCTGCTCCCAGGTTGCTTTAAGACTTGTTTAAAGAAAGAAACTGTATTCTTCTTGATTGGATGATAGAATGAACATTCATCTTTGTTCTCTAGCCCCTTCATGAATGACTGGAACTGATCTTTGCCCCGCTGGTGATGTGTACCAACCATTTCGGCAAGAGCTGGGTCTGCAACATTCTTGGTGTCTAGTACTAGTAGGTCAGCTGACTCTTCTTGGAATGGGCTTCCCATTTCCTGCAACACTTCAGAGAGTGCTTTCACCTTCTCAAAGAAAGATCTCTGGGCACTCAGTGTCTGCTCATGATGTCTCCTGTCATTGTTTGCATCTTTCATACCTGACATAGCCTCATATCCAGCTACTAGACGACTCACTTCGGGTCCAGCTACCATCCACCTACGAAGTGCTACTGGGTCTTCTGTCAATCCAATGGCTCCTCCATCCCCTTTGATGACTGAATTATTTTGCTCATGGGCTTGGTCAATTGCCAGGCCTGAGAATTCTCTTTTCGACTTGCGAACAACAAAGTTTCCCTTGTGAAACTCCCTGGCCAATTCTGGATGTTGTTGCTCAAGGCACATCATGTCTCTGAGGTGAACTGGGATCCATCGTGCATAATTTACATTGTTGTTTGCAAAGAAGTAAGGGGCCAGTTCTGAGAGTGCTTCACGATACAAGATGAAGTCTCCTTCTCTGAATGAGCGGATCAGGGTGAAAATGGTGAGCTCCATGTCCAGCACCAGACTCCAGAACTGAAACTGTGGACTCTCTTGCTTCCGTTGTTGAAACCAGTCTTCAAACGTAAGATCTGACTGGCCAGACGCAGCAGAGCAGTAGTCATGGTATGCTTCCTTCATCAGTTTGTACAGGCTGCATGCTGTGATCTGATGGGCTTGTCTTGTTCTAGTGACACTTGATGCAGACAGGAAAGACTCTGCTGTTCCAGATGAGGCTGTTGCGAATAAATAATGACATGTATCAGCAGGCTATAATATCTGCACACAGCCAGGAGTAGAAATAAATATACAAGTTGTAGTAACTGCACCTCAACACATGATGGCGGCAAACAATATACTGGGGGCGGCGCTTAACGCTAGCCATTGTGCGTCCTGGAGGCCACGCCTCCTGCCCAGAGGCATCCGGCGGAAACATCCGGTTAGGATCAGAATCGTTCAGGCAGACCTCCAGAGGGACGCGCGGACGATCTCTCCACGCGCGTGGCATTTACATTTACTTTCCCCACATGCTTGGTAGATTAAGATAACTAAACCTAAACAAATAAAGTGAGTTAAAAGCGATCCTGTTGTCGGCGGCCTCCTTCCCTCGGGACACATTTCCCCACAAGGCCACTCCTGCCTCTGCAATGGAACTGGTCCAACCACTGTCCTGCAGTAGTGTTCCCAGTGATCTGAGTGCAGCCATTTCTATATGAAGGCCACCAAACATGATCAAACACTTGTCCTCTCCATATTCAGACCACGTCCACTGGATTTGCTTTGCCAGAGCATACAAAGGTTGGTCAGCAGCAACAACAGGGGTCTGCCCTGGGTTCAGGAAAGCCACTGTATCACAAATCTTCTTCAGGACATGCTTGATTGTTGCAACAGAGTGAGCCTGGTCTCGCATCAGGGGCATCAGTGCAGAAATGCTCACTTCAAATGGCTTGCTCCTCTTCTTTGTTGCATGGTGGGCTGACCATGTGATGCAGACTGCATCTGCCACATCCTCAGTGAGGAACACCTCTTCCAACCAGCAATATTCGTCCTTCAAGTGTGACTGAATTGAGTGAGGTGATGGGAAGGAATGGCATACGACTGGAGGAGGGTTTTGATTCTTTGTAATGTAAGCTGGGCGGACATTGGTGTATGCTTCCGGAAGCTCTGGAACTGTCTTCATCTTCATGTCCGAATTCAGTTTGAGTACTTCACGTTCTTCACCAGCATTTTCAGGGCTTGGATGTTGAAATATGGACAAACTGGTACCATGGAAGGAAGTTTGAGCTGTGGTCGCAGACGGATTATGGTCTATGTTGTCCAGAGCTGCAGTAGTGAACAACTGCTTTCTCAAGACTGGTGGACAGACGACTCCATCTTCCACGTACTGGGCTACAACCGCTTCTCCCAGCTGAGCTGATATTTCAAGGACTCTGTCATATGATATGCTGAGCCCATTCCCATAGAGCATATCAATGAGTTGTCTCTTTCTGGTTTTGGCAAACACGGTCATGCCAATATAGACAGCAAAAGGTGTCTCACGGTCCTTGGAATGCCTGTGGACTTCTGTGCCTTCTTTGTACTTGGCAGTACAGTTGAACTGCAAGAGCTGCGATATAGCAAGGTCTGACTTCGATGCTCCATGTTGGAGTTGGGACTTAATGTCTGCACCATGTTCAATCATGCATACAAATTGCAAAAGTGATGGTGGTACAGCCTGTTCTAAGTTTTCATTGTGACATATGCTGCTGAAATGTGACTTATGATTAAGCATGTCTCGTCTAATCATCCCAGCAGCTTTTGCCAGATGGATTGCTTCACCATACTTGGATGCTTGTGCAAGCATTGAGCCCACATCTTTCTCAAAAGCCAGCATGACATCTCGTCCCTGGTGATGAGCTTGCAACTCAGGGAGTGACAAAGCAGCTGGTCCTTCAGTCGAGTAGCATGAACCTGAGGTGATTCAACACCCAGCTGCTCCAGTCTCTGCTTATAAAGTGTGGTCAGATCAGCAAGCCTGAAAATGGGTGGATCTGTACCATCACTGGCAGCTTTTATTTCATTGATGTGAGTGACCAGTTCAGAGAAGGCAATTGGATATGCTTCCTTCCAGTTGTCCTGTGCTCGCTCTTGCTCTTGGACCCTTAGGTAGTCTCGTTCTTTGTTATACAGAGCCACCAAGCAGGCGAAATGATACTTCAGTTCTTGTGCTATGACATCTCCGCCACTCAGTTTGGCAAGTAGTTTCCCATCATTTAGTGTTCTTGCACATTCATTTATTCTCATATTCACTTTCATTGTCATTGCTTCTCTTAGCCCACCTCCTTGAGTCTCACATAGAAAACACTCTATTTTTTTTTCTCTTGGGCCTTTCTTGCCATATTGCTTCTACCACCCTCATTCCTGGTAGCTGCTGGGGTTGATCTTTTTTCAGCTCTTTGTAAATTTGTGTTGTTAAACAGGAGCCTACACGTCTCATGATAGTGTGCCTTGTTTCGTCTCAAGGTTTCCTCTATCCCTCCACCTTCATCAAGTCTTGCAGGGTCTATATTGATTGGTAGTTGATGAAGTGATTGAAACCGAGGAATATTCCTTGCCATGGTCACATACCCATCATCTCCTTTTTTGACAGGATTGGTCTGGGGAGACTTTAGATCTTCCTTTTTATCTAGTTGACATATGCAACACATGGTCCAGTCAGTGGTCCTTGATTTACTTGTAGAGCTAACAGCCATGTCTGGTCTGACATTTAGTTTCAAAGGCTGATGCTTTTACGACCCTGGAACTGAGAAAATATAGCCTATTAAAATATAACCTGATGAATTTTTGCGGCCAATGCTGATGCAAATGTTAGAAAGAAGAGAATGTATTTTTACATCAATATATCTGCCAGTATTCTTTATATAAGCTACTGTCGAGTCAACTATCATCTATCAACTACTGTCAACTATCAAGAATTACTTCATGAAATGCTTAAAAGAACAACAAATTTGAATAATTGTTTGCTAAACTTGTTTCTGTATAGCCTAATTTAAGATTTTATTTTAACAGTGGACGGACATCATGAGTTGAATGTATTTATTTATTGGGCAAAAAATCCTCGTATTAATGTTTTACAAAATAAATTTTTTGTGTTCTACCCTATTTAAAGTCACAAAATCCAACTTACCAGACTTGAAAACATAGGAATGGACACCAAGATCAAACAAATCGAAAAACTACACACACTAATAAAAGAGGTGATTTTGGAGGCTAATTTGGCAGCCATCTTGAAAAAATGTCCGCCATCTTCGATTTTCAAATGTCCAATCGGACAGATTTGATCAGAAGCCTTTGGAGAACAAATACACCAAATTTCATGCTTGTATCATAATTTGCACAATTCCACTCAAATTCTGCTTTTATCCGCTCCACTCAAATTAGTAACAAGTAAAAAAGTAAAATAATAATAATATATAAAAATAATAATAAAAATAATAGCAATAAAACAAAAACAATAAATAAAAATAAATACCCAGTCTACATACACTCAGACTGTTCTCCCTGCTTCTTCTGGCTTCAGTGATCGAACAATAGCAATACCAATGTAAAAACAATAAATAAAAATAAATAACCACAATCTACATGCACAGCACTCCTGCAAAACTGTTGTCAATTGCTTGTTCCACTGCTGCATCTGCAGGCGACACAGGTGTGTTCACTGTGCTTTTACAGCGATTAATAAACACGATTATTCATTGATTTCAATCAGCATATATAATGCTGATTGTACATATATATATTAAAGGTGTGTTGCATTGTAATACAAAATATCAGTGTCATCCTGTTAATACTTACCTGCAGTACCACCCCACACCACACGCAGAGGTACAACCGGAAGTGATGTGCTACTTCCCTGTGATATGGATGCCAGACAAGAGACCTGCAAGACAAGTAGACATGTGAAGTTAGTTTTGATGTACTGCATTAAGTGGATGATTAAACAGTTAACCTGTATCCTGGACTGACCCATCATTTCAAGTGAAGTTACCACAATTCTCACAAAACATAAAAACATCATCTCTATTGGCAGTCAAAGGAATGTCGGGGTTAGCATGCTAGCGGGTGTGAGCATGATCTTTCAGAACCCTTCCTGATGCTGGCACAGGGGCAATCTAGGAACCCATTGGCTATCGTTTGATGACGATTTTAGCCTCGAGGGGCAAGGGCCAATATTTCTAGGGTTCCGGTGTAGCCAGCGGATATCCGGGCCAAGACTACCTCTTCTGTGCGCTGTTAATTGTTTCCAGTCTGATTAGCAACTTGAGATGTGTGAATGGAATTGGAGTTGAGAGATGAGGTCTACAGTCTCTGGATTGTTTCACAAGTAGCTACTAAAAAGCTAAATCGTCTACAGACGGTAGCTGTTGGGTTCCAAGATTACATTTCATCCAATGCGCTCTGCCTCTTTTGCTCTCCACACGGACTGTTTACCCAGATGCAACCAAAGCCCGCTCAAACGTGATTGGTCAATACTACTTGGACTACAAATGGAAACCTGAACCCAAAATCTTGTCCCTTGCCTACAGATTCTGCGTTCATATGCAGATATCTGTTTAAATTGAGATTAGCACAGGGGTATAGCCTATGGTCTTGATCAGAGTTCGGTTTGTTTCTTTAAAAAATTAATATACTACATATTGCTCATTACTACATCCAAAAGTGACGAACTACATTGCATTACTTCGTCAGAAATATTATTCTTTACAGGTCCGTGTACGAAGTATAATTCATTTACAGTTGTTCACGTTGTATAATGAAAAAGGCCAGTTTCGGGTCCGTGTACGAAGTATAATTCATTTACAGTTGTTCACGTTGTATAATGAAAAAGGCCAGTTTCGGGGGTATTGCGTAATTTCATTGTCCGAGACGTGCAATGCAATTCAGCGCGCCAAAGCGTCAGCTTGTTCCATTATCCAAGTTGTACAATGAAAATTGAACAAGGAAGTGGAGAGCCGGAAACAGAGACAGCTCGCCTTCAAAGTAAAGCTCGCCTTATAAGTAAAAGTCGTGCGTTTTGAAGCGTGAATTTAATTTAAGGAGAGCTAAACTAAATAAATAAACAAATAGCCTCAATGTCTTCAACGTTTTCCAGGCCAAGGACCCCCAAACTGATAGATGGAGTGGGGACCCCCTACTTATGTTGTGTAAAATTGTGTTTTATATTAAACTGGTCCTATAGTGCCATGTATAAATGTACCTTGTTATTGTGCATTCAATACTAAGATATTGAAATAATACACAGGTTCATATATTCATGTGCAAGGTACAGTGAGTAGGGTGGCCATGCCACTGCCATTCATAAACATAATGTAGCGTCCGCCAGGACGCGTTGGAAAGACGACGCAGCTGTTCAGCAAACAACATTTATTGTTGCAACAGAACAGGTTACTGTCGGCCGTAACCACGCCAAAACAACTCCAACATAAAGTTAGCCGTAACTCTCTCTATGTTCCTCGCGCTCAACCCAGGCTCGCTCACACACACACACACACACACACACACACACACACACGCACGCGCGCGCGCGCGCACTCACACAGCCCTCATTTATGGGGGTATTATTGAGACAATATTATTTGTGTGTGCGTGTCTCAATCTGTGTGTGTGTAATAAGATTTGTGTGTATTCACATTTGTGTGTATTCACATTTGTGTGTGCGTAATAAGATTTGTGTGTCTGTATTCACATTTGTGTGTGTGTAAAGAAATCTGTGTGTCTGTATTCACATTTGTGTGTGCGTAATAAGATTTGTGTGTCTGTATTCACATTTGTGTGTGTGTAAAAAATGCGTACTGAGATCTGTAAATGTCTGTCATCAGTTATAACTCAGACGGGAGCTCTGATTGGCCGTCTTTTTACACGTGGATTTTGGCACACTTCTGCCGTACAGATCTGCAAATTTGCGATCCGTGTGTAAAAACGATTCGTCTGTAACTTCACGCAATACAGTCTACACACCACTAGTCGGCGCGTAGCACCCAGTGACGTTAAGCGTGTCATTGTCATGGGGAAGATGGCTGCCGTTAATGACACTGGCCATTTTAGATAGAAAATATAATATAAACTTCGAAAAACTCATGGGTAAGTTAACGTTTGTTTTCCTCATAAATAAACGCATTGTAAAGCCCATGAGTTGTTCGAAGTTTCCGACGACCGGCCAGTGTCATTAACGGCAGCCATCTTACCCATGACAATGACACGCTTAACATCACTGGGTGCTGCGCGCCGACTAGTGGTGTGTAGACTGTATTGCGTGAAGTTACAGACAAATCGTTTCTACACACGGATCGCAAATTTGCAGATCTGCACGGCAGAAGTGTGCCAAAATCCACGTGTAAAAAGACGGCCAATCAGAGCTCCCGCCTGAGTTATAGCTGATGACAGACATTTACAGATCTCAGTACGCATTTTTTTTTACACACACACAAATGTGAATACAGACACACAAATCTTATCACAAACACACAAATGTGAATACAGACACACAGATTTGTTTACACACACACACATGTGAATACAGACAGACACATCTTATTACGCACACACAAATGTGAATACACACAAATGTGAATACACACAAATCTTATTACACACACACAGATTGAGATACGCACACACAAATAATATTGTCTCAATAATACCCCCATATCATTCCATAGACATATATACATAGACGCCTCATGACGTGATGGAACGTAACCCAGCGTCGCCGCCATATTGGTAGGGAGTCCTCACTCTAGTCTAGCATAGGAGTCAACGGGAGAGCAAGCTATGCCAGTATGTTGTGCAGCTTACGGCGCAGTATGACACCAGATCGCGTGGGATTACCTTTCACAAGTAAGATTGAACAATAATTCTTATTATTAAAAAAAAAAAAAAAAAAAAAAATTCGTCCTGTATCATAAATAAATCTCTGCCATTTGTAACAAACCAAACCGTGTGAAAATCCGGTAAAAATTCGGGGAGTTATGCTTATTATTGTAGTTGGGGATACGCCTTCCTCCATAGAAATGAATGCACTGGGGGCGCACTGGGCCCCCTACCAAGATGGCGGCCGCGCTGCTACGTCAGCTCTAACGGGCAGCGTCAGTCTATGAGGCGTCTATGTATATATGTCTATGCCTCATTCCGTCAAAAACTACAACACCACACCGGATCTAGAGCGGAAACAAAACAGGCACGCCGCACACACTTGTTTAAGAGTAGTAGACGTTACGTTTTGAGTGGATGGCGAGCGCGAGACGCCGAAATGGATACCAATAATATTCTGAATGGAAAGTTTACTTTTAAAAAGTTGCCAAATGGTTCCATTGACAAGACCAAAGTGATCTGTGTGTTTTGTCGTTGTGAACTGAGCTATCATCGCAGCACGTCCAGTCTGAAATACCACTTGCAATATCAAGCATTTTTACTGTACCATTTTGGAGAACTTCAACAATAAAAGTCCCATATGAGTCCCATCGGATAGCACAATTGCATATATTTGAACTGCTGTAAAATCAATTTGCTCAATATTCCCTGACTATGGGTGGTATGATTTACAGTAGTTTTGTGCTATCCGAAGGTACACATATGGGACTTTTATTGTAGAATATCTCCAAAATGGTACAGTAAAAATGCTTGATATTGCATGTGGGTGTAGTCCTACATGTGTACAAGTCAAATATACCACCCATGGCCAGGGAATATTGAGCAAAGTGATTTTACAGTAGTTCAAATATAACAAAACATGCCACTTGGAGGCACAAATATGGGACTTTTAGTTTGGCATTTCTCCACATTGTTGCAATAAAGATACTTGATATTAAGTTTTTCATTCATCATGGGCGCATGAAACACTTTAATACAACATATTTCATTTAAATGTAGGTTTTAATTATAGCTTACGGTTCTTAATACATTTATTTTGAAAAACCGGAAGTGAATACGCGGTTTCTCCGCTTCTACCGTAATGCTGAGAATATTTGTACACTCGAAATATAAGTGCGGCTCATTTGACCACGGTGATCGGAGGAACGGCTGGCTTGACCGCAGTCCATCAAGTGGTATTTCAGACTGGACGTGCTGCGATGATAGCTCAGTTCACAACGACAAAACACACAGATCACTTTGGTCTTGTCAATGGAACCATTTGGCAACTTTTTAAAAGTAAACTTTCCATTCAGAATATTATTGGTATCCATTTCGGCGTCTCGCGCTCGCCATCCACTCAAAACGTAACGTCTACTACTCTTAAACAAGTGTGTGCGGCGTGCCTGTTTTGTTTCCGCTCTAGATCCGGTGTGGTGTTGTAGTTTTTGACGGAATGAGGGCTGTGTGAGTGCGCGTGCGTGTGTGCGCGTGTGTGTGTGCGTGTGTGTGTGTGTGTGTGTGTGTGTGTGTGTGTGTGAGCGAGCCTGGGTTGAGCGCGAGGAACATTAGGAGAGAGTTACGGCTAACTTTATGTTGGAGTTGTTTTGGCGTGGTTACGGCCGACAGTAACCTGTTCTGTTGCAACAATAAATGTTGTTTGCTGAACACCACTGCGTCGTCTTTCCAACGCGTCCTGGCGGACGCTACATTATGTTTATGAATGGCAGTGGCATGGCCACCCTACTCACTGTACCTTGCACATGAATATATGAACCTGTGTATTATTTCAATATCTTAGTATTGAATGCACAATAAGTTAACAAGGTACATTTATACATGGCACTATAGGACCAGTTTAATATAAAACACAATTTTACACAACATAAGTAGGGGGTCCCCGCTCCATCTCTCTATCAGTTGAGGACCCCTGATTGAGGCTATTTGTTTATTTATTTAGTTTAGCTCTCCTTAAATTAAATTCACGCTTCAAAACGCACGACTTTTACTTATAAGGCGAGCTTTACTTTGAAGGCGAGCTGTCTCTGTTTCCGGCTCTCCACTTCCTTGTTCAATTTTCATTGTACAACTTGGATAATGGAACAAGCTGACGCTTTGGCGCGCTCAATTGCATTGCACGTCTCGGACAATGAAATTAGGCAATACCCCCGAAACTGGCCTTTTTCATTATACAACGTGAACAACTGTAAATTAATTATACTTCGTACACGGACCTTTACACTACTTTTATATTACTTTGGTAATACTTTTGGCCTATGCGATGTAAATGTGCAATGTAAATCAATCTACCAATCATACTTTTAAAATCATATCCTATAAGATAGAATAATGTCACACTAGAGACAAGCTAATAGGAAAATTACATAGAAATATATTACATAGAAATATCTTAAAAGGTACACTGTGTAAAATGTAGTGATTACAACAAACTCAATACCCCACCTCTCCATTTCCAACGACGTAGGAGAAGCTACGGTGGCTTGTACTGGCCTGTAAGGTGCCAGTAGGGGCTAAGGGTGCAATAAATACTGGTAATTTAATATACTGTCCAAAAGACGCTGTGATCGCGTCTTTAGTTCCCAGCGTCAGATCACTGTAATTCAGAGTGTGAATATCTGTTGAATATCCAATATCCTTCAGATGTGTGACTCTTTTAATACACCACCACAGTAGTGCTATGCTGCTATAAATGTCACATTCAGTTTTGATAGTGGGACGTTCCTGGCGGGATACCCTACAATTTACTGTTGTAGAGCTAGCTAGTTACATATCTAAACTGCCATTATAATGTTATATCCATCCACATTTTGTAACGTGAGACATATCTGGTTTAGTTAGGCTATTGTTTAGAGCAGGGTAATTTGTCTATTGTGTCGAAATATTGACCAAACGATGGCTCTATAGAGAGGAGTGCTGCTGCCTGACCGTCTCCTGGGCAGGTAGGCACCTGAGCAGATATACACAGCTAGACACACGGGTCTCATACCGGTGATCACGTCTTTAGTTCACCATGTCACATTGCTAATTCAGAGCGTGAATATTTGTTGAATATCCAATATCTTTAACTTAAAAAAACAAACACTTTTAAACTAGATAAACTGCTATTGAGATTATCTTAATACACCACCACAGTAGCGCTATGCTACTATAAATGTAATTTTCAGTTTTGATGTCAGGACATCCCTGGTGGGTGGACATTATTGTAAAACGTATCCAATGTTGGCGAACAAACCTATTTTAGTCTCAACAACAATATGCAACGGCGAAGGTTTTATTTATCTATAGCTGTTTGTCAAATCTGGGCTACTGTAGAAACATGGCAGTGCAACAATGGCGGCCTCCGTGGACAGCCTGATCTCAAAACAAGCGTCGTACATATGTGTACGAACTGTCAGTGCACGTTGATTCGTAAAAATGTATACGAATTTATACAGTAGTTAGGTCCGGTCAAACTATTTAGCGATTTCTGATTGGACAAGACGCCGTGGGTGACTCTTCACAGCTACTAATCACTCCGCATACGGCAATTTGGCAATGCCGCCGAAAAACAGAAATATCCGCCAACAGACCCACTCAAGTCATTGTGACGTTGTGACATAGCTGACAAGGTAAGTGGTTTCTGTTAGCTTGCTCCTATTTTGTTCCTATTTGCTCCTATTGTAACATAAACGAATGCGTTATGCATATGAAATTATTAACAAATGTTGGTTTTGGACGTTATTAGCGAAAGCCCTTTTAGCCCAGCCAAAATAAACAGACCAATCTAGGTGCCTTTTTAGCTTGCTTGCATTCCAGCCCAATGCTAATTGTAATAGCCCCATGCCTAACACGGTTCTTTTACATAAGATAAGATGTGGTAGCTATTCAAACTCTGTGCATATAACAATTCTTATATAGTACAATTGATCAATTAGAAGGATCGTTTTTCATTCAGTCAGAATAAGTGAAGTAGTAGGCTAATCAATGTTGAAATGGTTAACAAATCAAGCCAGTGAGATTAGCTATGGATTGCGCTATGGAGTGCGTGTGCGCCAGAAGCACGTATGAGTTTTTTTTATGCAAGTCAAATATCAACTAGGCCTATAGGTCTACCAAACTAAATTACTAACCAGCTAATTACAGTGTACCTGAAATGTGCTATATATTAAATTCGGAGTCAGACATCCCAGTTGTAGAAAGTTAGCCCTTCCATATTCTACCTGTGCACTTAACACAGGTGCTATCACTATTTATCAGAACTACCTGGCTGCTGATGAGATGGTTTACTACATGTTTAGGAGATATATTTGGCAGGACTATTTATGGGGGTATTATTGAGACAATATTATTTGTGTGTGCGTATCTCAATCTGTGTGTGTGTAATAAGATTTGTGTGTATTCACATTTGTGTGTATTCACATTTGTGTGTGCGTAATAAGATGTGTCTGTCTGTATTCACATGTGTGTGTGTGTAAACAAATCTGTGTGTCTGTATTCACATTTGTGTGTTTGTGATAAGATTTGTGTGTCTGTATTCACATTTGTGTGTGTGTAAAAAAAAATGCGTACTGAGATCTGTAAATGTCTGTCATCAGTTATAACTCAGGCGGGAGCTCTGATTGGCCGTCTTTTTACACGTGGATTTTGGCACACTTCTGCCGTGCAGATCTGCAAATTTGCGATCCGTGTGTAGAAACGATTTGTCTGTAACTTCACGCAATACAGTGTACACACCACTAGTCGGCGCGTAGCACCCAGTGATGTTAAGCGTGTCATTGTCATGGGGAAGATGGCTGCCGTTAATGACACTGGCCGGTCGTCGGAAACTCATGGGCTTTACAATGCGTTTATTTATGAGGAAAACAAACGTTAACTTACCCATGAGTTTTTCGAAGTTTATATTATATTTTCTATCTAAAATGGCCAGTGTCATTAACGGCAGCCATCTTCCCCATGACAATGACACGCTTAACATCACTGGGTGCTGCGCGCCGACTAGTGGTGTGTAGACTGTATTGCGTGAAGTTACAGACAAATCGTTTCTACACACGGATCGCAAATTTGCAGATCTGCACGGCAGAAGTGTGCCAAAATCCACGTGTAAAAAGACGGCCAATCAGAGCTCCCGCCTGAGTTATAACTGATGACAGACATTTACAGATCTCAGTACGCATTTTTTACACACACACAAATGTGAATACAGACACACAAATCTTATTACGCACACACAAATGTGAATACAGACACACAGATTTCTTTACACACACACAAATGTGAATACAGACACACAAATCTTATTACGCACACACAAATGTGAATACACACAAATGTGAATACACACAAATCTTATTACACACACACAGATTGAGACACGCACACACAAATAATATTGTCTCAATAATACCCCCATAACTATTGCTCTCTGAGTCCGGGATGTCCGCCTCTGAATAAACTTGACTTGACAATTCCTATTTTAAAAATCTGTATGTTTGTATGTCTTACTGTATGTTTGTAGAATAATGCCAGGTTCAAGATATAAGCAGTGCACCTCTTGCATGGCCCAAATATTTGTGGCATGCAAGAGGTGCAAAGCTTGTGGGGCGGAGCAGCCACTGAAGGTGGCACTAAACCGTAAGCGGGCTAAGGCCACAGAGGAGTGGGCGAGGCGGATGAGGAAGGGCCATAATGTGCCCAAACTAATCGATAAAGCGAGTGCCTTGGTGAGTGTCAGTGATTGCTAGTTGGCCTGACTTACACTCACCTAACCATTTTTTAGGTACACCATAGTAATACCAGGTTAGACCCCTTTTGCCTTAAGAACTGGGCAGTGGTAGTGTAGCGGTCAAGGAACCTGACTAGTGTCCTATCCCAGAAAGTTGTGGGTTTGAATCCTGGCTGCCACCATTGTGCAAGGCACTTAACCCCAAGTTGCTCTCGGGGAGATTGAATATTTGAGAGTTTTGGAGAAAAGCGTCTGCTAAATGCATAAATGTAAAGAACTGCCTTAATTCTTTGTGGCATTGATTGAAAGAGATGCTGGCTGGACGCACTTGCACCAGCTACAAGATACTGTCCTATTACAGTAATATGCACCAAAATGTTTGACCCCCAAAAGATGGTCTAACCTGATATAAGTATGGTTTACATAATGATTGGTTAAGTGAGTGTAACCTATATTTCAGACCACTTTCATACATAGCAGGCTATTCTGAAGAACTGTGATTTTGCTGTCCTAAGTTTGTACAAATTATTCAAGAATGTGTGCATCTGTACAACATCTTACAGCTTATTTTCATTTTACAGATTCACCAATTTCATCAGGTGGGCCTGTCCCCAATCCTCCTTTTATCTCACCCCGGCCCCCAGCGTGTAAAGGCCGAACTGCTGACCGAATTACATCCACTGGAAGAAGAAGAAAGCAGAGCTTTAGCCAAGATAAAGGCCCTGTATCGGTCAGTGGTCCTTCTGGGTAAGATTATTATCTCTGCGATACCACTCTGTGCCATCACCACATCTTATCTGAACATACATTCATCTGAACTTAATTCGTTCATTCATTCATTCATTCATTCATTCAATCGAAATGCTTGTTTAAATAAGGTAGCCTAGAATGTGGCTATTAGACCTAGGAGTAGGCTGTTAGCTGCTCACATTTTTTTTTTCTCTGAAGAAAATAATGTTTTTTTTCGGTGTTAGGGGCGGTGGTGGCATAGCGCTTAAGGAACCTGGCTAGCATGCTAGTAGCCTAGAAATTGTGGGTATGAAGCCACCATTGTGCCCTTGAGCAAGGCACTTGGCCCACTTAGTTGCTCTAGGGCAGACTGGCCCTGAGGTAATTGATGACAAATGTTAGTCGCTTTGGCATAGGATACAGACAAGTTTTTAATAGTCTTTTTTTATATTGCCAGTGCCACCAGTAGGATCTGCTGAACGATGCTGTTACCTGTCTGGGACGACTACTCTCGGGTAGTCATTCCTACCACCAAACTTTGAGAGCATGTTTGCAATTATTCGTTGGAACTAGAGCTTGTACAGTAGACACACCAAATTTGCAAATGATGGCTCAAACGATCAAGATTACCATCGTTGTTAGCCAATGATGGTTTGTAGAAACACACAGCTGAGTGGCTTCTCCTATTATGATAAATGCAAAAGCCATCAAACTTTTCCCTGAACATTATGGGCTCTATTATGATCAGTCTAAATCACAGTGTATTATCATCATGACACAAAGCTTATTCTTATCGTACACCCTCTTTTATTGAGCAATGCAACAAGGGTGCATAACTACACCTGCTTCTCTCATCCACATACACAATGCATTTACATTTACATTTAGGCATTTGGCAGGTGCTTTTATCCAAAGCGACTTACAAAAGAGGATAAACATTCAAGCTACAGCACAATTAGGGAAATCTAGGCTAAGGATGCAAATTGTTGGCATGAAATCAGCTTGAGCTAAAGTGTAGGAGGGTATTAACAGTGCAGTATTTAGGCCAGATGATGTTCTCGGAAGAGCTGTGTCTTCAGAGCCTTCTTGAAGGTGGAGAGGGTGAAGGCCGCGGTATACTCGCCGTTCCCAAGCTGTCGTGCGACAATGTGACGTCACGGGAGGACGGTAACTATTTATACTCGCGCTGGTGGCCGCGACAGTAGTTGCAGTCTTCTCCTGAACAGAGGTGGCGCCACTGAGGAAAGGCGACCGACTTTTCTATTTCTACGCAGTAGAAGAAGAGATATGCTAATACTGGCACCCCTGTGTCTTCAGGTTTACTATACAGCATTATGTCTATTACTTTACATTGCTATTATTCTACATCACTGCCACACCTGGTCAGCCATCAACAGTCCAGTGTATGGCAGCAGTTCTCATATGAATAGTGTTTGTAAGCATCCACCTTAATAACTTAGTGATTATCTTATATACTTTTATTTTGTAACTTAATGCCGCTTTGAGATAGTTTTTCAGCCACGTAATTCCACTCGTCTTTGACCACAACAACAGTAGACAGCACTTACGTAAAACCACGGTTTATTAGCGAATGAATATAGGCCTACACCACACAATAAAACAGAACATATAAAGAAAGAAGCCTTAGCAACAAGGCGCATTAAAATGTGCCTTCAAACTCGTCCGGGTTTGTTTCCGCTTTGTCGCGCGCCGCTGAAAAAAAAAGAGAGGTGTGCAACACGGCGCGAACGGGCCAAAATCCTGTCGCGCCGGCGAGATCTACGTCATTTTGACGTCACAATGGCGCGCGACAGCTTGGGAACGGCGAGTATACCGCGGCCTTAACTGTTGCTCTGGTAGCACTTGGAAGGTCATTCCACCAGCGTAGAACAACACCTGCAAACAGCCTAGATTGACCTGAGCGGGGTGCTGGGCGTGCCAGGCGACGTTCCTTAGAGGAGCGAAGAGGCTGGATGGGAAGTCGCAGAAGTTGCTGGCGCAGATCCATCAAGTACCCTGTAGGCCAGCATCATCACAATACATCTCACAATGAGTAGTTATTTACAATCGTTTGTAAATTGGTAATGACAGTTAAAAGTGTTTAGGGGAGCGGCACATATGGACATACTTTCTGGATCATTTGCTCATTTGAGGTACATGCTGGGAGAAAAATATATAGTTTTTACAAGGACATAAGTTGATTATTGTGTAAGACAAGGTGTTTAATCAATCCATTCTCCCTTTCACAGGCTGTGGGTGTCCACCAACCATGGTAGCCATTTTTATAATTTCATATCAATACTTAATTTGACTTTTTTTAATAAGGGAGAGGAGAGGAGGAAGGACAAGGTAGGCAAGAGGTACGGACAGAGGACGACATGATGGAGGTAGAGGAAGAGGAGGAGGCCGTCAGGGAGAGTGGAGGGCGAGACAAGCAAGGGGGACAGGCCTCCATCACGGAGGTGGAGGAGGAGGAGGAAGAGGAGGCCGTCAGGGAGGATGGAGGGCGAGACAGCCAAGGGGGACAGGCCACCATCACAGAGGAGGAGGAGGAGGAGGCCGTCAGGGAGAGTGGAGGGCAAGACGGGCAAGGGGGACAGGCCTCCATCACGGAGGTGGAGGAGGAGGAGGAGGAGGAGGAGGCCGTCAGGGAGAGTGGAGGGCGAGACGGGCAAGGGGGACAGGCCTCCATCATGGAGATGGAGGAGGAGGAGGCACGGACAGAGGAGGATGGCCAAGAGGAGACCTCAAAGGTAGGAATCACTGATGAGCATAACTGTGTGGTCAGACCGAGCTGTAAAAACTGTGACTACTGTCTTCAGCTTTCATTAACAGCTCAACAGTTGACACTTGTTGCTTTAGGCTGCTCTACTCTAGTAATTTTTACTGATCTTGTTCAAAATGCACAGTAAGGCATATTGTATTTTTTGCATTACTATCTACTTATGTACTGATACCTTCATTACACTCATGCAACATTTTGTAATGTGCAAAGTTGCATTAGTAATACGAGAGCTATTCCTTAGCAACCTAATCTCAAAAAGTGTGAACTCATACAATTCCATTTTTATGCTTACCTTGATCCAGCATTTGAAGAAGCTGAAGAAGACATTGAAGAAGGGGAAATCAAAAGGTGTGTCCATTGTGTTTTATTTACTTTCTTGAGTAATCTAGCACTGAGGCATTTGACCCTATTTAAACAATATGAACAGCATGAGCTGGTCCACAGATATCACAATGTTAGTTGAACACACAGTGCCTCTTTGTTTATTTGTTTACTCTGGTAAGAGAGTTAGTAATTAAATGTATCACACATGTCTATATGTTGTCAGTAGGTTGTGTGGAGTGTAGTGGCTCAAAGGCCACTTTCCCGATCAGGAAACTGGGCAGGAAAAGATGGAGGAAGGTTGGTATGAATTTCCAATGACTGAAGTTACACCAAGTTACAGTTTTTCACCCTTGTCTCAATACCATGTGTACCTTTTAAAAACTCTTAACACATCAGTGTTTCCCATACATAGACCAATGCGTGGCGGGCGCCACAGTATCATCACCAGCCGCCACAAAATGATTCAATGATTTTTTAATAAAATTTTTTTTTTACGCGATTTAAAAAAAATAACTGTCGTTCCATTCATCCAACTACGCACAGCCCTCTCCCTCTCCGTCTCGATCACACACACACACACACAAACACACGAGCGCATGCACACACACTGTCAGCTTATTCGCCCGCGCGCTTCTCTTCTCCATCCACAATGCGTGAGGCCTATATCAAAGGAAACCCCGAAACAGCGGGATATTTGCAGAGAAGACGGTCGGCGATATCTGGAGTTCGTATGTGCTCAAAACACACCTGCACAACATTATTGTTGACACAGAAAAGGATATAGCATAATTAACTCAACGTTATTGATGGTGAAACATCCTGCACCCTTATTCAGCACAGACAAAGTTGGTAACGTGTAACAATCAGCTCCTTAACTTTTTTTTAATGTATGTATTACTGTATTACTTAACGCACAAGGGGTTAATGAAATTAAATGTCTATGGCACAATCCTGATAAATGCATAATAATAATGATAACAATAACAATACGTTTCCTTCAGACGGCGCTGAAAGCAAACAACAAAGAGGCAGGTACCAAATTATTTTAGTAAAGCGCGAATGCGCTGTATATTAAGTGCACACATTTTCCCCGAATAATCCTTTGTCCCAATTTCCCCAAATTAAAACTAAAAGTCAAGCTTTATAGCCAGTCCCAAGGCTATTATTTTTAGTGCAGCAGTAAGTCTACTGGCGCCACCAATTCAAATTCACAGCCACACTTGAATCTCTCACGGACCGCCCCATACACCTAGCGCACCTATAAGCTAGGGTGCACGGTGACGGCCAAACCCTTAAAGAGATATCTCTCCCGTCCTTACCAATACACATACAGTGGACAGTACATATTTCACACAGGAACACATACATGCAAGTAATATTTCACATATTTCACAATAATATTTATATATACTGTATGTTCAAAATATAACTGTCCCTGTGTAATGGTAAATTTGACATTATTAATATGAAGGCGTCACAAACGTAGCAAACAATTAGGCGATTAAGGTGAGAAGGTATCAGTCTGAAATGAAGTTTAAACGTCAAATGGCGTGACTATGTTAATAATTTAAGCCAGAATGCTGCTGTGACACAGGCAGCTTTATGGGGGTATTATTGAGACAATATTATTTGTGTGTGCGTATCTCAATCTGTGTGTGTGTAATAAGATTTGTGTGTATTCACATTTGTGTGTATTCACATTTGTGTGTGCGTAATAAGATTTGTCTGTCTGTATTCACATTTGTGTGTGTGTGTAAACAAATCTGTGTCTGTATTCACATTTTTGTGTGTGTGTAAACAAATCTGTGTGTCTGTATTCACATTTGTGTGTGTGTGTAAACAAATCTGTGTGTCTGTATTCACATGTGTGTGTTTGTGATAAGATTTGTGTGTCTGTATTCACATTTGTGTGTGTGTAAAAAAAAATGCCTACTGAGATCTGTAAATGTCTGTCATCAGTTATAACTCAGGCGGGAGCTCTGATTGGCCGTCTTTTTACACGTGGATTTTGGCACACTTCTGCCGTGCAGATCTGCAAATGCGATCCGTGTGTAAAAACGATTTGTCTGTAACTTCACGCAATACAGTCCACACACCACTAGTCGGCGCGTAGCACCCAGTGATGTTAAGCGTGTCATTGTCATGGGTAAGATGGCTGCCGTTAAATGACACTGGCCAGTCGTCGGAAACTTCGAACAACTCATGAGTAAGTTAACGTTTGTTTTCCTCATAAATAAACGCATTGTAAAGCCCATGAGTTGTTCGAAGTTTCCGACGACTGGCCAGTGTCATTAACGGCAGCCATCTTCCCCATGACAATGACACGCTTAACATCACTGGGTGCTAGCGCGCCGACTAGTGGTGTGTAGACTGTATTGCGTGAAGTTACAGACCAATCGTTTTTACACATCGCATTTGCAGATCTGCACGGCAGAAGTGTGCCAAAATCCACGTGTAAAAAGACTGCCAATCAGAGCCCCCGCCTGAGTTATAACTGATGACAGACATTTACAGATCTCAGTACGCATTTTTTACACACACACAAATGTGAATACAGACACACAAATCTTATCACAAACACACAAATGTGAATACAGACACACAGATTTTTCTACACACACACAAATGTGAATACAGACAGACAAATCTTACTACGCACACACAAATGTGAATACACACAAATGTGAATACACACAAATCTTATTACACACACAGATTGAGATACGCACACACAAATAATATTGTCTCCCCCATACAGCTATAGCTGAAGGAACAGGTGTATGGGGGTATTATTGAGACAATATTATTTGTGTGTGCGTATCTCAATCTGTGTGTGTGTAATAAGATTTGTGTGTATTCACATTTGTGTGTATTCACATTTGTGTGTGCGTAATAAGATGTGTCTGTCTGTATTCACATGTGTGTGTGTGTGTAAACAAATCTGTGTGTCTGTATTCACATTTGTGTGTTTGTGATAAGATTTGTGTGTCTGTATTCACATTTGTGTGTGTGTAAAAAAAAATGCGTACTGAGATCTGTAAATGTCTGTCATCAGCTATAACTCAGGCGGGAGCTCTGATTGGCCGTCTTTTTACACGTGGATTTTGGCACACTTCTGCCGTGCAGATCTGCAAATTTGCGATCCGTGTGTAGAAACGATTTGTCTGTAACTTCACGCAATACAGTCTACACACCACTAGTCGGCGCGCAGCACCCAGTGATGTTAAGCGTGTCATTGTCATGGGTAAGATGGCTGCCGTTAATGACACTGGCCGGTCGTCGGAAACTTCGAACAACTCATGGGCTTTACAATGCGTTTATTTATGAGGAAAACAAACGTTAACTTACCCATGAGTTTTTCGAAGTTTATATTATATTTTCTATCTAAAATGGCCAGTGTCATTAACGGCAGCCATCTTCCCCATGACAATGACACGCTTAACGTCACTGGGTGCTACGCGCCGACTAGTGGTGTGTAGACTGTATTGCGTGAAGTTACAGACGAATCGTTTTTACACACGGATCGCAAATTTGCAGATCTGTACGGCAGAAGTGTGCCAAAATCCACGTGTAAAAAGACGGCCAATCAGAGCTCCCGTCTGAGTTATAACTGATGACAGACATTTACAGATCTCAGTACGCATTTTTTACACACACACAAATGTGAATACAGACACACAAATCTTATTACGCACACACAAATGTGAATACAGACACACAGATTTCTTTACACACACACAAATGTGAATACAGACACACAAATCTTATTACGCACACACAAATGTGAATACACACAAATGTGAATACACACAAATCTTATTACACACACACAGATTGAGACACGCACACACAAATAATATTGTCTCAATAATACCCCCATACAGGTGAGGTGGAAAACAGATTAGTAGACACGTTTAAAAAAATCATAGGTGGGGAAAGTAATTTCTATTCGTCTGTTCATGATGGTTATTCAATGTATTTTGTGCTAAAGCAACACAAACATCAACACTGTTTGGCTCCCAAAGCATATGGTTGTGGTGAGTGTGTTAAGAGTTTTGAACAGGTACACATGATATTGAGACAAGTGTGAAAATGATTAATACTTAACAAATGTGATCTATGTCAAACTGTATGAGAATTTATATTTTATGTTTCAAATTGTTTCTGTTTTTGTGTTCACTACACATTGATTGTCATTGAAGTGTTGCTGAGTGACAGCATATGCTATAGAAAATGATTGGCAAACACTCCAATTTTAAATATAATGTAACTATACTGTAAATGTATCATATAAGATGATCATGCTCTCCTCTTCCCTGTATGTAATAACCTCATTGTCATTTACTTTGAATGTTCACAGGGTAGAGTGCCAGAGATCCAGGTATTCTGGCAACCATGTGTTTCCTGGTGAGTGTTTTAAATGGTATCAACAAATATCAGACCTCCAAACGTTGGGATGGCCCATTCAAGTGATTGATTTGAACTGATATGAACTACATTTCATGCTATTGCATTTTTGTGCACACTATATGGCAGAATAAGATGAAAAATGGACTGTAGTGTTACTAACATTGGGTCTATTAGAGGAATGGTGCAACATTGCACAATAGTGGACAGTATCTCAATTTCAGTGTCTATTTTTTTTTCCCTCTTAACTTTTTTTTACAAGTATTTCAACCTTAAAGGTGGACAGGTGTGGCACGGTTTCATTTTGTCTGAAATCATAGGCTGTGCAACAAAACATAACAAACCACTTCCCAGCCTTGGTTTTCAACCACGTTCCAGCCAAACACCAAGACGGTTGGGGTTAATTCGTGTGCATATATTGGTGGTGTTTTATTCAGTAGCATGAATTTGAGAGTAGCGTTTTGTTTGGTGTTTTGGTATTTACATGGGACGTCAACAAAAGTGACATCATGCAGGAACTCATAGTGCGCCTTTAGAAGTCCACTTCTTTAAGTGTTTGCTTTGCATGCACTGTGTAATTCCTAGTTGTATTTTGTCTATTTTCTCTTTTTCTAGTGGGAAGACATGGCCTTTTTCCTGGGAACCAAGGGAAAATGTCATGACCTAGTGACATCTCTCACTTACACACACACTTTACTGTTTTCCTTTTCATAATAAAATTTCCTTTTCATAATAACATTTCTTTATGACTCATGGCTGTATTATTTTAAGTGTTAGACCACTGTCTTATCCTAGGTCTATCACCTGGGTATGTATGCTCCAACCACTGACTTTTTACTGATGGATGATGTAATGGCATGGGTGGTAGGCTACCCTCAACATTCAAAGAATCAAGATTCTTTGTTACATTTGTAATACAGTTTCCCAGCAGCATCAGCAGCAGCACCCCTATGACAATAACAATAAGAGCTGCACCTTGGCTCAAAGGGCCAACCCAGCTGCCTGGGGTCGTGCTTGTAATGTAGAGGGAACCTGTAAGTGTGTGTGCAAGGGACAGGGGATCCCTAAGGTAGGCATGTGTGGCGTCTTGGGTGGAGTGGTGGTTGCACAGTTAAAAAAAAAATAAGGGGGGGGGGCAGTTATGGTGTGCTATTGGAGGGTCAAGGGACAGTGGGGGGGGGGCATAGTGGTGAATCAGTGAGCAGAGGGTGGCAATGAGATGCTGATGAGGGACAACATGGTGTGGCTGCCCGAATCAAACACAAGTCACTATCTCTTGCCTACAGAGTGACTTCAGGGTCTGCACCTACCTACCTAAACTCAATTATAACGGCTTACACCCCTGCTCGGGCGTTGCGCTCATCACAACAGCACCGACTGGCCTTGACCTATTTCATTGACGCTGCACACGAGTGAAGAAATTGCTTCTGTTCAGAAACATCAGTATAGCCCTCGCAGTCTTTAATGTTCTATAGTCACCATGTGAATTCCTATGTTACTGAAACTTGATTGTCTTCCTCAAGTCGCTTTGGATAAAAGCGTCTGCTAAATGTAATGTAATGTAATGTAACAACATGGAGGTCAGTGTCTTAACAACTGAGCAAAAAACATATATGTACAGTAAAGTAGCGTAAACAAATAAAGTACATCAAATGATCCAAAGAAACTCAATGTTTCTCTCAATACATCTCTACAACAACGACGACAAATGAATAATGCTAGCTGAATGTCCAGTGGTGATAGCTAATGGCAACGGATCCTCTGCTGGGAACTATCAGAAGCTAATGTGCCTTAGCATTGTTTTACATGGGAGTCTATGCAGGTGTCGTAATTTTGAATGTATCGATAGCTTTGGTTTTAGCCTACAATATGTTGTGGTTATGTAGACTTATGCTCGTGTGTAGCAATGCCAGGAATCATTTCGCGACTTGTAGCCCTACCTATTTTAACCTACCAAAACTCGCCCTCTGCGGTTTTTGCAACCCAAACCCTAGGTTTTCTTTTTTGATTATAATCACAAAACAAAACTGCTCAAGTGAACTACAAATGTCAGCGCCATGGCTGTAAGCATCGTTGAAATGAACGGTATACTCATGGGAAATGTAGTTTAATCACAGAAAAGGCTTATTTAAAAATATATACAATAGTTTTATATATAACTTCATAAACATGTTAAATGTATTAACATTTCTCATCTACTTCAATATGAAGTCAAAACTTGTAACATTGTCATTATTATACAATAAAGATTAGATACCCATGGATGCACATGAGCAACCCAGTCTCATATAAAAACGTACCCTGACTACGTTGGTCCAAAGTGCCAAACGTAGAGGGGTTACAATAATGGCCCTTAAATTGTATGACTGTTACATTTTTTCTGCCTATTGTTTTCCCATGGTTTTGCGTCCAAGTCACGTGACTTTCAAGGTTCGCGTGACTTTTTCAGATTCCACAGGACTCCCTTGTGATGTCACTCCGTCTGACGGATCAAACCCTCGCCCACAACATGTCTGAGGTTGATTTGCTGATCAACACATTATTCCGTGGCAGCGGGAGAAACTAATGTTGACAAAGTGACGAGTTACGATCGGATGTTTGTCCGCTGTTTAATTTTGATGGTGTGTTGGCATCCGTCCTGTGGTTAGTTATTACTCCTGTATCAGAGCTATAGAGTAAACAACTCTATAAACAACTCTATGTTTACTCTATAGCTCTGATTCCTGCACCATGTTTCAATGACGTCAGGTTGCTAGGGGCTACGGCTGACAGACGCCACCTGTCCCATTGGGAGGACCTATCAGCCGGAAGTACTGTCCTTACTGTACTATTGTTTATGTTGTAATGTCATAAGTGTTGCCAATAAAGTTTGTTAAAAAAACAACAACAACTATTATTGTCCCACACCACAATGTATGTCCCACAATGTTAACTCCAAACAATTCATGTTTGTCCAATTCATGGACAAACAAAGCAGCTGGAAACACGTCTAAAAACACTTGAAATAAAATGTAGCCTATATTTATATGTTTACAACATCAATCTCCCTATAGCCTAATATGAACAAAATATGATCAGGTTATACTTTCTCTCTTGAAAACGGGCAAAACGCTAACCCTAACCCGGAAAATGAATTTAAAAAACTACAAACGTTCGGAAAATGCAATACAATGAAGTGTGCGGCGCCATGTTTTTTCCGCCATGTTTTTTGTAGTTCTAAAATGTTTAGTTAACGTTTTCCCTATTATGTGAAAATGTGTCAAGGAACTTCGCAAGTGTATTATATGTTTTAGGGACCGGGGAGCACATTTATTTGGTCAGATTTCATTTTTACTATTGTTAATTGGGTGAAATCTGGTTTTGACCCTACCCAGTAGCGCCCCCTGATGGTTTGGCAAAGGCTACAAAGGCCATGATAGAAGAAGTCAAGAGCTTTCCAAAAATGTTTTCCCCATGTTTGTATCACATTGTGTTGCTTTTCTGTAAGCCTTTAAAAGAGCCTTAGGTTCAAGGTTCAAAGGGCATTCCTGAGGAGCAGGAACCACCCAGAATGTTCACAGTGGCAGATCTGTACTCTGCAGATCAAGACCTTTCCAACGGTGTCTTCATTGTCATCCATACGACAAAGTTTCATTTTTATCTTGCTCACTGCCAAGACACTTACTGATGTGTACTTTCTCACAGCCTATATAGAGCCAAGATGGATAAAATCACTAAAACATATTTTAAGGGATATTTAGTGGCAAAATGTGTTCAACATATTGATGGTGACCTTATCCTTAGTCATGCTTTTCAATTTGGAGCAGTTTAGACCCCATTTACCCCTTAAACTACTTAATGTTTCATATCAATATTTCCATATTACTTAATATGACCATTAAAATGAAACTTTGTCGTAGGATGACAATGAAGACACCGTTGGAAAGGTCTTGATCTGCAGAGTACAGATCTGCCACTGTGAACATTCTGGGTGGTTCCTGCTCCTCAGGAATGCCCTTTGAACCTTGAACCTAAGGCTCTTTTAAAGGCTTACAGAAAAGCAACACAATGTGATACAAACATGGGGAAAACATTTTTGGAAAGCTCTTGACTTCTTCTATCATGTCCTTTGTGGCCTTTGCCAAACCATCAGGGGGCGCTACTGGGTAGGGTCAAAACCAGATTTCACCCAATTAACAATAGTAAAAATGAAATCTGACCAAATAAATGTGCTCCCCGGTCCCTAAAACATATAATACACTTGCGAAGTTCCTTGACACATTTTCACATAATAGGGAAAACGTTAACTAAACATTTTAGAACTACAAAAAACATGGCGGAAAAAACATGGCGCCACACACTTCATTGTATTGCATTTTCCGAACGTTTGTAGTTTTTTAAATTCATTTTCCGGGTTAGGGTTAGCGTTTTGCCCGTTTTCAAGAGAGAAAGTATAACCTGATCATATTTTGTTCATATTATAGGGAGATTGATGTTGTAAACATATAAATATAGGCTACATTCTATTTCAAGTGTTTTTAGACGTGTTTCCAGCTGCTTTGTTTGTCCATGAATTGGACAAACATGAATTGTTTGGAGTTAACATTGTGGGACATACATTGTGGTGTGGGACAATAATAGTTGTTGTTGTTTTTTTAACAAACTTTATTGGCAACACTTATGACATTACAACATAAACAATAGTACAGTAAGGACAGTACTTCCGGCTGATAGGTCCTCCCAATGGGACAGGTGGCGTCTGTCAGCCGTAGCCCCTAGCAACCTGACGTCATTGAAACATGGTGCAGGAATCAGAGCTATAGAGTAAACATAGAGTTGTTTATAGAGTTGTTTACTCTATAGCTCTGATACAGGAGTAATAACTAACCACAGGACGAATGCCAACACACCATCAAAATTAAACAGCGGACAAACATCCGATCGTAACTCGTCACTTTGTCAACATTAGTTTCTCCCGCTGCCACGGAATAATGTGTTGATCAGCAAATCAACCTCAGACATGTTGTGGGCGAGGGTTTGATCCGTCAGACGGAGTGACATCACAAGGGAGTCCTGTGGAATCTGAAAAAGTCACGCGAACCTTGAAAGTCACGTGACTTGGACGCAAAACCATGGGAAAAGAATAGGCAGAAAAAATGTAACAGTCATACAATTTAAGGGCCATTATTGTAACCCCTCTACATTTGGCACTTTGGACCAACGTAGTCAGGGTACGTTTTTATATGAGACTGGGTTGCACAAAGTAGACTAGAGCAAAGATGATTGGATGGTCATTTGTCCATTTTAGAGTTTATAACAGAAAATATGAACTTCTAGGCTATTTGTGTCTGAAAAGTAAGCTTTCACATGTGTTTCATGACTGGTTAAGACTGATACTGACAAGAACATTTGATTGATTAAAACTAATGTTACTTTCAGATATAATAAAGTAGATCAAAGTTGATTGGATGGTCATTGGTAAATTTTAGAGTTTCTAACAGAAAATATGAACTTCTAACCTTCGATCTCTGAAAAGCAGGCTAGGCTATAGCTTTCACAGAGGGTGCGTTAAGAGAATTAAGTTGATTCAAATGTTACTTTCAGATGTAAAAAAAAGTAGAGCAAACATGATTGAATGGTCATTTCTCAATTTTATAGTTTATGACAGAAACAGCTTTTTTTTTTTATTTACAGTTTTTCTCAAGTCGCTTTGATGCTTTTCTCACATCACTAACATTTGCACAGAAGTTCATGCATTTCTTAAAACAAGTAAGGGGTAATTGACGACACGGCGTTCGTATATCAGAAAGTTAATGCACGTTCGAGGTGGTAATGCGATCACGACGCGAAGCGGAGTGGCCGTTAAATACACACACTATTTGTACAGTCATTTGAAACAAAGTTACACATTGTTATAGGGGAGTGAGTGAATACATTTTCACATTTTTACTGTTGGCCTAGGCTATATGATCTTCGCAATTCTACCGAATTTCACAACTGTAGCTCAACAATTCAATGTATTATATTTAAAGTGGCATGGAATATACAGGATGATATATATGATTTAAGATTAATATACAGAATACAGGATAATAATACATAATAAAAAAGAAAGGTGTGTGAGTACTGCACTGAGTGAGAGAGTGTGTGTGCGAGAGAGCAAGAGAAAGAGAGAGAGAGAAAGATAGGGAACAAAGAACATATGGTTGAAGTGAGACAGGCGAGGTGGGAGAGGTGAGAGAGGTGCACAAGCATAATTAGGTAGAGGGGGATGATTCACTCGAAATCCTCAAAATCAACCTCTTCAAAACTGTCTGAAACAGACTGAAAGCCTTCATGATCCCGGAGGGCATGTTCAAAGTAGTCATCCTCGGGGCTGGACAGTAGTTTGGCGTATGACTGTCTTGCCCTGACAGAAATCGAGTGCTGATTGGACAGTCTCCTCTTCAACACACAGTGGAGGCCTTCCAGACTGTCCTTGGAGAGGGCACAGTTTTCTGTCCAGGAATACAAGGAAGTTTATTTGTCACATGCATATGATTACTAATGTAAAGAATGCCATGAACTTGTAATTTCCTTCACCTATTGTCAAGTTAAGTGCATGAAAGTATTGAGCATACATTTTGTGCATAAAAGAGGGGGAAGGGTGGTGGTAGGTACTGTAGGAATGGGCAGGATAAGTGCATATACTGCATAAAGAACATTGGGAGATATTAGGATAACTTCAAATGTTGTCTTTATGTAGGCACTTAAAGTAACAGAGACAATATGATATTTTCTTACCATCAGTATTAAGGTGGCTGATGATATTCTTCAATACCTCCTGTCTTCTGTTAATGTAGGCCAGATGCTGAGTGGACTCCTTGATCAGGATTTTTCTCTCCTCTTGCAGTCTTCTAACTAACATCACATTATCGAATAGCTTTTTCTTCGTCAGGAAGTCTATTCCATCTAAAGTACAGAAAGAAGTGTGAGTGAGTGTGTGTGTGTGTGTGTGTGTGTGTGTGTGTGTGTGTGTGTGTGTGTGTGTGTGTGTGTGTGTGTGTGTGTGTGTGTGTGTGTGTGTAGGCGGTCCTGGCTAGATTTGCGCCCCGGGCTCGTGCGCCCTGGGCGGTCGCCCACATTGCCCATAGCATAAACCGGACCTGTGTGTGGTTATTCCGAAGGATAGGCATAGGTGGTGTCTGGGGTGGAGGGACAATTACAGGGGGTTAAGACATGGTTGTGTGCTGTATGCATGTAGGGGTTAGAGGGGCTTGCTGGTAAGGGGCAATGGTGTGCTGTGTATATTGGGCAGTGGATTACTGAAAGTGCCAAGTCAAGTCAAATGGGTATATTAAGCAGGGGTAGGTAAGTGCTAGGTGCATGCGTGTGTGGTATTCAGATAAAACCATACCAGAGGGTGGTAGTTGCCAAGGAAGGACAAAGTCGCCCTTTAAAAGGGCCTCTGATGGAGGAAGATGGCTGGCTGGTTGAGTAATGGCATTGTATCGTTCAACTGCAGATGTTAGAGCTTTCTTTTCATCCGTTATCTTCCGACGGATGATGTTCCGAGCAGAGTTTGTGTCTAAAAAACAAGATATTTTCATATGTCAACGTGGAAAACCTTGTGAAATGGACGTGGATTTGACCATAAATAACTTCATTCTAGCTAACGTTCAGATTGATAAGATAGATTGATAAATAGACTACCAAGTTTTACGACTGAATGTAGCACAACTTTCTGTTTAGTCTGTCTGCTGCTGTGTAGCACTTTTGCACAGACACTGGGTGCGGTATACCATGTCACTGCTAGATGGGAGAAATTCCTACACAGAGGGGCTTTAAGGCAACTGGACTTGTTTTTGGAGTAGCAGTATCGCAGTGACAGTATCAAAACGTACCATTCTGTCGATAGAGACGGAGAGTTCTCTGTCTGATACCAAGTGCCAACTCTTCAACTCTTCTCCTGAGAGTCATTGTGGAGGACTCCACACTGTTGTCTTCAGCTGAAGATCAACATTGCTTTTTATTACTATCAACTAATTCTGTTCCAGTGTGTTTGTGTAAAGTGTGTGTTTGTGACTGTGCAGGGTTTTTAAAACAATGGTTTGTAAAAGTATAAGATTTGCTCCACTCACTTTCGTCTTTTGCCCATCTTTCAACATCCAGGACACACTGATGTAACCTGTTTTCATCAATGCCCAATTCTGCCTGGAGAGAGGTGAGGCTGTCCAATGCCTCCTTGTGCTTCTTCTGGGTCTAAAGTATAAAGAGAGAGAGAGAGAGAGAGAGAGAGAGAGAGAGAGAGAGAGTTGCATACTACTCAGAAGCAAAGGGAGATATAGATTATAAATGATTACAGTGAATCTAGGTGATATAATATGTTACATATCAAGGTGCAGTGTGGATAAAAAGCAGCCAGGTGCAAGGAAATCATAGTGCAAAGGTGCAGTGCAGAGTTCAATATCTTGTTCAGTACAACAGTCACTACAAATCAAACATTACTTTCGGTTTTTCAGTTATTAAGAAGTTTGTCACCTTGACAAATCGCGCACACAGATAATGGGACAGACTGTCCACTTTCTGCTTATTCCAAACTATGCTCTGCAGGGTAAGAGTGCTGGTTCGACCTGAAAATGGAAATGAAGTGGTACATTTCTTTATGTGTAATTTTTTTAAGTCATAAAGTAATTGACTGATTCCATAGTATGTTTATAATACAGTTTATGTATTTATGCTATCTAATTTGAGTCCTTGGAGAACCTTTCTCACCTGCTTTACACATACATTTTGTGATGAAAGCTAGCCTGGAGAGGAAGCTATTAACTTGCTCCACCTCTTCACCCAGAGTACAGCCGGCACCACCTTGATTTCTGCCACCATGAAGGATCTGTTTGAATTGCAATATACAACTAATATCAAAAGAGAACTAGAATTCCATTCACCGTTGCTGACTGATGTTTACACCTATAGCTTACCTCACACCGCAAAGCATGTGCTTTAGCATGAAGGACAGAAATAAATGGTTTCATGCTAAGCAGGTGTTGGTATTCAGGGCAGGCATTGCAGACTTTTTTTAAGTATGGCGTGTATCTGCATGTCACATCCATACAAAAAAAACTTGGGTGGTGGGACGCAAGATCCACTTGAAGTTTCAGTGGATAAGCCACAATTTCTCCACTGTTTGAATATATAAGAATATAGGGAAGATTAACATTACCATTACCAACAATATATGACCAATATTGTAATTCAGTCCTTGTTCTGGTAATTACCGAAACATATTCAAAGCCTTAAGTAGCACCCCATGGCGGCAGACGGCAACCTCCAAACCCTCCTCATCAAGGGTTTCACAGCTCTTCCTCGCCTTCTCTTTAGCTGCTTGGAAGCCTGCCTGTCCACAGGACCCCCTGCCTGCCATCTTTTCAAATAGAAAGTGTAAGCATACAGTATGTATTCATTTTAAAAATATTAGTCTGGTCTAGAATAACATTTAGTTACAGTAAGGAATGTACATTAGTTTTGCTTACATGATGTGTTTTGGATTGAATGTCATCCACAAAGGATGCCACATCCTCATCCTTGCAGATGAACACGCCTTTAAAATATCCGCTGTCCTCCGAACTAGACAAAGACAATATTTCAAGCAAGGTGACTGTATTGTTATACAAACACTGGATAATATCATCCATCATCATAGAACATGTTCTAAATATCTATTTTAAGCGTCTGAAACAGCATTTCATGGTCCACCAGATCATTGCCTCAGAAATCATAGTTTACCTGCATGTTATTACACCTTGGAACAAATACATAAATGTAACAAACAGTAGCAACACAATAGCCCAGCGTTTAAGGTTAAAGTTCATTATCATACGACCCTCTAGAATGCTACGGGAGCTTCCATTCACTTTGAATGGGCCTCCCCAACGATCTGAGCAGCTGCATTCTATAGAATGGTTCGAGTTCAAGTGGCATTGCAAACTATTTTGTTTGTATGAAGCAAGTAGCCATATTATAAGTGGGATAATGCATAGAACGCTGGTCCTATACATTGTCCCTTACATACTTTCCAGCTTTTTTAAATCGGTACAGTTTTCGGTTGCCATCCACCGCCACAGCGAGCATGTCTGGGTGGCAAGCTGGACAGGTGAACGGTTCCTCCTCACACAGTTTACTGACAGTGTAATGGCAGATTGCCCACTCATTGTAGGACCTTTGGAAGGTGTCACCACACACAGTACCAGTCTGAAAAAGAAGTAGCAATAGCTATAAGCAGCAAGAAGTATTACAAGTAAAACTTAAGTATTAAAAGTAAAACTTTCATTATGGTTGACATGATTCGGCACAGACAAAAAGTGCCAGTGCCACAGTGCAACAGTCACTAAAGCAGAATGTAGTAGCAGTTTTCTTTTCTTTGTAACAGGTATGATAGATAGATAAATACTCTTATGATCTCATGAGGGAACTTCATCTCTGCATTTATCCCATCTGTGAATTCATGAAACACAGAGCACACAGTGAAGCACACACCAATCCTTCCTTCAACCACTTTCCCTGCCACCATTTCTCCTACTGGTTGGGGATCAAACTGGCAACCCTTTAGTTTGAAGCCTGAAGCCCTAACTAGAAGGTCATGGCTGCCCTTAATGGTAGTCTTGAAATCTGATGGAACAGCAGCTTGTCTCAGAGAAGTGTTCAAGAGCATGTAAGAGAGTGTTAAAAGACAACTGCCTCACCCGCCCATAAGCTGCCGTCTTCATATTAAGCACTCTCATTAATGCCAGCCTAGAGCTTCCTGGCGCCACTAGCTTGAGGGTCTCAAACATTTGAAAGACCTCCACGTCATAAAGAAGGGAAAGCTGCTGGTTGGCTGGCCAATACCCACTGTTCTGGACAGAGGACAAATCTGGTGTCCAGGTCTTGGCACAGCCTCCACAATATAGCTCTGGCATGACCAGATCATAGCGCCCTGTTGAGCAAAAAAAGTAATTTGGATGAATTTTAACACAACATTTATGCTAATTTTAACAAGGAACCAGGCTGTAGTAGCCTGATGCATCAACCGCTTTTACATCGTTTCACTTTGAGCAAGGTGTCTGGCCGCAGTCATAGGCATTCACTCAAAACTGCTTAAACTGCTTAAAACAAATCACTACTGTTTGGTCGTGACTTCAACCAAACGCTACTGTTTGGCTATGATGTATGTTACGCGCTGTAATGCATTGTTTGAATTCAACACTATGACTTTCAACTCGGCCTCTGGTTATCTCATATCATGGTCGGAGCGAATGCAAGCTTATCGCTTGTTCCTCTCCCAGTTGCTGGAGGTAAATGAAATTGTCTAGAAGGGCTAGCGCTGCCATATACAGAATGAAAAAGTCAATTTTAATAAAGCATATAATTACCTTTCATGGTGATGAGGACCACTGGTTTAGAGCAAACCACTGAAGGGACAACTGGACATCCACAAATAGTTTGTGGCAGCTCCAATGGCAGAGGCTTCACTAAAGAATATTAAACGCTTTAGAAATCATAATCATATAATAGACAACAATTACATGACATAAGATGCACTGCTTACTATGATGCTGGTGGGTGAGCTCTTCCCCAATCACAGTGGATGGCGGAATGGGGGAGAAAAAACCATTCATTGAGCACCTATTGTGCAGGGCATATCGCCGATGGCACTCCAGGTCGCAGGCCCCACAGAAATACTGGAGTGGCAGGCAATCCCTGCACCTTATGACTGCCTCACTGTTGTGGCAGTGCTGGCAAAAGCGCGGCACGCACCTCTCCAATTTTAAATAATTTTCTAAAAGCTGCGGCCTTGCCTCCTCCCACTTCTGGCTACTGATATGTTGTCGAGTTGCCCAGTCCTGCTGCTCAACATTCGTCAGGTCTTGTTCAATGACTGGCTCCTCCAGCAGCTGAATCAAATTGTCCAGCTCGGTATCTATTTATAGGCGAAGAAATAGTTATGCGCCATTCTAAATTCTTCACATGGTAAAAAGGCAATACAGTGCAGTTGGTTTAGTTTAATACACAACAATAAACAATTGTGTTGGGAATCACTTCACCTTACAATCGCCATTCTCACTCACCAGTGTCAATCTGTGGGATGCATCTGTGGGATGCATGTTTCCCTTTTTTTGTTACGCCTGAAGCTGAATAAAACCAACTGCTGTGAGACATCACTCAAAACATAAAACTCACTGAATAAAACCAACTGCAGTGAGACATCACTCAAAACATTAAACTCGCAAACTCACACAATACCTTGGCTGGTAGATGGACGGGATCTGTGGGACACGATCCTGCCCATGGCATCCCTCTGTCGCCAGATGAATATTGGTTTGACTTTTTTTCTTTTCTACAATAAAAAAAAAAAAAAAAAAAAAGTAGCTCATGACAATTTGCCTCAAACTACAATGTTGAGAACTGACAATTTCTATTGTGGATACATTACCTTGCTTTTTCGCAACAGTGAAGAGGCCTCCTGAAGCAGGACTTTCAGACGGTCCTTTTCGGAACTGGTTTTGGAACTCATGGCACTTTTAAGTACAGGGATGCAAACAGGTGTGGGGGTTAATAAGTTGGGTGCTCTGAATTGTACACAAATGCTATTAGGAGCTGCCCACAATATATGATACCAAAGTCAAAGTCAGCTTTATTGTCAATTTTTTCACATGTACCTGACATACCAAAGGACAGGCACACCAGATAAAAAAATATATTCCTTCACACTGAAAGTAAACATTGAAGTGAACAACAGATAAGGACACTCACTAATAGTAAGCAATAACATAAGAGTCTACTATGTATATGTAAGAAGTAGTACGATATGTGATATATAACCCCGAAATTTTGAATTTTGAAAACAAAAAATCATTGTTTTTTTGTCGCGAGTTGCATCTCTGCGACTTGCGCCTGGAATTCCCATGCCTGGTCACATATGTTTATGTATAAGTTAGGTAATTGTAGTGTAAAGGTGTGTGCAGTAACAGTAAACATCAATATGTATGTAGTACAGCAGTAGTGCAAAGAGACAGTTAATCTAGTACCACAGTACTTTTTTGCACATGCTGCAAAGTGAAAAAAGGCCAATATCTGCAGAAAATGTATCAGGGGTTTTTCAAAGCTATTACCAGGTGGCAGAGCAGATACTGCACTTATGGTTAGTGCAAAAAAGGCATGCAGATACTGCGTTTTGATTTTGTAAGGCAGCGATCTAATCAGAGATCAAATATAAATATAGCTGCATGCAGCGATGTGGGGGTCAAGCTTAATGGGACTCTATAAACTAATTTTGGTGGACAAACGTAATCGACTAGGTGGCTACATGATGACCATAGCCAGTGTGCGAAATACCCGTCGATATTCGGGGGGGTCCCCATCTCCGAATTGTTGCGCAATACAGATCAAAATTTTCTCGACATGTAGTAGCCAATGCAAAGTTGTTCATTAGCCTACTGCAGACGCAACAACAACCAATCTGACGCATTTACAATAGCAAACGTCTGAATGAATGTCATATATCGACACGCAATCATGAATAAAAAAATAAAAATGAATAAAATAAATTAAAAAAATAAAAAAATAAAATAAAAAATAAAAAATAAAAAATAAAAATAAAAATAAATAAAATAAAAATAAAAAGCGTGAATATCTAATATCTTTCTAACTAAAACACTTTTGTATTGTTTAAGACGATAGTCGCACATCCCTCGTAACTACGCCGTGAAGGTGAACCCTCCCAGACTCCGCTATTAACATGAACCGCTCCGCCGGAGGAGCCGCACATCCACACGCACCGGACACCACAATACCAACACACATGTTTTACATTTGCTTGCTTTTAAATAAAGTTGTGTGCAGTTATACGGTTAAATAGGATTATTGATTAATGACCGATCGCCTACTGCGGTCAAGACAGCCGTCTCTCGGTTTCGCGTGGTCAAGCCAGCAGCTCCAACATTTTAAATATTTCCATAACTGACATTTTAGCAAAACGTTCAGCCTCATATATGTTTTCTGACTAAGGTATTTCTTTTAGATAGTTCATGCAATTGTTTCTAAATGTGTGGCTCATCTTTTTGATGCGAGCCTTTTCCGAGCGCCGGCTGCATATTGTATCGGCATATGTCGGCCTTTTCCCTTTTATTCAAAACAGTTATACAGTTTAATGCCCACTTTTACTGCCTTGTTTGATTATTGTTGGCCGATAAGTAGGCTACTTATTGTGATTGGAATACAGATGTAGTCTTGTTGAATCGTTTCCAAACCTTTAAGAGCGCATGTAGGCGCATTGTTCGGCTTTTACGAGCGCCGCATAGGCCTATAACCAGGGACGGGCTGCCATAGGGAGGTTCGGCCGGACGATTTCAGGCCGATTATTTTTTATTTTGTGTATTATTATTTTTGGGCCGGTCCAGATTATTGGGCCGGTCCAGGACTGTCATAATACGTCGGTTTAAAAAAGGTTTAAAAAAATTAATTCAGTTGAAAAATAAAAGTGCCCGAGCCCGGCCCGTGTCCGATGTAATTATGCGGTCGCCGGCCCGAAGCCCGGCCCTCGGGCTGTCGGGCTGTTGGGCTGTCGGGCTCGGGCCCCTCGGGCCTAGGGCTCCAGTGCAGGGCTCTAGTCCTGGCTACATTTGCGCCCTGGGCGAACCATCCCTTGGGCACCCCCCCCCCCCCCCCCCGCCCCGGCCGACAAACAGGACAAAACAATATATTATATTATTTGCATTATTTTATTACATATAATCTTAGATCCAAAACAAGAACCATCCCTATTTTTCAACCTGTTTAGAACATTAACATAACAGGTATTAAGTGCAATCTAAAACTTGACTTTTCTAGCCTTCTTTGATGCAAAATCATCAATTAAATCATCATACGAAACCTGTTGTGCAACTGTATGATTGAATCATAACATTACCTATCGCATTACCTTTTGCCAACGTCCGTTCACCCGTCAATCAACCTGATATTGTCTGATATTTATTTATTTATTTATTAACATTTCTTTTTTTTTTTTTACACAAACCAATCAATTACGTGTCGTGTAGGCATATGGGTCTATGTTAATTATGAAATACAATTTATTTGGAGGCAGTTTGTGTTGTGTGGCCTGATTTGGGTGTTGATATCTCATCACGACATTATCGGGCGGATGTTCCGTAAAAAGATACAATCTGCGTCTCTCAACCGACCGTTTTTTCTACCGCTTCAAATGTGGCTCCGATAGTTTTTCTGAAGTAGTACGATGTCCACTTCAGAATCACGGAGATTTTAGTAAATTTCCGCATGTAGGCTAGTGTGCAGCTCGCTTATCAGTCGCCCCCCTCCCCTTGCCTCTCGGACACACAACCTGTATGACTCTCAGCAGCAAGTTGGCGTGACAACGAGGGCGCCCCAGCGCCCACTCCACTAGCCTGACATGGAAATGAGCGGTAGTCTAGAAAACTGGCGAGTTTTGTTTTGAGTTTAGTTTTTCTTTTATTTCTTTTTTTTTGAGGGCGCGCTGGTTTTTTTTTGAGGGCGCACTCGTTTTTTTGTGTTTTTTTTAGGGCGCGCTCGCGCTCGCCCACATTGCCCATCGGTAAAACCGGCCCTGGTGAAAATATTAGTGACAATAATATACTATTTTAAAAATGTTTTTTACAAAATTTGAGACCCCCCCAAATTTTTGCTTTTGAGGCTTTCAGGGGGTCTCAAGGGTTAATCGGGGGGGTCGGACCCCCCCACACCCCCCCGTATTTCGCACACTGACCATAGCCATTATAAAGAGTAGACGGCGCATTGGGTGCTGGGCGAATGAAATGCGGCCGCCATTTTGGAGCTGCCATACTCCTAGTTGTGTGGCAGCAGAAGACACAAGATGCCTACATCTACTCTGAGTCAGTGTGGACTTTTACAATAAGGGCATGTTTGGTTGTTATTTTGCCACTGTTTCGTATGCAAACATTCAGTACAACTTGTATTTAACTTTGACCACCTATCATTATGTTTAAACCCTGTCTATTTGCTTGTTTATTTAGAGTGGATTAAGAGAAACTATGCCGTCTATCTCTTGGTAATAACCACAATTAAACTCTTCCTGATTTTTTTCTAGCATGACTGGGTCTTAATTTATCTGTGGTGCAATCACAATTACC
>JAOPHQ010002861.1:152500-270796 GCA_030340625.1 Merluccius polli | reverse complement strand
CCCCCCCCCCCCCCCCCCCCCCCCCCCCCCCCCCCCCCCCCCCCCCCCCCCCACAGACTAATTTTCCCCATGTAGAGCAGGCATCAGAGAAGCAGTCAAATAGTGGCCCATGAAAAACAGCATTTTCCTTTCCTTTCTTGCCCTCCCTCTCTTTCTCTTTCTTCATGCACTGATCAGCTCATCAGCAAATCTTTATTAATTCATATTAATACATATCGGAAGACATTGAACGTGCGTCGGCCGTGCGCAAGTGACATGTCATGGGTGTGTATTGGCTTGGTGTGTGTGTGTGTGTGGTGACAGTCTGAACTGAACTCTCTTTTTTTGTTTTCTCTCAGCCATGAGACTGTGCACTGAGGAGTGCCGCATCCTCGGCCACTCGGACCAATGCTGGATGCCGCCACTGGCCTCCCGGTCTCGTCCTCCGACTACCGGAGCAACCTCTACATCCCTGGGGAAGAGGCCCACACGACGGGGTCCGACCCTGCTCAGGAGAATATCCCGCAGCCCTGCAGTGATGCTGGGCCAGCCCGAACCCACCAGAGCTTCACCACCTTCGGCAAGGACACAGAGGGGGAAGAGGAGGAAGGGCAGGAGGGCCTGCGAGGCATCGGAGGAGGAGGGGAGGCGCAGAGGCGGAGGAGGAAGAGGAGGACTTGTGCGGCACCACCTCCTGCTGTCGGAGATGAGCAGCGTGTTCCAGCGGCTGCTGCCCCAGTCCCTGGATTCCTACGCCCAGGTGAGCGAGGGCCAGAAGGCGACCAGCATGAGCGGGGTAGGGGTGCCCATTACCGGGTCGTTGGACCGCAAGAGGGGCCACCTCCGGGCAAGTCCAGTGCCTCGGTGCACCAGCAAGGGGTGGCGGCCTGGGCGGCCAACCCACTTCCAGAACCCCGGGAGCAACATTGGGCCCAGGGCCGCCCTCAACACCTCCACACCCCCACCACCACCTACACCTCCACCACCTCCCCACCAGAACGGCAGCTACCACACCCTAAAACCCAGCACCAAACTCTCGAGCTCGCAGAGCAGTAACCACAAGGGGTCCAGGCGCCCAAAAACAGCCGCAGAACGGCGGCCAGACGCACAAACTCCACACTAGCCACAGCCCCTGCTCCCGGCGGCGTTGGTGAGCCCGGGTGTGCTGGCACAGCACCCTCCGGCAGTCTCAGGGGCCATACCTGCGTCGGTGCCCTTGCTGGGACCCTCGTCTAAGTGGCTGCCCGCCATGGAAGAGATCCTGAGAACTTTGAGGAGGACGACTTTGAGTCGGTGCTGGGGCACCTCAGGGCAAGCGCAGCGACAGTCGCAATGAGTTGATGGACGCAAGTGAGCTGGTTGCGGAGATCAACAAGCTGCTGCAGGATGTCCGGCAGAGCTAGGTTGCACGAGGTGAGGGAGACTCCTGTGAGAGACTTTGAATCCCAATCTAATTATTTATGTTATTTTAAGCTTTTTGCCCTTTTAGGGTGGGAGTCCTGCCATATTTATCATGGCCAAGTAGTATATTTGGCCAAAAAAGAATGAAGAAATTAAGTCAAAAATTAAGAAATGATAAAGACTGCAATTGTCGTTAAAGTTGCATTTCTAATATAATTGTGTTTTGTGAATGCTAAATATCCCAAAAAAATGTTTGTATTTGCTCGTTTGGTACAATGTACACTCTGTGACTGTATTTATCTTTGTATTTTAAAAATACATTTGTATACTTATATTTATTAAAACAAAATGTATATAAACATAATCAGAAGTCTATTTTTATATATTGATTGCATGTTAAGTACTAAAATAAATCGATACTTTGACATGCGATTGACATTCTCCATATTTAAAAATGTCTTTTGTATTGTGAATCTTTTTTAATCGTCACTATATGTACACTCAGTATATTAATTATTGAATGTCATTGTGGAATAATGTTGGGAAGGGTAATTAAGGTACAAAATAAAAAAGTAAAAACAAGTGAAGCTGATTGTCAATTTAATAGCCTGCTGTTCAGTCATGCACTACCATTTGTACTACACAATTCTATTGTGGTTCAAGGATGTGTGTGTGTGTGTGTGTGTGTGTGTTGGGATCAGCTTGTTTTTGTTATATGTTGGTTTTATGTCTGCAACCCTGTCTCCAACCATCCATTGTCTACATGAGCTGCCTATGCTTTTAGATTTAGGAGCCATGAGCTTGTATTGGCTGTATTAAGTGTTTACTGTGCTGTGTCTTTTTTCAATAGATATGTCAATAAATGCAACAGATTACACAGACAGCAGCATCAATGAGCAATGTAACTCAGAACACCTTGCTCTTGGTGGATTACTGTAATATTTGGCGGAACCAGTCCATAAAATGGCATTGATAAATGTTTCCTGAGATTCTTAAGAGCTCCAAAAGTGATGAGAGCCTGCAAGATAATGGGTGACACTAGAGGTTCACGAAGTGCACTGTAAATGGTAAAATTAACAGAGGACCCTAGAGGGACAAATTATTACCCTGCTGCTTCCTAGAGCGCACCTGCCAATCATGGTACGGGAGAAAACAGTAGCCTACGGCTGCGGGTATCCTTTTGCCTTTGTAATACACATGTTGTTATGCAAATAGTAATGTTTATATAGGTAATAATAATAATAAATAATAGGTAAATGTTTGAAAGAAACCAAAAAAAGTCACCAATTACGATATTTTTGAGCAAGAGTATAAACATAATGATGAGCTGCTGGTTGGCAAGGGGAATGAAGAGTAATCAGCATCTTTTGTTTTCTTTGTACCTTAAGAGACCTAATTAATATTGCCTGTAGTGGCCCAGTTGAGTCCCATAGCTCCTATTAGGCCTACAATTGCATTATAAACCTGCTTGTCAAGTCATATGTTGTACATACAGTTTATGTGGCTTTTTTCGATTCGCCATACACTAATGGAGGCACATTGATTCTTGTTCCATCACAAATGTATGCTTTTTTTTTTTTTACATCTAAGGTTCCTTTGACAATGTTAATTGCGATGTATTATCTATCTAACCTACAGATTTTATCTTCCTATAAAAAGATTTCAGCCTGATGTCAATTCGTCAAATTTCTGAACATGTGGAATGTATAAAGTATAAAGTACAAAAGTACATTGGAATCTTTAAAGTACATTGTAAGCTTGAGGTGTTTAGAGACACGTTTCATCAGCCATACATCTAAGAACGAGGTATAGTCTCTAAAGAGATGTGTTTGTGGTGGAGATGAGTGGGGTCAGAGTCCATTCCATCAGCAACCAACACAAACTTCCACTGAGTATCAGGTCTTGATGCTTCCCCACAGTTCTGAATAGAGGAAATTGAGTGAAAAGCACCTCAGCTTAACCCTAACCCTAGCCTTAACCCTAAGCCCTAACCCCTAACCCTAACCCTAAGGCTAACCCCTAGCCTTAACCCTGGAGCCCACAGAATTCCTCAGAACCTAAAAAACATCAGAGGAGAAACAAATGGGAGATGGTGAGCCAGTGCACCCAGATTTTCATTTTTAACAATCACTTATAACCTTAACCTTCACCCTAAGAGCTGTGGTTAACTTCACAGGTGTAGTTCTGTGGAGCGACTTTCATAGCATCAACAGTCCCCTTTGGCTGCTTCAAACCGGACCAAAGGTTACTGCCCGCTTACTTCCTGCAAAGTCTATGGGAAAGTTACAAATACAGGTGACTAGAGCTCGTAGTCGGTGCAGAAGGGCCTAGAGAGGAGCACATGGTGGTACTGGTGGACTGTGGACATTTTGTTCAATGGAGCTAGAGAAGAGGGTGTGGTTGGAATGCAGACCACTTGATTTCTTATGGCTTCATTCCAGTGGAGTCTCGCTGACACTGATATGGAGGAACGGGTTTCCACTGTCAAGAATGCTATCGCTGGTCTATCGCTTGTCCAAGAGTGAAGATCAGTCTGTTGAGGTTACTCCTGGAACCCATATATCCACGCCATAAGGATGTTCAACTTAAACAAGATGAGGTGGACTTTAGGCAATGACCTACGGCCAGCATTCCCAAAGTGTGGTGCGCGCACCCCCAGGGGTGCGGAAGCTACGACCAGGGGGTGCGCGAGAGGAAAAATGTAATGGCGGTCTGGTGTAATATTACACAATTACAGTGCTGTTTTTTAAGTGGGATTTTTCCATACAATAAAAAAACATGAACAGTAAACATTTCCTTTGTAATCCCTTTATTTTAACTAAAAAACTACAATTTCTTAGTTTTTGATAGAAACGTTCTTATTTTCCTCCGCGGCGCTGCGCCGGCGACCCGCTCTGGGGTCGGCTTGGAAGGGTTCGGGGGGCTTCCCGGGGCCGCGGACGCAGTATCTCGCTGCGCCCTTCCTCTCCCCCCTCACGGGGGGTCGGGGACGGGGCCCCCTCGCCCCCCCGGCGTGACTGTCGACCGGGACGGACTGTCCTCAGTGCGTCCCAACCGCGTCGCGTCGTTCAGGGCGGGGGATCCGGCTCACGTACAACTGGCGCAAGGGGTCGGCGGCGATGTCGGCTACCCACCCGACCCGTCTTGAAACACGGACCAAGGAGTCTACGCACGCGCGAGTCAGAGGGGTCCTATGAAACCCCGCGGCGCAATGAAAGTGAGGGCCGGCGCGCGCCGGCCGTGGTGGGATCCCGGCCCCCTGTTTATCTGTTTCGGAGCCTATTCTCTTAATGTTGCGGATCGTTTGTAACTTCATTGCAATTTAAGTCAATGTTACTGTCGTTGTATTTTCCATAACCATTGTGTTATAATGCTGCTGCGCGATTGTTGACGGGGGTGGGAGGGGGGTACTGCGCGATTGTTAACGGGGGGGGGGGGGGGGGGGGGGCTGGACCGGCCCAGAAAAGACCTGGACCGGCCCGATGGCCAGTCCGTCCGTGAGGTCCACGGTCATTTAATAGGCCTATTGCTGCAATTTTTCTTTTACGCGGCTTGAAAATAACCGTAGGCCTACTTTCTGTCACTGAGCCGTGTCTGTCCACTCATCCTCTTAAAAGTGGAAGCTTGTGTGTAGCTTTGTTGCATTATATTGAAACTTTGTTGATGTTGTTATTGTCATACGTGTTCTGGTTATTTGCGCATGATTAAACATGTCTTTATATGGCGATAAAACAAAGCTTTGTTGCGTTTTTTTTTTTTTTTGCGGTGGGGATTGGGGGTGCGCCAACCCGGTTGGGATGTAGAAGGGGGTGCGCAGGAAAAAAAGTTTGGGAACCGCTGACCTAGGCATATACATAGAAGATAAATAATGAAACGTGAAATACATAAGTGGTATAGAACTGGCGTGTGCTATTTAGAATGCATATATCCTCAACAGTAGATACGTGCACAGGATTACAGGGCTTATTATGGGGTCTTTGGATTGCCATGTGAAAAGTAATTCTTGTTTTTGTTGGACACAAAAACAGAGAGAAAAACTAGAACTTGGACTGAGATAAAGTGTGTGTGTGTGTGTGTGTGTGTGCGTGTGTGTGTGTGTGTGTGTGGGGGGGGGGGGGGGGTGTTTGAGTGAGAGATAAAGAAAGCAACTACGCGTCAATGAGTATTTACTGTTCAGGCTGTTCCTCCCTCGTTACTGGCATTTTGCCATTGTTATCATTTAATGTTATGATTTGTATCTCAACCAGCGCAGGAATATGGTGCACACATGCCAGTCAAGTTTAATGAGATGAATTGCAATATTGAGTGATAGGAGTTATTGATTGGGACAGCTTTTCCAAGAGTGCTAGTAGCGTGAATGGCTAGTCTAAAGCTTAAGAAAGAGGTAATACAAGAGTGAGACAATTTGAGAGAGAGAGAGAGAGGAGAGAGAGAGAGAGAGATGGGCAAGGGAGACACAGATTGAGCCTGAACCATTGTTTGCAGAGCTGTTCATGGTGTCGATTCCCCATTGTGTGAAAAAGTGGGTGTCTGGGTATGCAGTCAGCCTGTTTTTCTTCACATTGCTGCGTTGCATAGCACATTCACTCACACACACACACACACACACACACACACACACAAACCTGTCCTGCTATCTTCTCAGTGCAGATCCCTGCAGCGACAGCCCCTGGCATGGATGAGGCACAGAATGTGTGTGTGTGTGTGTGTGTGGGTAAGGTAATCTTTATTATTTTGCCATTTGTTGCACAGCCAGCAGTAATACAATCATCATCAACAATCAACACACAAACAATTTACACCAAAAAACACAGAAGACGTGATGATGTTATTCAAACGGCCAATAGCAGCAGGGACAAATGAGTTCTTAAATCTGTTGGTCCTGCATCTTGGCAGATTATATCTGCGACCAGATGGAAGCAACCTGAACTCACTGAACAAGGGTTGAGGAGGGTTAGCCTGGACCCACTGGGCCTTTTTTGTGGCTCTGACGTGTAGATTTGTGCCTGCAATTTCACTGCACAATCTAACAATTCCTTCTAATCTGATCCTGATTTTCAAGGTAAGTGACCCAAACCAGCAAATTAAAGAGAAGGTTAAAACAAACTCATTAAAACTAGGGATGCACGATAAATATTGGGGCCGCTAAATTATCGGCCATTAATGGGAAATTTGTATTATGTATTATTCCAATATTTAAATCATAGCCGATAAATGGTTTGGACGTTTTTCATAGTTGCAGAGGACGACAGCACAATTGTTATTTGCAATAAATGTTCAGCTAGGGTTCCAAGAGGAGTGAAAAAGTCTACTAATTTAACACAACAAAGTCACATGCAGTGTTAACTGCAACTTACATTAATCAAGTTTACATTAATAGTTATGTCAGTTGATTGGTCACAAAAAGGTTAACTTATCGGTTGTCTTATCGATTATCAGCCATGACCAGCAGGTAATTATCAGTTATCGTATTGGTTGAAAAAAAATCATTATTGTGTAACCCTAAATAAGATAAGAGTAAAACATTCTCATAAAAGTGATGTCAACATTAAAACTTCTGAGCTTCCGATAAAAGTACTGTTGATATGTGCTGTTGGGCCTTTGCACAAACAACGTCAGTATTTGGTTTAAAGCTTAACTTATCAAACATTGTTGTCCCCATGATACAGCCTGGCTACCAATAACAGCAGGAACAATAGGGGGAGGCTTCTTCATAAAGTAAATTATCATTTCCTTTGTTGTCAGAACAAGAATTATTTTGCACCAACACACAGCCGTTACTGAGCAGGGACACGACGACAGTATCATCTGCGAAATTGATGATACGTCTGCCCTCATAATAACACTGACACTCATTTGTATACAAAACAAATAAAAGTGGTGAGAGTACACACCCCTGGGGGGAGCCGGTGGACAAGGTGACATTTTTTAGGTTTGATAATTAGTCAAACACTGAATTGTACCGGTACATCGATTTTTATTCTCTACCAACAAATGGTGTCCTCGACGCAGCTGCTGACAAGTGGAACATCATGAGTTCCATGTAACCCTAGTTTGAGAAGACTGTAGTGTTGTCGCAGTTACCGGTGTTACATGGTTTTGGATGCTCCAACGGTGGGATTTTATTCACACCATAATTTTGCTATTTGTATTATTATTAAATTTGTCAAATCAAAAAGTGTTGCGATCGCGGAAGTCACGGAGCCAAAGGGGACATTTATGATACTTCTATTTGCGCTGTACAGCAACGCACATCTAACCCGGTCCCCCCACTTAAGTTTAACAGGGGTTAGATGGGTTAGGCTATGGTTAGACCCATTGAATGTATGGGTTCTAAGTTTAACAGGGTTAGATGTGCGTTCTATGGGTTAGTCTATGGTTGACTGTATGGGTTTTGTGTCTTGCGCCAGTTGTGCTGGTGCATGGATGTGTGTGATGCACCCCAGGCTAAATAGCCTGGTCCCAAACAGCGAGCTGTTAGCAATGACAGCAGCCCTGTCTCTCCATCGCTCACTACAGTACATTCAAGAACAGATGAAGAAAGAGAGACCAGAGAATCTACATTGTAGCAAAGTTTTGAATGGGCGCTGCACTAGTAATGACAAATACCGGTACAACCGGTTTGCATGCCCAACCCTACCAGCAGAAGATAAAAGGGCATCAGATAAAAGGCCATTGACTTTACCCTTTTCAGACCTGTCCAAGGTCATGTTGTGGATGCGGGTCAGTCCAGAGAAGTATGTGCCATAGAAATATAGTCATTGAGTGATTTTGATGTTTTAATCTTCGGCACAGGTACAATCACTGAATCCTTCCAGAGACAAGAAACCCTATGAAGTTGAAGTGACTTCATGAAGACTAAGGAAAAAATTAAGAAGTCAACCGCCAATATTATCTGGACTGGGACTTTTCCTCTCCATCACTTCCCGGAAGAGTTTAAAAACCTTGTCCCTAACATGTATTTCATTCTGCTCTGGGCAAGCATTTCTATACACAGACAGTTCCTTGCTAAAATACTAAGTATTAAAACGATTATAAAAAATGTTCAGGTCATTAGCAAGTTCAGAGTCAGTCTTGCCAGCAAGGGAAATGGGACACTTCTTAGACTGCATGCCCATCAAAGACTTCACACCCTCCCATGCTGGGTGTGAATTACCATTACTCAGCAGGGTTTCTACTTTGTCCTTTTATTTAAGTTGAGCAAGTTTAAGTTCCTTCTTAACTTGCTTCTGCAACTCCCTGCAATGAGTTTCAGCCCCTGGTAAAACTAATAGTTCTCTAAGTAATTATGTTTTCAACAGATTTGGACACCCATGGTTTATTATTACGAAAAATAGAAATTGATTTCTTGGGGTAACAAAATGTTATATATGCAGAGACAGACCCAGTAAGTTAATCCAAATCGGAACAAACATCTTTAAATAAATCCCAGTCTGTGCAACTAAAACAATCCTGGAGAAGGTCCAGGATTGTAGGTCCATGTGAATACGGTCGGTTAGCAATGTGTACTTCATGTTAAATTATGTTTGGATCTGAATGAAGCAGAAGTTACATTACCATGTTGTTATCTTATCCATAAGTCTGTCAGACATTTGAGGTATTCTTTATTTGTGAGACTATAGGTCTACTCAGATAAACACATTCATTTTACAATAATTGTTTACTTTACCCAAACAAGCACCATTCCACCTCAACATGTGGATGTTAGATCACAATATAAGAAAAATGATCTAGAAAAATGATCTAGAAACACACCATTTAATGAGGATATTTTACAGCCAGCAGTCCGTATTTACTCAATCAGACCCTTGGCCATGACTGTGTGTGTGTGTGTGTGTGTGTTTTGGTCCTGACTCATACTTGACTTGACTGGTAGAGGTTTTTGGATAAAAGCATCCACCAAATGGCGTAAATACTGTATATGATATACTATATATAAATATATACACACACATATACGTATGTATTAGTGATGGGCCGATAACGGTGTTATCGGCTGCGATAATGCGAGACTTGTTATCGGCGATAATATTTTTATCGCCCCGATATTAACGCGAACCGAAAAGCTCCGGTAGCACCACCCCTCCCCCCCCCCCCGCTCAACAATCGCGCAGACCCACTTTTAGTCATTATTTGGGCAATATAAGTCATTATTTAGGTAATATAAGTCATTATTTAGGTAATATAAGTCATTATTTAGGTAGCAAACACATATTATGGACACCTTCGACATCATTCAAAGGAGCCACGTTAATCTAGATTAACCTAGATTAATTTCAGTCCGTGCTTAGCGACGTCCATGCAGCGTCAAGCTCAGTCTGCGCTAACCTAACTGAGTGGAGGTACGTTGTTGTATTTGTCGTCATATTAGAGCATATAAATTGTTTTGTAGACAATGAAAATGTTTAATGTGCAACTTCATGTTTGAGTATTAAGTCTGTAAACACGCTACAGCGCTGTTACTTCAACTAACACTTTGTAAAGGCACTTTTTCTGAGTTGCATTGTATACACGTGCGTCCGAGTGCTACAGGGTTTCCCCGTGTGTTTGGTTGTTAGGAGGGGAATGCGGACCTGTCGATGTTATTCACAACTTTCCTGCGAGTCCTATTGGGCGTCGCCATGACACACGAGACTTCCTGTAACCGGTAACTAAGTTTCGGTTTAGCCTAATGCTTAAGCAGGTGAAGCTAGCAAACAGTGGGTCAAGGTACAAACCAAACTAGTCAAGTCAAGTGGATTTTGTGATACTGATTACGGACAAATGAAGCAATGGCTCCTTGTGGCTCAACGTGTGCCGTGGTCGGGTGCACAAACAACACGCGAAAACTGAAAGATTTCATGAACGGGACCTGTTTCCAACATAAACGGACCCGCTTGACCTGTTGCCCAGCACCCTACGCACTTCATTCAATGCCGAAGGACGAGACAAAAACAAGAGCATGGTTAGCAGCCCTAAAGCTAAAAAATCCACCGAAGAGAGTTTGGCCCCGTCCCATTACCTCCCCTAACCCTAGATTTCTGCCCTAACCCTTGTTTTTGCGCGTTCTCGTGTAGGGGTCGGGTGTCCCAATACTTTAGGGAGCAAGGGGGAGTGCTATTCTCCCCTTAAAATCACCCCTCAAAACGTAGTGAGGTCCGATGCAGGCTTAAAACGAAGTGGAAGATGAAATTACCCATGATACATTGCGAACTCAGCAAGCCGGCTGAAATTGTCAACAAAGATGGCGGACACCGCTGGAAAGGAGCAATTCAGTTGTAAGTATATTATCACAAATAAGCACGTTAAAATTTCGAAATATGTTGGATTATGTTAGTTTGATACACATCCAAAGGACCGTTGAGTTTTGAATACTAATGTTAGAAAATATCCGACGAAGTTATTTTGACGAAGTTCATGACAGCTGCCGAGTCTGCCCATCAATGCTAGCAACATTGCTACAGATGTTACAGATGTACATATTGTTACATTTGATCTGGGTAGTTTTTGTCAATGTTTAGGATGTGTGAAATGGCGATTACATGAATATGAATATCCCAGGCTTATCCAGATTTCAATTATATTCGTGATATGGCGTTAATGAGGACGGAGAAACCTGAAGTGAAGCTTCAGATTCCTCGAGGCGAGGGACGAGTAGTCAGGCAGGCGGGGGGCTCGGCAGCAGGCGGGTAGTCAGGCAGGCGGGGGTCTGGAACCGGGAGGTCGATCGTGCAAGGCGGGGCGAGGGACGAGTAGTCAGGCAGGCGGGGGTCTGGAACCGGGAGGATGATCGTGCAGGCAGGGCGAGGGACGAGTAGACAGACTGGCTGGTTGAGAATTGCTAGTAGGCTAGGGAAACAACAAACTGGCGCCGGCTGATTGAGGATCCATAGGAACATAGATTAGTTATTGCCAACAGGTGGGTTGCGGGAATGAGGACCAGTTACGACCAGCAGCCACTAGAGGTGGGTGTTGGACCGTGTAGCGGGACATGGCGTAACAAGCATATTATGGATACTTATATAATGATCATAACTAGGGTTTAAACACACTCATCAGATTATATTGATCATTGAAAAATTCGTCTTGTTCTCTCCTGTTAATTCACAATTTGCAACTGGTGGTGTCTTATATTTCAGGGACTGTACAGCAGACCTTTGACCTCATAAAGTTCAGGGCTGAAAATGAGGAGAAATTTACAAAGAAAAAATATGCCTCCAAACAGTTATGGGAGTGAGTGACCAGATTGTACAATTCAATACCTGATAACAATATCAATGTCTGATAACATGTGGACTTATAGCATATAACATTTCGACACAGCTATTCATCATATTAACATGTTTATAGGAAAGCAGTGAAAGACCTGGGCCTGGAGGGAAAGACAACAGGAGACAAGGCAGGGAAAAAGTGGGAAAACCTGAAAAAGCGGTACAAGGTAATTCTTTGGGTAGAGCTGTTCCTCTTCATGTTGTCTTCATCACCTATATCTTACTTTAAATCCTTTACATGATTACATTTTGCTCCCTCTCTCTTGTGTGTGTGTTTGTGTGCACGTGTGTGTGTTGTGTGGTTGCTATTGTAGGACCTGAAACAGCCCAAGACAGGCTCGGGCACAGACAGCGGGGAAGCGACAGTGTCCAATTGGCGCTTCTATGAAGCCATGCATGGCATTATGGGGGGAAGGCCAGCGGTAGACCCTCCCGTGATTGTGGCATCTTTCAGGCCGGTAGAGGACCCCACAACAATACTGATGGTAAGTTGATAAGAGTACGAACTATCACACAACAATAGCCTATAACTGGTGCAATACTGATGCAATACTACTCCCCCCTCCAGGCCATTGTCGAACCCGGACCGTAATCAGAGGAAGACACCACACCAACCACCACTCGTCCCACCACACCAACCACCACTCCAGCCACTACTCGTCCCCCCACTCCAGCTACTGCAGACACCACAAACCCAAGCCGAAAGAGAGGCAATAATCTCGTCCTGGATTACCTTCAGGCCGAATCTGTTAAGGAGCAAAAACGACATGAGGAAACTGAGGCCAAAACGGAGAGGTTTTTAACCCTCTTTGAGAGACTTGTAGACAAAATGCCAGAACAATAGTTGCAATATGTTTTTGTTATTTAAATTAAGAGTTCTGTTTTGTTATTTAAATTAAAAGTTCTGTTTTTGTTATTTAAATATTATTTTGTTAAAGTGTTTAATGTTCTTTAATTATTTAATAAAATGTGAGTGTTAAAAGGTTTTTGACCAGTCATCATACCAATACACTAATTGCATGTCTAGATCATTATAAAAGAAACCATTAACAACATGTTGTCAAAGTAGAATTAGATTTAATAGAACAATTTTCTTCAAGGGGCTTGAGCATTAATCAACGCAGCAAACCTGTCCCGTGTGGCATTTCCAGGGGTTTCATGTGCCTCTGGAACTTCTTGTAGGGGAGGTTCTGGGTCCAGGATGTCTACAGCCACATCAGTGTCTGGTTCCAGGACATCTCCATTGTCAATGCAGACATTGTGCAGGAAGGCACATGAGGCTATGACCTGGGGTGCAAAGGTGGGACTGACCTCCAGGGCCCTAAACAGTGTTGACCTCCAGCGAGTCTTCATGATGCCAAAGGCTCTTTCCACGATGGAACGTGCCCTTGACTGGTGGTAGTTGAATTTTCGCTGGACGCAACCATTCACCGGTTCCCTGTACGGAGTGATGAGGCAGACTGGTGTCTCCAAACAAGGATACCCACCATCTCCCAGGATAAAGTATCCATTGGGTGGATATTTTCTGGCCAGATAAAAGAAACTGTTTTTTAAAATTCTTGTGTCGTGTACCGAACCTGGATAGCCTACAAAAATGTCTAGGAACTTTCCAGTAGAGTCGCAGATGGCTTGCATATTAATTGAATAAAATCCTTTATAATTCAGATAGTCCAGGCGATGAAGAGATGGGGGCTTCATTCTCACGTGGCAACCATCAATGGCACCGACAGCTTTGTTGAGGACAGATGTACCAGAAAGCTGGGCAAATCCATTGGCCACAGTGTCCAGGTCTGCAGGCTTTGGAAAGGCGATAGCTCTGTGCAGATTGTCCCAAATGAACTGTGCCACCTTGTGTATAATCCTGTGAACAGTGGATTTGGGCACACTGAACACTCGCGACACCACCCGATAGGACAGTCCATGGGCAAGCCAATAAACATAGATGAGGACTTCAAATTCGTTACCCCAGCCATGGTCCTGCTCTCTCTGCATCAGGCGCTGCAGGGCATGCATGGCCCGTCTATTCAGCCTGAAGTCCTGTTGGATGTCCAACTCAACATTGAACCACAGACGTAGGATGGGCACGTCGACATTTAACCGGCAGTATGTCGCTGGACGGTCACTCTGGAAAAACAATGAACAACAACCACCATTAATGCACAAGTCATGGCCGGCCCAACAGCACCAGTTTGATCAAGTAGCCTTATATAATATGTTTTCCATTCCACATTTCAGTCAGTGTAGATTGGTAGCATTTACAATACCAATAAATGCAAAGGCATGGAGATTTATAACCTGCTGGCATAATATGTTTCTCTCCTTAATCAACTGATTTGACTCCAGAGGCCCAGGTAGTGTGTATGCTTGTGTGATCTTGCTTTCAGTAGTGCTAGCCTAAAAAGCGGATAAGCTCAACCTAGAGTCAACCTACAACCTAGAGTCAACCTATAGAGTCAACCTACCCCTCCCTCAGAGAACTTCAAGAAAGTTTTATACAATGGTCTAGCTGGACTAGTTGTGTGTCCTTATGTCACACACAGGAAATGACAACCTATCAAACCTATCAAATGACAACCTATCAACCTATCAAAAACAGTCAAAGGCTACATAACGTTAAATTATTTAACCAGACTGGATTTAACGATCTAGGTCTTTAGGTCGTCTTATCGACACAAACGGGCTAACGTTAACGTTAACATCATGCTAACAGCTGAGTTGAACATAACGTTAAAAAAATGTACATACCTCAAAAAAGTCAACAAGGCAAAGAAGACGGCGAATGCGTCTTCACGTTTCTTCTTTGTTGATTGATGAGACGTAGATATACATACAAGGCTAACGCAACCGGTAACATAACAGCTGGAGCCGGCATTTTTCATGAATGAATGAAAATAGTATTACGTCGAAGCTGCGCGTGGCATAGGCGTTCGCTACGTTCACTACACTAATTTGCATATAGTGATGTCCCATTTCATAGGGAAAGATCTTCACCCCCACTCCCCTCGTCAAGGGGACTTTACTGTCGAGGGAACTCAAAACCAAGTGGAAGTTTTTAGGGGAGGTAATGGGACAGGGCCTTTATGTCTGTTCTTATCATTTCATCGACCGCAAACCAACTGAGCTCAACCCTAATCCGGAGTTATTCCTTGGTTACGAACGGCAGCCAGTTAAGAAGAGGCGGAAACTCAACAGGTGCAATAACTTGGAGGTACAAGCTAACAGTCAGACATCAGCTTCGACCAGCGACATTGAAGTGCAGCTCGAACAGCAAGAGTCTCGTAAGTATTTTGTTCATGTGACATCTTTATTTCGCATGGTGGCGTGCATAAATAATGAACGGTTGCAGAAAAAACATGATTTGTTCTTTGCCTTTTTTTTTTTAAAATTTAGCCTGAATGTAGCCTAATGCTACCCCACTGCTCAATGTAGCCTAATGCTGCCCCACTGCTGCGCTTAAATTGGCTAACAGTGTTGTGATTGTATTCTCTGGGTTATCAGTTTTACTTACCCAGTTTGTGTTTCAATTGTTTACATAGATTACAGTGCATGCACCCATCTCCTAGCCTGGCTCCGCCCACCTACGTACTTCCGCTCAAATTTAATTTCACTTCAGTACTAGGTCTGGCGATGCTACTATGTTAGAACGATTTCTTTTCCCCAAAATCTGCGGTCCAATCAGCGAACAGGAGGCGCGGCCTGAGAACAGTGACGTAGAGGTTGTGCGCGAATTTCAGTTATTGAGCGTAAGTACGGAGGCGGGCGGAACCAGGCTAATGCTAATGCTCACTGCATCTGCCGCTTGTATACTGCGCGCAACGTGGTTTCTGGCGCATGAAATACGTCACGACCAAACGTTAGCGATTGGTTAAGGCAGATCCAGAGTGGCACTGGGCAGAGCCAATAGGTTTTAAACTTCAACAGCACCCGCCTTCAAGTGAGACATCGTTTGTCTCTACAGCATTGCTAGACCTTTAGTATGAATGAAATGAGTACCAAGGTCTAGTTAGGACTAGGCTACCCATCTCCACTCTGACACAGAGATTTCATTCTTGGATGAGCAGCAACCATCCACAACCCATGAGAATGGTAAGTTAGCCTAATACATTGTTTTTTATTCAGGTAGATTCTAACCTGTATTATGCAAAACTATGTTAGTAGGTTAACCAGAGATAATAGTGAGTTAAGTATCTAGATGTAGGCTATACAATATTTTATTTATATTTTTTAAGTAAATAAATACATAAATAAAGGTTTAGCCCCCCTGGTCATTCAGTTTATCATCTGCTGGGATTTTGAAGAAGTGACTTCCTTTGGATATAGTGACATTTGAGATATTAAAGTACATTTATAGAATCAACTTCAACAATGTAATAACAATAATACAATAGGTGCAAAAGTTACAATAGCCTGTAGATGCTTCCTCTGGTCACTGCTTAGTCCCTGGTGTCTGCACAGATGATAAACTGAAATCTTAGTAACGAACAGGGGTGCCTAAACCTATTCATCAAATTGTAAGTAGTGTTGTTGGTATAGCTATAGATAACATTACTTACCTTGCCACCTGCTACTGAAGTAGTAGAGCTCAACATTAGGCCTGAAACCTGATTTGATTTTCATTGTCAACTTAGATTGCAATGGGGACGCCTCTTCTGACACAACCATCAAGAGTGTGACCAAGTGTTCTGTACAGACCCAGTGGGAAGACCCTGCCTTACTGCATCATGGTTATGCGAAGCTGCCCACCAACAGTAAAGAAGTCCGTCATCAAGCAACACAGTGCAGTGTGGCACATAATATTCTTCTCAATGATTCAGACTCATTACTGTACACTGGCATTCCACTTGAAACATTCAATACTCTTGTTTCAGTGCTTGAACAGTTTGCTGGGTCTTTTAAAATGTCTACAAGAGACCAAGTACTCTTAACATTAATGAAATTAAGATTAAACCTCATGATTGGTGATCTGAGCAGACGGTTCTTCATATCAGAGAGCTTGTCGAGTAAGATTATATCATACTGGATTGACAAATTGGAGGAAGTTTTAAGAAACCTCATCCCTTGGCTTCCTAGGGAAACCATTCGGGCGACTATGCCACTAGCTTTTAAAACCAAATACCCCAAGACAACATGCATTTTGGATTGTAGCGAGAGCCTATTACAAAAACCTAAAAACCTAGACTCAAGAGGAGAGTCCTATAGCCATTATTATTCCCATAATACAGTGAAGTACCTTGTAAGTATTGCTCCATGTGGCTTGATAATGTTTATCTCTGCAGCTTATGGTGGACGCTGTAGTGACAAGTTCATTACTATGGACTCTGGGATTCTGGAGTACTAACAACCGGGTGATGAGGTCATGGCAGATTGTGGATTTACAATTAGAGACATACTCTTTGAAAGGAAAGTTCACCTAGTCATACCCTCATTCACAAAAAAAGGTGCACAACTTACTGAAGAACAGGTCACTTCCACTAGAAGAATTGCAAATGTTAGAATGCACGTGGAAAGGGCCATCAGACGCATCAAGGTGTTTAAAATCTTATCACAAGTAGTGCCGATTTCCCTGGTCCCAAAAGTAGACAAAATTCTACGTATATGTTCTGCCCTTGTGAATTTGCGGGGTGATCTCATTCGTGATGGCAAGCAGTAGGTCACTACATGGGGAAGAGTTCAGTGCAGCTTCAGATAAACTCAAGAATTGTAATGTAGATGTAATGAAAACACATTTAATATTTGTAATTGTTAATATGTTGTCCATGTCAGACATTGTCAGAAAACATTTGATTTAGTGCATTGTAATAAACATGAATTTACATTTCACGGCTGTATATTGAATTATTTTCAACAGTGGGCACTAACAATGGCCCTTTGTCACATTTGCCTTTCTTTACACTTTCCTCACAATTTCAGGTGTACCTCCCATCAAACTTAAGCCGCCCCGCAGCAAATTCATCAACAAGTTGAGGTAGCCTGGATGAGAAGTAAAACGCTCTCAACCGCTTCACCTGTTCTGTGACAAACAGCTCATCAAATGGTACACTAAATACCAAACTCTCATCTGGCATCCAGATCATCAGTCCTGGCTGTCTTGAGACCTGTGCAAAACATTCCTAGTTGGACTTGCATGTAATAGCCTCGGCTACCAGTTTTCTGAACCTCAAGTTTTTTCCATCCACTACCTTAAAATCACTGAATCTCTGAGATAACAGTTCCCTGAGTGTCTGGTGATTTTTATTTGGGACAGGGCATTTAATCTCTAAGAGCTCACAGGAGTTGATGATTCCATCCGGACTTGCTGATAACCATGGCTCTGCGCCACATACAACTGTGCCTGTGTGTGTTATAATTATTCCCTGTTCTCTCAGTTGGTTGCAAGCTGTTTCTTCCTTTTCTTTCCCATAATTAGTGGCGTAGTTACCACGGAAGCTGGGGTAAAAGTGCTCACAAAAACTTTTCACTATTTGTGCCTGCACGTACAGGCACCTTCTTTGCTGAACTGGCTGTAATTCTAAGTTTCCTAGAACTGTGCCACAGATAAGATGCACTCTGCCCCCTCGTCTCAAGTTCTAGTGTATCAGCTTGTTTGTCATCCATATTAACATAAGCCTGGTAGAATGTCTGGCATTTCACACAACTCAGATCACTGTCATGATTTTGATGTGACAAAAATGTTAAATCACTGATGGTTCCCTGTGAACTGTCCTGCTGTTCTGCTGATGGAGTGGCACTGTAACACCTTTCTAGAAGTGTATTCTTTAAAAGAAATAGAGGCTTTGTTTGAGATGTGTCCACACTCTCTCTAAAGTCTTTATGGGACTGATACTGTGGTGTGTTTGGGAGCTGAGAGCCAACTGCCCTAGTCTCTCCCTCATACTCATCCTCTGCCTTGTGGTGCCTAAAATCTATCTGGCTCAGACGCTTGGGCTGAAGGTTCTTGGCTGTCCCTTCATTCCATCTCCGCTGTGTGTCAGTACATGCAAGCCCTGTCTTTCCACTAGAAACGGCATTCTGAACCTGAATCAGACATAATGATATAATGTTGTTGATTACCTGTTTGTACACTACTTGCATTGCACACTACAGTACTGCAGAAATGTAATATTTCAGACACGGACATAGATAGATAGATAGATACTTTATTGATCCCCAAGGGGAAAATTCAGGTTCCCGGCAGCGTAAGACATCACACAACATACAACATGATGTGCAAGGACGATACAAAACACAATACATTGTACTGCACTGTCCAAATCCCTCGAACAGCCTACCTACCTTCCAAATGACAGCTGCTGCATGGGTACACGACTTTCCTCGTCCTGCAATGCACGAACACAGCCGACGGTTTCAATTATGCCAATCGGCCTCGTCATTAACCCAAGCCTATTTGTTTAGGCTTATTGACGCTCTGACTGGGCTCGACCTCAGCTTAAGGTAAATTAAACTCACTGTATTTTGAACACCGTATTATCCCTATCTGTTGTATGTAGATAATTGTAAGCCTCTGTGCTGTTGTAATTTCTTAGTGTCTCCCCTATCCAACACGCATCACTAGACCAAAAAGTAGTTCTACAATATCGAAGGTATGAACTGTTTTATCTGCTTTTATATGTAATGTCATATGAAGCGTTAATTTATCATGTGATACATGTTACCATACATGTTACTTACCATGGGTCTATGTAATTAGTCAACCCATTTGAAGAGTCTGCGCTAACCTAAGCTGAGTGGAGGAGGGGAATGCGGACCTGTCGAACTGTCTATATATGCTGACGTGACACTGTTTCTTTTGGCTTGTGCAGATCTCAATAAATGTCAACAGCCAGCCTCCATGGTGGTCCAGCAGTCCTTCTTCCACACATCCAGCGCATTCACCCAGAACACAACGCAGACCACTATAAGCTAACGGATGTGCGCCCATTCATATAAGAACAGTAGCAGTGCGGGCACACTCGTTACATTGGTGCCGTGACCTTTCAAGGATTGGTTTGAAGGACGACATCACCTCGTTCACCGAGGACGCTGCTGCCACTGGCCTTTCGTGGTACTGAGGTATTTCCGTGGAGAGTGCTCAGTTTTTATTTTATTTTATTTCGAATAGGACTTTTTAAAAAAATATATATTTCCACGTGTGTCAATGCTGAATGAAGTAGGTTAGCAGTTTCAGCACGTTTGTCAATTGTAAAGTGAAGTACTGATTAAATGGTGTATATTTGGTTGCCGATTGATATGCTTTTCTTGTACTGTCATTTCGTGCTCTCTAATTATCCATTGTGATTTTGCTGGGAACATTTTTTTTTTTTTTCATTGTGTTGATTAAGTGGCATTTAATATGGCAGAGGGCAGAACATACTCACTTGGTAGTGGGGGTGATGATGCTGAGCGTGTTTCTTTTGAGTGCCAGTTTGGTGTGGGGAGAGGATTTTTGAATCAGCCCTCAGAGACCAGAACACCAAGGCCTGGAGTCACGGCGTTGGGCACCCCCCAGTTGAGCTCAACTCGGTATGTAGACCGTGCCATGCCAAGTCACTTTGATCAGGACCCAGACTTGGGTTTGCTCATCACACAGTTAGCTGAAAAGCTGGGTGAATCCATTACACCTCAGCTGCAAGCTGATAGGAGCACAAACAGCACGAGTACTCCTCAGCCAACAGAGACTACACTGCCTAATGTCAGTGTTGTGCTGCAGTCAGCCGCAAAGGAGCCCCCCTTATTCAGGGGCGATGGCTCAGATAAGTTCACAGTTGACGAGTGGGAGAATCTCATGACCCTGTATTTAAAGAGATGTGCCATCCCAGTTCACGAGCAATCACAAAAGATTCTGGCGAAACTTATGGGCAAAGCAGGAGATGTGGTGAGAGTCAAGCTGCGTAACACATCTATCAATCACGCTACAAATCCACATGTGATATTCGATACTCTAGAACAACATTTTAGTGAACTGTCATACTCAAGCATGCCCCTGGCAGATTTCTATAACACGCTGCCCACGCCAGGTGAAGATGCTATGGAGTATTGGGTTAGGCTAAATAAAACAGTGGATGTAGCTGACGAGTGCTTGAAAAGGCAGGGCCTTAGTATTGATGACCCGGGCCATGAGGTCAGCTTGATGTTTATCAAACACTGCCCGGACCAGTCTCTCTACAGTGGTTTCAAGATCAAGTCTGCTGACAAATGGTCAGCCTGTGAAATTCAAGATAGGCTCGATGAGCACATGCAGGATAAGAAAACGAGATCTGCAGCTGCAAGGCCACTAAAGCCAAGTGTTGTAGAGCACAGAGCTCACTCGTGCCACGTACCTATGCTTGAAGAGGCACCTTTCTTGGACACTGCTGCTCCAGCAATACCACCTCCAGCCCCTTTGACCACTGTTTGTGTCGACAATGATTGCATGAAGGGTTTGGTTAACCTGTTAGACCGGCTGGTCACAGTGCATACCCAAGTGCCTTGTCAGCCCCGGCACCCAAACTGCCATGCCACGCTCTTTCCAGAGAGTGTGCAGGGTCTGTGGGGCTCCTGATCATTCCACATTGTCACACTGTAAGCATGAGAACCTATGTTTACAGTGCTTGTGTCCCGGTCACTGGAAGAGGGACTGTCCTCAACGGACAAACCAGCACCGCTTTCAGCACAATGGCAGTGCTAGTGACCGCAACCAGCAGCCTAACCAGCACCGCTCTCAGCTGGTGGCCAGTCTCAGCGGTTAAACTGTTAAACCCACACCTGGAGGGGGCCGGTGTGGGTAACGTAAATGCAACCCTTTCTGAAACCAGTGACCTAGCTCAGTTATATGAAGAGAGCTGTGCCAAAGCACCTAAGGGGACAAAAATAGCCATTCAAGCTACCCAGAGGATCAAAGCTTTCAGAGAGCTGTTCTATGCCCAAGTCCTCGTCAACCACAGTGTGCAGCTTAAAGGCATGTGGGACTCTGGCTCTATGGTATGTTGCATCAGTGAAGAAGCAGTAGAGAAGCTCAGATGTGCTGATGTTTTCCCAGAGAAGCAGTAACCCGAAGAGAACATTGTCTTGATTGGCTGTGGTGGTCTGCGGACCCAGCCTGAGGGCTTTTATGACTTGGAGATGCAGCTTTATGGTGTTCCTTGTATAGTACCCACTTTGGTTGTGTCTGGCCAGCAAGATGATCTCATATTGGGCTCGAATATCATCAAATATGTCACTCATGTACTGAAGGGTGATGGCGAGTACTGGGATCTTGCATCTTTACATGACCATCGATCTGACCCCGATATCGAGAACTTCTTGTCCATGTTCACAAATGTCGAGTGCTGGAAGGGGAGTGCAGCCCCTGACAAGATAGGAACTGTCAAGCTCACCCAGGCTGTGACCCTCCTACCCAGGCATGAACACTTGGTTTGGGGCAGACTCCCTGCCAAGTCGCCTATGTCACCTGGCAGCACTGTTGTCGTGGAGCAGACCAACTCCAAAGCCATGCCATGAGGTGTCCTAGTGGGTCGTCTTGTCACACCTCTCTGGGGCCAATGACAGTTGTGAACCCATCTGACAAAGCGGTCACACGGAAGAGGAATTGCAAGTTGGCTGATGTGTTCCCGTGCTAAGCAGTCGAGGATCTTGATGTTTTCCAGGGCTCACAAGCTGCTTCAGAGAAAGAGCAACCCGACACAGGGAAACGGCAGCATGATGCACCTTCCAGTGCTAGTCTTGCGTCCCAGGCCGGCAAAAGTCTGTCAGAGTTGGGTCTAAGTGACGTCGATGTAGCCTCATGTCAGGTTAGCGAAGCTTGTAAGTCCCAGCTCAAGCAACTGATAACTGACTATCAAGACATCTTCTCCAAGCACTCGCTTGACTGTGGTGAGGTCAAGGGATATACACACCGCATCCGTCTCACTGATGATCGCCCATTTCGCTTACCATACAGGAGAGTCCCTCCAGCCCACTATCAGAAGTTGAGGCAGGCTCTCACTGATATGGAGGAAAAAGGGATAATCAGAAAGTCCACAAGCGAATATGCGTCTCCTTTGGTGATGGTGTGGAAAAAGGATGGTGGGTTGAGGGTTTGCAATGACTTCAGGTGGTTAAATGTCAGAACCATAAAGGACGCACATCTCCTGCCTCACCAGTCGGACTGTCTCGCTGCCCTTGGTGGCAACTGCTTCTTTAGCACAATGGACCTCACCTCTGGCTTCTTCAACATTCCGATGCATGAAGACGACAAGAAGTACACAGCTTTCACGACTCCTCTTGGGCTGCATGAATACAACCGCATGCACAAGGTCTGTGTAACAGCCCTGCTTCCTTCATGATGGTGATGACTGGGATCTTTGGGGACATGAACTTCACGAAGCTTCTGTGTTATCTCGATGACCTTCTTGTCTTTGCCACAACGGAGGAAGAGGCTCTGTCCAGACTCAAAGCAGTGTTTCAGAGGTTGCGGGAGAACAACCGGAAAACGGCTCCTAAAAAGTGCCACCTCCTGCAGAAGCAAGTCAGGTTCCTTGGCCATATCATCGATGGTGGGGGTGTGTCAGTCGATCCTGCCAAGGTGGAAGTAATCAACAGCATGCAGGTACAAGACCTCATGGACGCAGATGGATGCACGCCTTCTGTTCGGAGACTCAGATGATTCCTCGGCATGGTGTTCTACTATCAACACTTTATCCCCAACCTGTCTTCCAATGCAAAGCCCTTGTTCGCACTTACAGCTGGGCAGAAGAGGCGAGGGAAGTCAGTTAATGATAGGAAGCCCCAACCTGCCTACCATAAGCTTACTGCTGCAGATTGGACAAAGGAATGTGGGAGTGCTTTTGAGCACATGAAGGCAATGCTGTTGGACTGCGTCATGCTTGCTCATCCAGACTTCGATGAACCATTTATCTTGTCAACAGATGCGTCTTTGGATGGACTTGGTGCGGTGCTCTCCCAAGTGCCCCGAGGAGAATCCAAGGCCAGACCGATTGCTTTTGCAAGCAAGACCCTCAGCGCGTCACAGCGGAAATATCCAGCTCACAGGCTGGAGTTCATGGCCCTGAAGTGGAGTGTATGTGAAAAGTTCAGTCACTGGCTGAAGGGTCATAGCTTCACCATTTGGACTGATAATAATCTGCTTACTTACCTTCTAACAAAGCCGAAGCTGGACGCATGTGAAATCCGCTGGGTGTCTAAGCTGGCGTCGACACCTTTGATCTCAAACACCTGCCTGGGAATAAAAATGTGGTGGCAGATGCCTTGAGTTGCGATCCCTTTGCGAAAACCATTGGCGAGAGGCTGCTTAAGGAGCCATATTCCACTCTGACTCAGGAAGCCGATGAGCTGGAAGAAGATTCTGTGCAGGATGTTTTCAGGCTCAGCTGCCAGTCTCAAACCCTCAGACTGGAAAATCATCCACTACCCAGGACGGGGTATGACACAGCCGAGATCAGAGCTCTTTGTCAGGCCCACTGTGCCTGGAATGACACGGCAGAGTCCAGGGCACTCTACTTAACACAAAATATCCAACAACTCTCAAGTGGTCGGGATGCCCTGCCCATGTTCTCTGCCCAGGAGCTACAGCTGGCTCAAGAGCAAGATCCTGTCATCTCCAAGGTGTTGCCCTTTGTTTCTGCCAGGAAACGACCATCTAGGCGAGAAAGGCATGGTGCTGACTCAAAGGTCCTCAGATTGTTGAAGCAATGGGACAGGCTGGAAGTCCATGATGGAGTTCTGTATCGGGTCTTGAGAGATCCGGTTTCCAAGCAGCGACGATCCCAATATGAGTTTCCTCAGAGTCTAAAGGACAAAGCATTGTCCGGCATCCATGATCTGGCAGGTCATCAGGGCCAGGACCGTACTCTTTCACTTGCAAGACAGCGTTTCTATTGGCCTGATATGGAAAAGGATGTGAGGGCACATGTAAGATGCTGTCGGAGATGTGTGTTTGGGAAGTCACCGGAACCAGCTGCTCGTGCTCCTCTGGAAAGCATCTCCTCCTCTGGAAGATTGGTAAATCAGTGAACAGACTGATAGAATCTATGGTTCAGAGACCATTTTTTTGAAAGGTCCAAACTTTTTGTTGACAGCCGTTCTCAGCTGTTTTAATAGTTGGGCTTGACTAAGCGTTGAAAGTGCTTATGTGATACGTTTTCTTTGGGCCAACTTTGAGTTTTTTTATACACCTGCAAATGTCTATGGACTTGAGTATTTTGGGCCAAATGTTGTGTGGCGTACAAGGCGTCACATTACACTAAGGGAAATCTAGAGATTTGGATCTACCTCTTTCTTTTCTGAACCTTGTATTAGGGTAACTTTCAAGTTGACTATGTGGATTAGGTCCATCTTTCATTTGTGCCAGGTTGTGTCAGTAATATACTTTTTAGTAAGCCTGAGAAGGCATCCTTTCATCAGGATGTTGGTGAATTTCAGGAGGGGTGTATGTAACCAGGGTGAATTGACATGTCTTAACTTTATTGAAATTTCACCAAATACTGATTAACATGAAGCCAGTATGTGTTTAAGCTATGTTCAAGGTACCTTTTGTAAGCTGTTCAAACTCCAATGTTAATGTGTTTACTATACCTGTAAGAAAGGTTTGTGTTTAGTGACGTCTATGCAGCGCCAAGCTCAGTCTGCGCTAACCTAACTGAGTGGAGGTACGTTGTTGTATTTGTCGTCATATTAGAGCATATAAATTGTTTTGTAGACAATGAAAATGTTTAATGTGCAACTTAATGTGTGAGTATTAAGTCTGTGAACACACTACAGCGCTGTTACTTCAACTAACACTTTGTAAAGGCACTTTTTCAGAGTTTTATTGTATACATGTGCATCCGAGTGCAACAGGGTTTCCCTGTGTGTTTGGTTGTTAGGAGGGGAATGCGGACCTGTCGATGACTGTTGTATATGCTCAGCGACACGTTTCTTTTGGCTCGTGCAGGTATGAATGTTTTATCTGTTTTATATGTAATGTTCAATGCTGGTCATATTTACATTTGTGGGAATGCAGCAAATTGCGTTCAGTATGTTATTTTATTTATGTTCATGCTATTTTTACACATTGTCAGTCTGCGCTAATCTAACTGAGTGGAGGAGGGGAATGCGGACCTGTCGATGACTGTCGTATATGCTCAGTGACACGTTTCTTTTGGCTCGTGCAGATCTCAATAAATGTCAACAGCCAGCCTCCATGGTGGTCCAGCAGTCCTTCTTCCACGCATCCAGCGCATTCACCCAGAACACAACGCAGACCACTATAAGCTAAAGGATGTGCGCCCATTCATATAAGAACAGTAGCAGTGCGGGCACACCCGTTACATGAACACATATGTGGGTATGTGTGTGTGTGTGTGTGTGTGTTTGTGTGTTTATGAGTGTGTGTCTGTGTGAATGTGTGTGCGTGCGCGTATTTGTGTGTGTGGCATATGTGTGTATGTGTGTATGTGTGTGTGTGTGTTCAGAAGAGTAAATTATAAATTCATCACTTTGGCAGGAAACTTACTGGATTATGTGGAATTAACTGCTACAATAGTAAACAATAGTTGTAACGCAAAATTAAGACTATATACATCTTAAAATCACCAGCACACAAAACCATAAGACATACTCGCTAACACCCGCTATAATGAATGTTATTTGTTTGTAAAACATGTGCCATGCCTTCATTCACCAGAATGATCATGTTGAAGATGATGCAAGACATTGAATGCGTTTTACATCTTTTTTTCCCCATTATCTAAAATCACATGTTCTCGGCCATATCTTGAAGCCCCCCCATCTCATTGAATGTGTGAACTTCCTAAATGCCACGACATTAGGTGATGTCTGCTGTGAGCACGCTACAGTTAACCATGTGAGGGGGGCTAAGCAAACCTAAATCATCAACCAAACATTCTCTAACTTTCTCTAGTCATCCCAAAAGGACCAGACTATAGAAGGGAGGATGACTGATGAGGGCTGAGTCCTTACAGTGATGAAGTTATGGTGTTTGATCTGAGCTACAGCAATGAATCTGTGTGCAGGCTGTGCAGCTGTAATTACTCTAGCCTCTGGTATGCTACTGAATTAATTAAAGATATGCACACACACACACACACACACACACACGCACACGTGCACATGCATACATAGAGATGCACATGCACAAACACATACACACACACACACACACACACACACACACATGCACACACACACACACACACACACACACACATGGCAAATAGGTCAGTCACATTACTGTCCTACATTGTTTGTTCCAGGAGCAAAGGACGTAGAAGAAGACACAGACAGACACTTATTTTGACACTCACAAGATACAAAAACAGACAGATCAACAGACAGACAGACAGACATATAGACAGACAGACAAATGGATAGATAGATAGACAGATCGATAGATAGACAGACAGACAGGCAGGCAGGCAGGCAGGCAGGCAGGCAGGCAGGCAGGCAGACAGATAGAGTTTTTTAGATTTGAATAGGCTACTACTATAATTTTTCTTCTGTAATTGTTCAACTGCTTTAGTAAAGTAGCCGACATGTTTATTTTATGCCAATAATGCTCTTTTGAATGAGAGAGAGAGAGAGAGAGAGAGAGAGAGAGAGAGAGAGAGAGAGAGAGAGAGAGAGAGAGAGAGACACACACACACACACACACACACACACACAGAGAGAGACAGAGATTACACATCATTATACAGAGTCTATTTATTCAGACCAGTAACAGACAACACCTCCCTGTCTGCAGGTGTTCTCTGTGAGGTATAACCATCATCCAACACCTCCCTGTGACTCACTTTCTAGCTGCAGACAAAATCAGGTTTTGATCAACGCATCAGTAAAAAGGAAATGGATTCTGTGTCGGCTATATATGTATTTATTCTTGTGATGAATTCATGTGAGCATCCATGAATACATCAATGATGATGTATGTTTACAAGTGAGGCTGATGAAATTGAGCCCTTTTTTGTGCTTAGATAGATAGATAGATAGATAGATAGATAGATAGATAGATAGATAGATAGATAGATAGATAGATAGATAGACAGATAGATAGATCGATAGACAGATAGATAGACAGACAGACAGACAGACAATACATCTAATGATAGCAGTCCAGTTATTTGTGTATGTTAGTTTCAGTTGGTCCAAAGCAATGTCCAACATCTGACTTTCTCTTTAACAAGTTCATAAAACATCTGGCACGGCTGAGTGACCACTCCTCTCCACCCGTCCACCAACTGACAGCCTTTCAACTGCTGCTCCTCTAAAACCAGTCAGTCGCTCCTGCTCCAGGAGCGGAGACATGGCTTTCTGGATTGATTCATTAAAAAAAAATGTTTTTTCAGGATATTGTAATTCTTGTGTCAGGTTTGAGCGAAAACAAACAATGAACAAATATACTTTGGAGATGACCCCGCTAGGCTATAGGAGCCCATGAAGCGCCAGCCATCACACACATCTAACAGCGCGCTCTCCTCCGCCGCTCCTGCGCCAGACCGGCCGCCTCGTGGACCATATGCTGTCCATAATTGGATTAAGGAGTACTTACATGAGCTGTGTAGGAAACTGCGATGCCAGGGAAATGTGTTGGCATGAGAGCAGGACCAGCGCCACCCAGACCGGGATCCTGCTGCACGTATCCATTGTCAAAAACAGAGATCTCCCTCCTGTCACCCGACACACACACGCCCCGCTCCGCTTCCCTCCTGGGCAATAACGGTGAATGGGGATCGGTGTGTGTGTGTGTGTGTGTGTGTGTGTGTGTGTGTGTGTGTGTGTGTGTGTGTGTGTGTGTGTGTGTGTGTGTGTGTGTGTGTGTGTGTGTGTGTGTGTGTGTGAGAGAGAGAGAGAGAGAGAGAGAGAGAGAGAGAGAGAGAGAGAGAGAGAGAGAGAGAGAGAGAGAGAGAGAGCAGCGCGTTACTCAGAGATGATCAAGCTTGACACCCCTAATCTGATCAGCCGCCATCCAGGCTCTAACAGGTATATGGCGGGGCTGGGTTGTTTCAGTCGTATCTTCTCCTTCTTCTTCTTCTTCTCTCTCTCTCTCTCTCTCTCTCTCTCTCTCTCTCTCTCTCTCGCTCTCGCTCTCTCTTCATCTCCCTCCTCATCTACTCTCTAGCTCTCTGTTTCTCCCTCCCTCCCTCCCACCCACCCCCCACCCACCCCTCTCCCTCTCCCTCTCCCTCTCTCTCTCTCTCCCTCCCTCTCTCTCTCTCTCTCTCTCTCTCTCTCTCTCTCTCTCTCTCTCTCTCTCTCTCTTCTCCCCCCTCGCTGCCACAAGCATATGTCTTATCTGTGAGCTACACAATGTTGTAACCCCCCCCCCCCCCAGTAACAGCATCACCTGGTGACGGAAGGGGACCACATGGTCCGGACGTACACACTGAATACAGATCCAGATGGGTCTGGGTCAGGGTCCCGTGTGTCCATCACTCTGACGCCCTGATTGGCAGCCAGTAGCTGTAATGGACTTATCGATTTCACACTTTATAGGCGGGCCGGCGATTTTACTTTTTATAAAGAAACACAGAGTGACAGAGATACTAGAAACAAAATCCAATCACAGGCAGTGTCATACATTCGAGGCTACCTGAAGATGCTTCACCACATTACACTTTGGTCATTGAGGCGGACGCGAGTGAATTGTAAATAGGCCTGGTTGAAGGTAAGACACAGAATACACTTTGAAATGCTGCCATTCATTAACCCTTCTTTTAGATCAGCACTGACCACCCTAAATAATAAAGCAAATGTGTGTGTGTGTGTGTGTGTGTGTGTGTGTGTGTGTGTGTGTGTGTGTGTGTGTGTGTGTGTGTGTGTGTGTGTGCGCGTGTGTGTGTGTGTCTATGTGCCAGTAAGTGATTGGAGAGAGATCTAGAAGAGAGAGAGAGAGAGAGAGAGAGAGAGAGAGAGACAGACAGACAGACAGACAGACAGGTGAGAGAGAGAGAGAGAGAGAGAGAGAGAGAGAGAGAGAGAGAGAGAGAGAGAAAGAAAGAAAGAAAGAGAGAGGGTAGGGCAGCGCAAGTGGGATGCTTGGGGATTTGGTTATCAATCGTTGCCTGGCAACCGCATACCATCTTTTCTGTCCTCCCTAGCCTGCCCCCTCCCTTTTCGCCCCTCTCTTGTTTTTCTCCCCACCACTACCACCACTACTGCTGCTCCCAGCCTCTCCCTGTTACCCCTCCCCCCTCTTCTAACTCTCTCCTCGCATGTTGAATTTCCCCCTCTATTTCTATTCTCACTCTCTCACACCTCCCCTAAACATCACCCTTTCTGCTGCTCCTCTGCTGCCTCACCCCCCCCCCCCCCCCCCCCCCCCCCCCTCGGCTCACCCATCCCAGGTGTGACAGTCACAGCCCCTCAGGTGGGGGACAAATGAGAGTGGAGAAGGCAGTTATTATCTCTTAAGATTACCCAACCCAAAGGAGGGTTGGGTAATCTTAGGAGACAATAACTTCTATTACCCTAGTGTTAAAACACACACACACACAAAAGACTATGTTAGTCGACGTGTAGTTTTGCAGGCCACTAGTCTAATAGACAACTTGTATTTATTTGTGTATTTATTTCTTGATCAGTATCCAGAGAGGGCATAGGACCGACGTTCGTACATTCACATGTACTTGTAGCATCAATAACGAGACTATAGATATAGCTAGAAAATAGAAAAGTCTTATCCAACCTTATCCAGTCTTATCCAACCACCCAGTATCTCATTTTGTTATAAATCATGGCTTTTTATAATGCAATTCTGCCATCTGGTGGTGAATTTAGAAAATCACAAGTTATTTCGACAGAAATCTTATTTTACTGGTGTCAATTTCCATTAATTTGAATTACAATTAATTAAAAAAGACGAAAGCCCTAGTATTTAAACATATTTTATATAATTTGGATAAATATCACATATTTATGTGTTTATGATATAATATTTCCAGCGACATTTCCTATTCCATCAGTTTCATCCGTTTTCATACGTTTGGTGGACCAATAATATCATGTGACATTGACCACAAGGGTACTGAATGCAGGATATAATATACTTGAATAAAGTATATGTATGTATGTATATATATATATACTTTTGTATGTCTAAATATATAATGTCTATCTTAGAACTCTTAAGACAGTTGAGACATTATGGTGGATATTAATGGACTCAATGGTAGATGAGATGGTAGATGGCATCTCATCTACTGTATTGCCATGGTAGATGGCAATACGTGTTGATAAATGTTGACTTTTATCAACACATTTATTTAATCTTCCTGAAATACAAACTAAAAGGAAGCGCCAGCTCACTGGAGGATGTGGAATAGAAGCTCATCTTTATATTTATTTGTTAGACTCAGGGGAAACAGCTGATAACATTAGATTCTTTGTTTTTGCACAGAGTGAAAAAACAGGACAAGCATATTTCTATACAGTCAGCATACCGATAAATCTATACATATTTTCTCTCTTTTCAAACGTAACTTGGAGGCAAAATATACAGACAAACCATCAACGAAACATGCAACATACAAAACAGAAATTCTCAGACGACGATTGAAGTAGAGTAGATTTTTTTTCTCTTTTACTCTTTATGTTGTTTCGATCCATTATGGTTGCACAGATAGTCATCGGTTGACGGCACACAGTTTTGGACAAACAGTCACCTCCCCTTTGTAAAAGGGGAGGTGACTGTTTGTCCAAAACTTCTAGTGGTTAATTTAGTCTTATGAGTCAGAGTTTGTTTTTTTCTACTTTTTCTTTTGACACACATGCTCAAACCTTGGACGAAACATGAACATTCACAACCTTTTGTAGAAAATAAAAAAATACTGTATTTACATGAAATCAAACAAACAACCCCATTCAACATTCACACCCCACTGGAGCCCACAAACTGAACAGACAGACAGGTTTCACAGGATAACAGGCAGCTGTCCACACCAACAGTGTTTAGCTGGAGGAGAATGTCTAAAGAAGCATGTGGGTGGGGGGGGGTGTTAAACTGTGATGCCTTGGCATTTAACCAAGTCTTTTGTCAACTGTGATTTCAACACACGGTCTTGTAAACGGTCCAGAAGAACTATAATTGTATATGCAAGATTCATCCACAGATTGTGCATTGATCAGAAAACCCCCCAGAATTTGTTTTTTTTTCTCGACACAAAATCGACACAAAATGCACACAACAAGATATTTTCCAATGCCACTAACATTATGACTCTATTCGTTTCAACATGGAAACACCGACACCCAAACTCGCATGTCATGACACAAACACACAAGACCAGAAAATAAAGATATACTAAAGTGCACAAGCTTTGTTTACATGTTAACAGGTGTTAACATCACGATTTAACATTTATTAAAAAAAGGTTTTTTTTAATGTACCTTCAATGATGGAAGATGTCAAAATTAAATATTCTATATGGTACCTTTTTTCAGACAATAAAGATAAAATATTCAAGAAAAGAATGCATTCACACACATATACGGATCTTGCATAGAATTACCTCAACAAAACAAAAGAACTTGTAATTTTAAAAAAAAAACAAGGTTGGCACAACTAAAAGTTGTTTTGTTTTTTTTCCTCTCTAAAACCATTCATTCATCATTTAGTAACTTACAGTCATTAATTTGCTATAAGTACAGTGTAAGTGATTTTTTCCACTCAATTTGCAGTCCGTCAGAGTACGAGTCATTAACTCAATTTATTGTCATCATCTCAATTTTAAGTGCAGATTTTGACAAAAATGAAAATAAACAAACAAATACACAAATAAATAGATCAGCCCTGTCTATGCCTCAAGACTGTAGTTCCGAGAGTCACCTGTAGGTGTCCCTCTCTACACTGTTGATATGGCAGCAAAATGCAGTGACTAGTGTAGTGTTGTAGTAGACGACCCTGAGCCTTGTATTCAGCAGCCCTCTGTGCTGTACGTTACGTTTAGGACTGAACCTCAGTGGGCCGCCAGAGTGCTTTGGTCACAGGCAGTGAGAGAGGCTGGTCCTTGTTGTTTACATCAACAGGGGTCCGACACACTCAAGCATAACGAGCACAGAGCAGGCAGCCAGGGTCAAACCAGAATTCAGATGGACGTTGGACTGACAGTAATAGTCACCTTTTTTGTTTTTATATTCACCCCTTTCCTCAGTTTTCCTCAAGTTTTAAATTGTTTTGTAATTTACTTTTTTCAGATGCAGAACAACTTAGGAGTGTGACCTTTAGTTAACCAACAAAGATTTTGACACTATCTGGTTTGGTGTGAATCATAAACAAACATAATAGTGGTATCTGAACAATCTCATCAATACAAATGTATCTTTGAAAAACAAAAAAAGGACTAAATAAACTGAACCTAGCGACACCTACAGTTGGCATGTATAACATTCCTTATGGCATTTCCCTCAACCTGACGTCAGCACCCATAACTATACAACCAGGTCTGTATATCACCTTCTCCACACTGCCTGGCATGCCAAACACGGAGAGACAGCGACAGAGACAGAGAAAGACAGATGCGATAGTTGTGAAAGTTCAGGTATCTGACCTTTGATAATTCTTTAAATCTATCTAAGCCCTGTGGCCCATGTAGCCACAGTAACACTGTGATCTGCAAAGGAAACAGAGTGGTTTGAGGTCCACAGTCACGTAATAAAACAGCTACAGAGTCTGTACAACACTCAGACAACAGTAGCCTTCTGGATTGTCGCTGTGCCACCCATAGAGAGAGACAGTGAGTATCTATATCTATATTTTATAATCTAGTAGATATAATAAATTATAATATAGGTTTTCATCTGGATAGAGAGACAATAATCTTTGCAGCTCCTACTTAGAATATGTGTTTAGACATAGACTGTATCTGATATCTCTATAGTATCTTATATACATCTCACACTGCACTCTGTGAGACAGATATAGAATATAATATATGTATATGTTTGATATGTACACATTTGAACGATTCACATTATTTTCATGCCATTGTCAACCATCTTGGTTGTAGTATTATACACTGCACAGATGTTAGGGTATTCTTTCACAATCAGACATTGAAAAACCTTCCTGAAGCCATACCAATACTACATCACAATCATCACTATTTAGAGGCAAGACATAGAACCAACATTTTAAAATTATTTTCAAAGATCCACGTCTTTGCGATCATAGAGATATCATATATTTTTTTATATTATATTTTCCAATTTGAATGTTTAGAACGACTCGTCCAGTCGCGGTAGGAACTACACAAACAGGTTGTGTTGGCCGGCGGGCGAGGGGGAAAGATATAGTGAGAGGGACATCAGAGTCTCTCAGCTGTATTGCTGCTGAATTCCTATTGGTTGCCTGTTGTGGTGATTTGCATACTAAAGGCCGAGCTCACGGCCAATACGTCTGCTGGCAGTGTCAGCCTAATAAAGAGCCTACAACGTGATTTTAAATCATATTCCCACGGAGACAACATACATGTCTTCATCCTCCCTGTTTCCATTTTTTTTCTTTCCTCTCCTCTGTTTAAAATAAAATGTGGAGGAAATTTGTTGTGACATGAGATCCTTGTCAGACTTGTCCGGTTGCCCCTGGTGACCCCCCTGGACCCCTGGCCTGTTTTGCATGATGACATGACGTCATCATCATCATCATCATCATCATCATCATCATCATCATCATCATCATCATCATCATCATCATCATCATCATCATCATCATCATCATTTTCAGGGGTTGCTCTGGTTGGTGCTAACAAGCAGCTTGTGCCAGCTCACGACTCTCTTCCTCATGTCCACCTTGTCCAGCCAGATGTACGCCTCGCCGATCAGAGTCTTCTTCACAAACTTCCCTCCGTTGGACACCAGGAACAGCTGAGGAAGAGGATCAGGTTTCAAAGGTTTATTATCGATGACACTTCAGTGTTTCCTCTACCATTGTGCACGGTGCTGATGTGCGTGTGCACGGTGCTGATGTGCGTGTGCACGGTGCTGCGCGTTTGCACGGTGCTGATGTGCGTGTGCACGGTGCTGTGCGTGTGCACGGTGCTGTGCGTGTGCACGGTGCTGCGCGTGTGCACGGTGCTGATGTGCGTGTGCACGGTGCTGATGTGCGTTTGCACGGTGCTGATGTGCGTGTGCACGGTGCTGATGTGCGTGTGCACGGTGCTGATGTGCGTGTGCACGGTGCTGATGTGCGTGTGCACGGTGCTGATGTGCGTGTGCACGGTGCTGAGCGTTTGCACGGTGCTGATGTGCGTGTGCACGGTGCTGTACGTGTGCACGGTGCTGATGTGCGTGTGCACGGTGCTGTGCGTGTGCACGGTGCTGCGCGTGTGCACGGTGCTGATGTGCGTGTGCACGGTGCTGATGTGCATGTGCACGGTGCTGATGTGCGTGTGCACGGTGCTGATGTGCGCGTGCACAGTGCTGATGTGTGTGTGCACGGTGCTGATGAGGTTTTAGTGTGATCAGTGATTCCAGTAGGGCTCTGCTGCATTCCAACAGAAATGCAGTGGTCTAACAATATAACATAACAAGAAATAGCATGCAAGCACACTATGTGTGCCAGCGACATTTTTGTTGCCATTAATATAAATACAGTTTTTAGTCTGCAATTGGTAGCCATCCCATCTTCTGGGTTTCATAATACTGTTGCTTCTGTTCTACACAATCAAATATGTAGGCTACTTTCTATAAGTCACTTACTTTTTCTCTTCATGCTTCCTACATTTAGTCTAAAGCCATTCATGAGCTAATGCCACCTATAGTATCATGCATTTTGTATCCTCTACAGCAGAACAGTATTTGCTGTCAGTATTCTTCCACAATATTTCAATAATGACAATGTAACAATGCAATTTTTGCATGGCTGATTGCAGTGGTGCTAGTAATTAAGCTGTGGCGCTGCGCCACTGCTGCATGCATGTAGGGGAAACACTGCACTTTTTATATGCGTGTTATATGCGTCTGCTACGTAATACTTTTTTTTAGTCTTTAGACACTTGAAGACACTTTTAGAAAGAGAAAACCACAGTGAATTCAGATACATGTCATGTAAATCCCTGGTTTCCGCCCAGGAAATAAAACAAATGTGTGCTAAAGGCAAAAAGTCTCAGAAAGTCATCAATTGGTTTTAGAAAGCATTGGGACACATTGGGCTTCATAGGAGCAAGGAAAACTACCCCTCTAGAAAAGCATGTTTAACCAGAAGTAGCAGAGCCCTTGTGTTTACAGACAATTTCCCCTGTTTAACAACTTCATACTGTTATGTACAAAATTACACAGAAATGTTCACCAACACTTTGTGAGACCCAAGCAGAACGCCTAGGCTGGGAGTCTATTTACAAGTTACTAGTCCTTGTATTGTTATCAGTCGCTTAAAACAGTTAGCAGTAAGTGTTTCAAATGTTTTTTGTTTTTATCAAGATGTATGGGCCAATCATGTGTACAACAACAAAACCAGAACTTACTATCCTTGGATTCTAGTAATGAGTCAAATTGGTAGTTTTGTGTTTAGTGTTGGTTCTGATTAGTTCTGTGGTTCACATATGTGTCGCTACCTGTATGGAGTGTGTCGCTACCTGTATGGAGTGTGTCGCTACCTGTATGGAGTGTGTCGCTACCTGTATGGAGTGTGTCGCTACCTGTATGGAGTGTGTCGCTACCTGTATGGAGTGTGTCGCTACCTGTATGGAGTGTGTTGCTACCTGTATGGAGTGTGTTGCTACCTGTATGGAGTGTGTTGCTACCTGTATGGAGTGTGTCGCTACCTGTATGGAGTGTGTCGCTACCTGTATGGAGTGTGTCGCTACCTGTATGGAGTGTGTCGCTACCTGTATGGAGTGTGTCGCTACCTGTATGGAGTGTGTTGCTACCTGTATGGAGTGTCCGGTGGGGTTGAGCGGGAAGCGGAAGGTCTCGTTGAAGGAGGGTTCCCGGTCATGGCGGCAGACCCTGGTCTTCTTCTTGATGATCCTCTTCTGCGTGGCCACGTTCACCACGTACAGCTTCACATACAGGTCTGTCCTCAGGAGGCAGCACACACATGTTCTGTGTCAATAATATGCTTATCAGAGACACTCACATGCACACACACACACACACACACACACACACACACACACACACACACACACAGGCGCGCGCACACACGCACACACACGCACACACATGCACACACACGCACACACACGCACTGACCAGGGAGGTGATCCGGGCTCTTGAACTTGTAGGTGATGTTCCTGCACTGGAGCACCTCCAAGACCAGCTGGTCTCCTTCTGTCTTAACCTCCTTTTTCAGAGCCACCTTGATCTCGCCCATCATCTGAGTTTTACCGCCTGTATGGGAACACACAGAGGGGCCGGTCACATGAGGAGACCCGGGAGAGGAGGGGGTAGTGGCTCTCTGGACCTGATTAGAAGACTTTGATAAGAAGTGAGCCAAACCCCCTAACCCTGCCCTTAAATAATGCTTTCAGGGGTTTTTCATTTTGAGTCAGGGCTGCTGGCTCCCTTAAACGCCCCTTCAATTCATCTCGCTTATTGCATCACTTAACTGTTAATCAGCTGGTGACCAGGTAATCATATCAGCCAATCATAGGTTATGCATGCAATAGCACGTGTTTAACCTATAGAGGGAGTCCTCTACCAGCAAACCTTTTGGTGCTGGGGATTGGTTCTCCTTAAAAACATGCAGTGGACCCGAGGGAGAGAGAGAGAGAGAGAGAAAATAGTCTGAAGAGGAGAGACTGAATGAATGAATGAATGAATGAAAATAGTAGAAATTGTGTAAGTGCACTGCACGTACAATTATTGCTTTGTATAGTATCATTCAGTTATATTTCAATTATTGTTATAATTGAATAAACTTGGGGGCCTTGGGCTGCTGAATAACAACGTGTGGTAGTAGACTCGTGTTTAGGGTGACTATTTGGAAAAGTGCCAGGAGACTTTAGAGCAGATTCTCCTGCGATACCTGATATTACAGCCTCTGTACTTGATGTCTCTCGCTCTGTTGTAAATATTTAACAACTGCAAAGGGTTTTTCTTTCAAATGCAAAGAGTGACACCACTAACCCTCTCATTCTATTGGTTAGAATAATAAAAGTAATTCCTAACAACATTTAGAGAAACATTAACATTTAGAGAAACTTTTAAAAAAGATTTCTGACACAGTTGTAATGATGTGCAGGCTAATCATATGTACGCGTGCACATGTGTGTGTCTGTGGTTGCGCACGTGTGCACATGTGCATGTGTCTGTGTGCGCACGTGTGCATGCGTGTGTGTGTCTGTGTGTGTGCGTGCCTGCGTGTGTGTTTATGTGCGTGCCTGCATGCACACGTGCACATGTGTGTGTGTCTGCCAAGCCATGGAATATGGTGTCCCGTGAGGCTTTGTTGTGAGCTGAAACGGGAGATGAAACTGCTTGTCATCTGAGCTACGTGACCGAAACATGCGCTGAGCACAGAGGACAAATATACTATGACACCTTGTCGTTCCTCAATATGCAACAAAGCTCTGGTATCATCACGCAGCATGAATTATTGTTCATTGTGTGACCGTGCACTACACACTTTGTGCCAAACCTGTAGGATTGAATATACTGGGCATCAACACCAGGATACAACAGTCTCAATAAAACAGCAAGAATAAAACCTAATGTGGAACAAAAAGAAACAGACCAAGGTAATTGGTGTTGACAGATGTGTTCTGGTTGTGAGCAGTTGAAATGTAGTTAGTTTGCTAACTAGTTGATTGTTTATTTATTTTTGTATTGTTCTTGTTGTTGTTATATATAGTATTGAATTGAGCTCCTAGCATGGAACAAATAAAAGGAAGATTCTGCATTTGTTTCCCACTAGTCCTTGAGCATCTAAACGTGTGGTTGCTCCAGCAGTAATCGATGCTCAGATTAGTCTCAGCCTCACTTGTAAGTTGCTTCGGACTCGAGTGTCTGCTACGTCAATAAATGTAAATGTAAATGTAAATCTTTTGGAAATACAGCAATATATGTGAGAGTGCAGAGATTTCTGCCCCTCCACTCACGGCATAAAAGCATTTTGTATACTTGTTGTATAACTCATATTGGAAAGTATGTGCTATAACGTAATGAAGCACATTAATTGTAGCCTAAGTGTTGTAAGCAGTCGAAATAAGCTACTGTAAAAAGCTTCTGTCAGAGAACGTCCAGCAGGTGATGCTGTGAATGCAAAACAATTAATATATCAATATTTTTCCTCTGACAGTCTGCTGTTTCCTTTATAGACTACATGTTCACCTGCTGTAGGCCTACAACTGTAGCTGCATTTCAGTTAGGGGGGGAATTAACAGGTGACTTTCACGATTCTTTGCTTCTGTAGTACTTTTATCGTTATCGATAAAAAATGTATCGGTTGACTCAAATATATAGATTTATTTTTTCTTTATAAGCCATAAACAAACCCTCATGTTGACATTTTCTAGCTGATCACGCCACCATATGTCTACATATAAAAAATGTGATTAGCAACGACGTCTGAAAGTTGCGATTGGTCCAGATTATCAACAGTCGACATCGCCTTTTAAGACATGGAGGCAGCTCAGCCTCAGGCTCAGCTGTCTCAATTCCTTATTGCTCCTTTCCTCGTGCTCAACGACTAGTGATCAAGCCTCATCATCCAGCATTAGGAAAGGGAGTTTCGGAACGGAGCCAGTTTTGAATGCAAAGGTAATCTCACTTACCTTCATTGTCTAGAGGTCCAAGCCGGTTGTTATCCGTGTCGTTGGGAATGGTCTTACCGCTGTTTAGATTAGTAAAGAAAGAAGAAGTAAAGAAAACAAGACTTTTTGAATCCCCCCCAAAAAACTGTGGGAATATATTTCAGCGGTGAACACAAACACACACTTGGTTTAGAACTGAATGACTTACATGCGCGGCACTTGGAAAATGGCGCTGTCCACACCAGTGCCTGCCGTGTCATCTGCGTCCAGACCTCCATAACCGTCTCCTACCAGACTGGGAGCAGACAGAACTACAGACCCTGAGACGTCCCCCAGCCTATGGCCTGGTCCTGCAGAGGCAAGGACCAATAAAGGATATTACAGGACAATCACACACACACACACACACACACACACACACACACACACACACACACACACACACATATACACATACACAGGTGCACAAGTATTGATACATCATTGCACATTCTTAACATATTTACATATATAGCTTTACAACAGTTGGATATTTTTAGGAATGTCCTATAGGGGTATTTTTTTTATTCCACACATTGCTTACAAATCATAAACACTCAGATATTATATATAAACAGATATTGTAGCTATAACAAGGCATTTGTTTGTTTGTTTGTTTAAGTCTTTTGTTTGTTGTTTAGCTGATGTGTTTGTCATTCTGGATGTTTCTAATCTGTCTCCATGATATTATGGTGTATATTATGACATTTCAGCGTAAGATAAAGAAGATAATGAAGTAATATGTTAAGAATGATCTTTTTTTACTTAAATGAAGGGGGGAGGAGGATTTGCAATGGTCGAACTGAGGAATTCCCAAAGGTCTCATCAATATTATTAATATTCATGTTAGGCCAGCTTGCTTGGACAAAAACTCACAAGTGACCAGCTAGTCATGTTGTGTCTCATGCCGTGTTGAAGGTATGTTTTTTACTGGGTTTTACATCTAGACTGGAGGTCTAGACAGCCCAGGGCCAACTTATCATTACATTATATTCATACATTTAAGATTCCCGAGAAGAACATTGTTAGTTTGCATCGTCATCAGACAATAAGCCTGCCCATGAAAACCTAACCGTGCTGAGGCCATTAAAAAGAAGAGTTGAAACCATCATAATTACCATCATATATCACCTTAATGAAACGGGTTTAAACCAAAAAATCCACTGCCTCTTTCAAAACAAGAGCAGCTGCACTCTGGGTTATTCTGGCTAGCTAATTCAGAATAATTAATTAAAACTCATGTTCCCATGTTCCTCACCTTCCCTCGACACCTGTTCCTCTCATGGTTACAGCGGCTGAGCGCTTTATTCTCATTGGCCGGAGTCAAGCTCGACGGATATGTCTGTGCTTCCTCGTTGGACGGGTGACTCATTTTAAGGTGAAGGAATAGGAGTGGGCAAGGGAGGGAGTGGTGGTGGGGGGGCTATGTCTCTGTGTCTGTGTGTTTCCCGGTTCATTAGGGAATCATACATTATTCTGCACATGCACACACACAGACGGAGACTCCGGCGTTGCAAAGTCCTCCATGGCCAGGGATTGGGAGCCGGGGAAGTTCAAAGCAGCATGCTATTACAAGTGTCATTGCACTGGGGCTGCGTTGCACTGACAGGACATACTGGGTGTTAAACAGGTTGGTTCAGAGGGGAGAAGTAAATCAGAACTGATCAAAGTGTTTAAGGGAATGCCATCAGCAGTTTGGTTCTTTACAGGGGTTTTGAAGTTGTCCCCACTGGGGTCCCGTAGAAACCGTATTTTGGTAACATGCAGAATCATCAAAGAAATGTAGAGGAATGCGGTTCTGTGGAAAGCTCTCTTTTAAACTAACACACCCCTTTAGAACCCAATTAATTAGGATGTATATACTGTCCTGTCTGAGTCCAAGGGCGTTTTCACACTCGGTACGATTGCTTCGTACCCAAATGCCCCCCCTCCACTCCCCCGTCGCTCAGTGTTCACATTGGTAATGTAGAAAAGCGTGCCAATCACATGATCCCAAGCCCATACAATGGAGTCAACCTTCGTATTGATATTTCGGAGACAATGTCAAGAACGACCTTCTACGACGTCTGCCTTCCTACTTTATCAGCTATGGCTGTGCAGTTCAGAGGATGAGATTGGTGCGTGCTGCGTGCAGACGCAGATATGCAGAATAGCAGTCCACTTCCTTGTTTTGGTACAGTTAGCTTTCACACCTGATGCGAGTACACATTAACCACCTTTTCAAGTGGACTTAATTGGGGTCAAATGTACTAGGACCTGGGCCTGGGTCCCTGGTGTGAAAACGCCCCAAGACATGTGTGTCCGGAAGTAAAGACCATAAATATTTAAAGGGATTTTTAAGTGTGATGCCTACACTTCTAATGTCATATTGGTTGTTTGGATATTTAAGTACAATTAAATATTTAGTTCACATGTACTATTCATGTTTATCATTTGACAGAATGGGAGGAAACACAAAAGCAAAAGTGTTTGTTTTTTCAGATAAAGCCAGTTAAGTTTTTGTTTTTAGAGCATGAAATAAGCTCAGGAGAGCAAAAGGCACGGATCCATGTGGAGGAGGAAGGAGGAGTGGACAAGTTTTACTTGCAAACACTGTATAACTTCTAATTGGTCCACTTGTGCCCTATATAGTGCACTAATAAGTGGGTCACCATTTTGAAGTGAATGAACGTAGAAATGTGAGTGTACAAATGTATTACCTATGTAGTGCACTACTTAATACCCATAATGCACCATAAAATAACTACAATCCGATAGATTTCCAGCACATAATTCGTTTCCGAATTCCTCCACTACTTTTTCCCTAAACGGTGCTCAATATAGCATTCACTATAATAGGGAATAGGGAACGAGGGAACATGTGAGCCAAATCGAACATAGCAGAGGACATGCAGAGGACAACTGACAACAGGGGGTGTGTCCACAGGAAGACGTGTGTGTCATTCTATGGGAGAGGGGTGAGGGGCTTTACTTGGTTGGAGGCGGGACTGTTGCACGGCAGCCTCAGCGGCCGCTATTGCAATGCCGGCGTCCTCCAGGTGGGCCTGGGTTACGCTGCTCTTGCTCTGGCTGCGGGACGGCCCGTGGGAGCGCAGCTGGCCCTCCGAGGAGGACTTGGAGCTGCCGGGGCTGCTGTGGGACTTCTCCAGAGGGGTCATCAGGACGTCTGCAGGGAGCACAACCATAGGTGTCATTTACACTGGGGATGCTGGGGACATGTCCCCACCACTTTGTGAAATGGCCGATTCGGTACCCGTCACTTTACAAAAGCATCATTTGGTAATTTTTTTCAGAAAAATAGCTTAAACTAAGAAATGTTAACGAACAAATGAGAATGCTTTGAGAAAGGTGTATTTGCACAATAAGAAAATATACAATGAAATGTAAATATTATGTTGTTAACATTATTCCTTCAGTTGTTTCTATTTTGTCATATTTTAGGGCAGTGATGTTGGATATTGTTTTCGCTGGGCTGACTGACATGCACTGGTGCTTTTGGCAGTAGATGTGATTTTGGCATTGTTTCTTGGCTGTGCCCTTTTGAGGCGCCGTTCTGCAATTATTTTCTCACCCTAATATTCTACTCTGACCTCATACCGAGCCCCCCATTACATTACCTAAAATCGCATATGTTAAAGACTGTTTAAAAATAGTTTTTTTTTCATCTAAGCCCTTATGTCCCCACCACTTTTCAACACAAATTGACACGCTTGACAACAACATCATTAACCTGTAGGGCAGTTGGGTTCGGTCAGCCATTTCCATTTTGGAACCAGTTCCAAGTACATAAAAAGCTCTGAGTAGTTTTTTGTTTTAATGAGCAAAACACACATAATAATACGCAAATGTAGCGTGGATATATTCTTCGCTTCAAATAGGTCTTTTTTGGACATGGAAATTCATATCATATCATTCTTATCAGATCTTTTCCACCTCTCACTTTAAGGCTGTGTAAGCACACAGTGCCTCCGGCTTCTACAACAACTGGAAGAACAGCAGAACAGCGGACAACTCCACTGTGTTTGACTTACAATTTGTTCCTGGAACAGGGAATTCAATAAACTTTGTTATTGGGGCGGCATGCATAAGGACTGTAATTACAGCTGCTGAAAAGCGATTAGTCGCACTGTCTCCATGACAACAGGCTCCATCTCTATGACAACACAGAGTGACCATTATTCAAATGATTACTTCTGGCGCTGAAACCTGCATTAACCAGCTGAACATTGCAAGAGGAAGATAAAGTGGGCAAAAGTGTGATTAAAGGTTAAAGTCGTTCAAACAGCAGTTTGAGCAGTGGTTTTCAAACTGTGGTTCGGGGAACCAGAAGTGAGTCCTAGCCAGGATGGCCACAACAAACATTTGTATGTATTTTCTTTAAAAAATGCATGCCTACATGCCATGTCTGTTTCACTTGATCAAAGAAGACTAAACATGTGAATACTAGCCTGGCAAGCCAGACCCACATCAGAAAGATGTAAGGTCTGGCTCAGCTCCATTGACAGTGTGGGCGGGATAAACGGTTGTCTTTCAAGTTCCCTCTGCACGCAATAGGATAGCGCTACAACCAATCAGAGCAACGAAGAAGGTGACGTAGTCAGAGCGACGGCTCTGATTACGTCATTAATCAAAACTCTGAATACGTATTTATTTTCGAGGAAAGACTTCAGTGCCGTTCTTTGTTCTTTTCTCAAATAAAATGTTAACTTCAAGTCTTGAGGAGTCGCGGCCAAAGCCGAGTGGAAAGACAGCCGTTCGCCAGCAGCAGCAGCCATTGTTTACCTAACACGGAACCGTCGCAACTCTGTCGTCATGGTAGCCCGGCTTTCGACTCCGCCCCTCACGCTGTGATTGGTCATACATACAAGACACACTTGGTGTTTCCAGCACCAAAAAGCCGACGGAGCCGTGCTTAGACCTACACTAGCTGCCAAATAAATTTGCTGCCGCTAGGGGGTGTCTAGAGTTCTAGGCTATGTGAATACTGCATTGATGAACAATATATACATCGAGATGATATGTTATCTCACTTTTATGATATGGTAATGAGAATGTACAGCTGTTTGGAAGGTCCTGGGCCAAAAGCACCTGCAGAGGTGGGTGGGCCACGGCCTGTACCAAAGCAGCACGCCTCACCTTTGGCCGGGTCGGGGAAAATCCCGTGGCTTCTGCTCTTGATCACAGAGTTCTTGGGGGAATCGTGGCCACCGTCTCCCTGTCCCTGTCCATGGTGGCCGTGGGTCATACCAAGGTCGGGCCCCCCCATCATCATCCCAGGTCCCAGGGACATATGCCCCATGGCCTGGCCAGATCCAGCCCCAGACCCCGGCGGGTCCTGGCCAGTGTGGTGGTGCTGCTGGACTCTGTTTTGCTCGATGCTCTCGCTCTGCTCCATCAGGGCCAACCAGCGAGGCGTGTTGTCCAGCTGGGTCGTGTTTGACAGGTCGATCATCACCTGACACACACAGACAGACAGACAGACAGACAGACACAGAGAGAGAGAGAGAGAGAGAGAGAGAGACAGAGACAGAGACAGAGACAGAGTCAACAACAAACAACTGGTCTTAAGTCATACCAAAGAAGCTATGAAACACAAGCAAACCTGAATAAAGGTTTTCTGTTGGTGGATATGGATTTCAGGACTTAACTACCATCAAACCTAAGCTACACAAGTTTAGCACTAGACTTGGAGGCATGACATGCTGACTTGGGTTCTTGTAAACGGAGTCATTAAGCATATGAGGTTGTTGCTCATTCGAGATAGAGAGAGAGAGAGAGAGAGAGAGAGAGAGAGAGAGAGAGAGAGAGAGAGAGAGAGAAGCACCGTAAGGCTTCAGGCCACAGCAGGTGAAATTAGTGGTTTGATTTAAAATACACTCACTTCACCCAGGAAGTCATTGGAGGAGGATCTGCCGTAGTCCCACACGGTCACTTCCAGAGTCTTCTTCTTTAACTACAACACAGGCAACAGTTAAACAAGAGCTTTATATTAAATCAAGTTTATAATGTCAACATTTGCATAACAATGTGCACGTAAATGTACATGGTTTTGTGTTTGTGTGGTTCTACGTTCTGTTTATTACTGTAAATAAACTATATGTACATATCTATTATAAATCTAAAATGATGGCATTAACAACTCCTTTATAGAGTGGTGCAGGAATGAGTCCTAAAACGTAAAAGTAGTGTTCATTGGTGAATATTATCTTGCTTAACAAAATGTGTGAGTATCAAACTTTTGTTTGCCATAGAGCTTATTTTCTGCAATAACGCAAAATCCAATGGGAAAACCCATTGGCTCTTTGTCGAGGGAACCCAGGGCGAGTAACGAACCGGAAGTTGCAAATAGAACGCCCCCGAGGTCGTATATACTATGGTATACTATACCGTAGACGCCTCATAGACTGACGCTGCCTGTTGGAGCTGACGTATCAACGCGGCCGCCATCTTGGATGGGTCCCCAGTGCGCCCCCAGTGCATTCATTTCTACTGAGGAAGTGTATCCCCAACTACAATAATCATAACTCCCAGAATTTTTACCGGATTTTCACACGGTTTGGTTTGTTACAAACGGCAGAGATTTATTTATGATACAGGACTAATTTATATATATATATATATATATATATATATATATATATATATATATATATATATATATATATATATATATATATATATATATATATTTTTTTTTTTTTTTTAAATAATAAGAATTATTGTTCAATCTTACTGTGAAAGGTAATCCCACGCGATCTGGTGTCAATACTGCGCCGTAAGCTGCACAACATACTGCATAGCTTGCTCTCCCGTTGACTCCTATGCTAGACTAGAGTGAGGAGACCCAACCAATATGGCGGCGACGCTGGGTTACGTTCCATCACGTCATGAGGCGTCTACGTATATATGATGGTATACGACTCGTCTGAACTCGCGGAGGACCCCGAGTTCAGTAACAAAGATGGCTACTCCGAACTGGCTAGAGACGCTCCATGTTGCTATGACAACAATGCCGATTCTTGAGCAGAAAGCAGAGCAGTAGCCTAACGTTATCAAAACGGAATATTCAGATATCAAACTGTAATGAACGTGAAATCCGCGGTGGGTGCACCGTAAACGAGATAATCACTATAAACGTTACGAAACGTCCAATCTGCCTATTGCAACCAAGCACATTGTGAAATCTTGGGTAATTTATCTGTGATCAATGTGTCTATATTTAATTAACGTTTAAACACAGAATGATACTGTTTTTCAAGCACCCGAGCTGCAAGTCGCGATTACGAGACAAATGGAACACACCATAATTTCCGGGTTGGCCTACAAAAATACGTCATCCCTGCACCACTCAGTGTGGTTCCGGAAGTGAAAATCCCATTCATTTTCTGCATAGAGGTTTTGATTATTAGCCATAATGTCGTAACTATCCATGGTATACTTTCCTCGAGCCAAGAGATGGTGAAACGATGGTATATGCACATTTAGAAGCCACAAGTTAAAGAACAGTTTTAAGAAAAACATGTTTAATTCGCGATGTAATTTAAAGCACTACACTACCCACAATCCTAAAGTGTAACACGACGTCTTTGATTGGTGGAGCTCGCTGTTACCATGGAAACGTTTACCTGCGAAAGTCAAGTCGTCGATTAGTGCTACCACTGAACTCGATCGTTTACCACAGAGCAACCATGATTTTCCTTAGACTCATGGAAAGTTAGAGTTGTTGTTAGAGCTGTAGATGAAATGAGCTGTAGGCTACATATTGAAAAATATGTTGATATGGAATATACGATGATATATGATTAAAAACAATAAAAATACAAATATATGATGTAGCAGTGTTGTATAGTAATTTGGGTAGTATAAAGGCTAGGAATATATAATGTTGAATGAATAGTAACTCATGGAATACGTAACTAAAATCACATGTATTAAAAACACGTTATTACCTTATATAACGCATTACATAACACCCTGTCTTAGCCGACACACGCGCGAGCGGTGATTGCAGTCAGGACTGTACCATGTCGATGACAACACTATATACACTATATGAAACACTATACATACGCACAATATATGACACAACTTTTATTAAAAATATAAACACTATAATAATTACAAAGATGCAAGAAGCACGCTAAACTATCGGGTTGGAAGTTGTCGGAAAGGGTTCGCAACTATGGGATGAGTAGGCCTAGTTCATTCACTCGTTCACAAAATAATGTACACAGTCTTGTACCTTTGTCTTTGCCTTTTATTCCGTTTTCCAGTTTTGTTTTTGCTCCGAATCAAAGGTTATATCATATGGATACGACTAACATGTGGGATGATTGGCTTGGTTCCAAGCTTAAAACTCTTTATAAAACGATTTTCTGAAAAGTCAATGAAAAAATGAATGGGAAATTTACTTCCGGAACCAGAGCCGTTCAAAAAGGGGGCGGTCACTGTTGCGCTCTATATGCATGTCATGTGCATATGTGCATACTGTATACGTATGCGTATGTACGTGCATATGCGCATATCTATGTGTACATAATGTGTGTGTATACATGCCTTTGCATGTGAGGATTTGTGGAGGTGTGTGTTTCTATGCATGTGTGTGTGTCTGTGTATATGTGTATGTGTGTGCACAACGTGTGTGTGTGCACGTGTGTGCACGTGCATGTGTATGGGGGGCCGTTCGTATCCCTTGGTTGTTTTGCTGGTTGACCACAGTTTTCTTATTTATGTCTGGAACCAGGAAAACATTGTGGTCGCTACAATGCAATGAGACAAATGAGGTGTCTCTAGGAATTCAATCAAATACATATGTTTAGCGCTAGCCTACATTCAGAGTTCTACGTGTGTTTGGTTAAATTATTACAATTGTATTATTATTATTGTCTCCTCTACAGCTATTTATTTTGTTAGCTCCAGAATCGGTAGGCTAAAGACCACTGGCGTAACAACGTGATGATGGGCCCCGGTGCAAATAATATTTTAGGGCCCCCGCGATTGTTAGCGGGGGGGGGGGGGGGGGGGGGGGGGGGGTGCTGCGCGATTGTTGACGGGGTAGGCCCCCCCCAGCGTCTTCATGGGCCCCCCCCCAGGCGTCTGGGCCCCGGTGCAATGCACCGGTTGCACCGTCGATAGGATAGTTACGCCAGTGCTAAAGACTTTGCTATGAACCAGTTTTAAAGATCGGAAAACCCACACGTTGAGGCGCGTGATTTCAAGACGTTGAAGTGATGCTTTACGACCAAAAACTTGTGATGCGTCGCGTTTTGGGTCTAACGGCGCTCCATATGTGTGTGTGTGTGTGCGTGTGTCGGCAGGAATGGCTAATCTCATTTGATCTGCGAGGGAGCCAGAGATTGAGCAGCAGAGCAGCAATTAAATGGCTGCCGTGGCCAACAGGGATGCGTGATTAACAGCAGTCAGCCTGCATAGAGCCCATGAATCCTAGTAGCCTTTATAAACACACCCCCCCTTAATCTCTGAACACTAGTACTAGCCCAGCGGCCCCTCACTCCTCAGCACGGAATCACACTCAGGGTGGTACCGCCACTGGGACATTCAGGAATCTGTTCTCTTGTCACACGAGAAGACATTAAAACTAAACACTCAGACTTACAGAGACACACACACACACACACACACACACACACACAGATACACACCTTCGCAGACACATACATACGCAACCACACACACGCACACACACACACAGCAGAAGCATGCAAAGAATACATAACGCTGACATTTCAATGTACACTCTCCAAGTACACTTCTCTTCATGATGTTTTACTGTTGTTTGCACAGGTTTACTGGCTGCATGGGGACACTGAGAACAGACACTAAGTAAGGGATAATGTAAGCACGCCAGTCTAACCCTGTGAAATAAAACCCGACAGGGTGATGCAGGAAACAGACGCCAAGCGGAGGGGTCTTGAATCACCCTGAAGTGAAGGGACGATTGTGTGTGATGACTGTGCGTGTGTGCGTGTGTGTGTGACGACTGTGTGTGTGTGCGTGGGTCTATTGTATTCTACTGTGATGCCACGTGTACCTGCTCTAGGTGGATGTTCTTGTAGATGACCGTCTGGTTCCACTCTGGGTTCATGGTCCTTTGGGCGTATTTGGTCCGTCTCTTGTTCTCATCACTGCGGCAATCAGACGATTAGAATGGTCAGTCGATAGCCAACAACACGTCACCATCTGTTGTGCATGCCCATCACTATGGCCAATGGTCACCACACCACACTATGTATTCACTATGTGTTCACTATGGCCAATGGTCACCACACCACACTATGCATTCACTATGTGTTCACTATGGCCAATGGTCACCACACCACACTATGCATTCACTATGTGTTCACTATGGCCAACGGTCACCACACCACACTATGTATTCACTATGTGTTCACTATGGCCAACGGTCACCACACCACACTATGTATTCACTATGTGTTGAATGAACAGATGTTGAGTACACATGACTCTCAACACCTGTCGGAGAATGTAAATACGGAAAAAAACATGAAACCAACTGAGGTATGATTTCAGTATTAAAAGCTGATCCAATTTGCTGGGATCAGCCTACAGCTGACAACTAACAACAACAAACACATTGCTTGAATAAAATCACTAAATAATTACTTTAAAAAAAACAGTGAAGATGAGTGCAAAGAGACACGCACGGACAAGAAAGAAGCACACAGAGCGAGAGGAGCGAGAGGAGACATTCAGTGTGAAATGGAGCATGATGTGGAAAGAAAGGGAGCCGGGGGGGGGGGGGGGGGGGGGGGGGGGGGAAGAGAAAGGGAGGGGAGGAGGGGAGGAGGGGAGCATAAAGACAGAGAAGGTAGAAAAGAAAAGTAAAACAACGACTAAAAGGAAAGGTTAGGAGCAGCGCAACACTACCTTGCATTCTGGACAACCATGACTTGTCTGAGGCAGTAAGGAGAGGGGGTAAGGAGAGCGGATATCACAAATAAGAAAGATAAGCAAAACATACTCAAAAGAGACAAGAAAATAAAACCGTACAAGAAGAAGAACACAAAGGAGTCAACGGGAAGACGGTAAAGAACAAACCCCTGTTTTGTGTCAAAGCAGAGTGAGACACAATTTAAAAAAATAAATAAATAAATAAATAAATAGGAAACCCAAAAACAAGACTTACAAGTACGTACAATTGACACGGATACATTCAACAGTCCAAACAATACATTTAACATTCGAGTAACATTGGCATGTGTTGTCCAAAAACTTGATCGGAGCACTTGGGGACACAATTATGACTCCAAATAAAGCAGAGAGAGAGAGAGTGCAGTGGTTGGTGGGGGCGCTAGGACAAGTCCCTATAGGTATGGAGCGTGTAGCAGGAGAGCTCATATCATCTCATAAACAGGTCTGATAGGGCTGTTAGCTAAAAGCAGATGCTGTTAGGGAGAACATTAAGACCATATTGATTCTCTATCTCCTTGCTATTCACAGTGCTCTTAAGAGGAGCGTAATGTAATTCAGCGGAGGCTTGCGTGGGTGGGTGGGGGGGGGGGGGGGTACAGGGCAGGGCCCAGCACAGGATGATCAGTCCTGTGCTTTGGTTTATTGTTACAACCACAAGCTCCAAGTACGACGCTGTGTTGTAAAGACAGACAGAGAGACAGTAAGACAGACAGACGGAAAGACAGACAGACAAGTGGATAGACGGACAGACAGACATACAGACAGATGGATAGACAGATAGACAGGCAGACAGACAGACAGACAGACAGACAGACAGACATAACAATCAACAACAGAGAGTAGAAAGATATATATATAAATGATAGATTGATAGATAGAAATAGATAGATATATAACTGGTAGACAGACAATCAGACAGACAGATCACTCGATCAATATACACAGACGCTAAGGCAGACAGACAGACAGACAGACAGACAGATAGATAGATAGATAGATAGATAGATAGATAGATAGATAGATAGATAGATAGATAGATAGATAGATAGATAGATAGATAGATAGAAAGAAAGAGCGAGAGATAGACAGACAGACAGACCGACAGACAGATAGACAGATAGATAGACAGACAGACATGGTCGTACCCTCTTCCAGGTAGCAGGTACACCTTGACAAAGGGGTCAGAGTAGCTGTTGTTCTCCCTCTGAACCAGGTTTCTGGCCTGCAGAACGTGGACGATCAGGTTCCCCAGGTTCCTGTCGTAGTTGATCTGGAGCTGGAGGAGGAACACCCGCAGAACACACTGAAGAACGACTGGAGAACACTGGTTGAGAGCATTACAATAGAAGGATGTAGATTGAGGGAGTATACTGTTTTTCTTTACCTGAATTTCTCCAGTGACAAGATGGGATTGGGTCTTCAGCGTCTCAACTGGCTGTAAAACAATGAATTAGAATTAGAATATAGGTTACAATTACGATATTCATAAAGATGTAGTCATAGTAGTAGTATTCTAGTACTGAAATAGGATAGCCCCATCTGAACAAGGGAATGGATTCAGTGATAACCTTGAGTTTGGGTTGCAGTGTTTCTGTGACGCTAATATATACACATATGGGAATATATATATATATATATATATATATATATCACAGAGGTGTCATAGGAGGGGTGAAAACAGATGTAGCTCATTAAGTTAATAATGGGTCTGTAGGCGTGCCAGTGACCATAACTAACCGCCATACACCTGTGTTCTCCCCTATTACATCTCTGTGATGAAGGCCTATAGGCCACAAACTTTGATCACGGTATTTTGGGAAGATTCATGACTTGGTGGATACTAAGAAAGGATCAACAATGTATATCTATGCCAAACTCTCTCTTACCTATTCTCTATATCCCTCTATCATATCGTGTTCTACTATAATTGGCCTGTCACAATCCCCTGATGAACAGCGCAGCCAGTCCATCGATTTGACCTTGGCCCCACTAAAGACACGGCTGGAGTCATTCTATTGGTAAGACATTAGCCACTGAAATGCCTTCAAAAGATACATTTTAAAAACAAAAAGAGAAGAGTGTTACAGACAGGTACCGAAACAGGAGGTTAATGTGATAAACATGATGATGAATGATGAATCTGCTGGCAAAGACAGCTCCTTACTCACACTCCCTGGCCATCTATCACTATTGCCAGCTCAGTGCAGACATCAAGACCGGACACCTCCGGGTTTGTTGAATTTACTGGTCAAATGTCGACTCACTAGCCACTAATACACATGGAATAAGTCATCTGGAATGGAACATCTGGCAGCTATTGTAGTCCTGTCTATTCTTAGAAAGAGGGATCCCTCTTATGCCTTCCTTCTAACGCTAGGTTCCCACACTGGGAGGTTTTTCATTGCCCTTTTCAGGACTTGTAGCCCACATTGGGCCACATCCCCTTGACCCTAAGCCCTCAAAAGGGCAGGCCCCTTTCAGATGTAATTGCGTCCTAAACAGCAATACAAATGATCCTACTTGATCCCCTTGGCTTGATCATATGTTAAGCATATCTACCTTTGCGCTGTGGCGCTGTTTCTTGCTGATGGCGGGAGAGCCCGGCTGGCCAGGGCTGGGCACCCCACTGGAGGCGGCTGATCCAGGACCTGAGTGCAGGAGGGCGGAGCGCTCCAGGGCAGAGAGGACCCCCAGCCCCCCCGGGCCCTGGAGCCCTGCTCCAGCCAGGCCTGGGACCTGCTGCAGGGACACCTTCTGCAGCTCAGCAGCCAGCTGCTTGGGGTCCACGCCCGGAGACCGCTGGCCACCTAGCAGGAGAGTGAGGAGACACACACACATATACTCACAGTGAGAGATGTCTAATACCTATTGTAAAGGTCGGGTAGAGCTTCTCGGGTTTTCTTAAATTAATAATCACAACTCCAACACTTATTCATGCCGAAAACTATACGTTTAATGTTAACAGGTAGCACTGATAACACTTGACACAGACCTTTGTAAACATTTGCACAAAAAGTAAGGATATCTCAGTAACGTGTCCATCTTCACAGGTCAGTAACTCTCTCTCTCTCTCTCTCTCTCTCTCTCTCTCTCTCTCTCTCTCTCGAGACCATGTGATGATGTTGTGATGTCACTTAACTTAATGCTATAAGCATCAGTAACTAATTAAACAGTAACAGAGTAACAAATACAATAATTATGTATATATATATATATATATATATATATATATATATATATATATATATATATATATATATATATATATATATATATATATAAAAATACATATCATAATAATACTTGTGGCAATCAAAATGGCAATCATTACACAATGCAAGGGTGGTGCATTGCAGGGTTGCTACCTCCAACTTTGTTGTACATACCGGCTTTAAGCATGGCATGGTGCTCCAAGGCTTGGGGGTGGTCCGACAGCATGTTGAGGTCACTGTGGGGGGTGCACAGACAGTCTTTCTCATCATCATCATCATCATCATCATCATCATTGTCAGCATCAGCATCAGCATCCTATCATATCATAACATTGTGCATGCTCAATTAATGCTGAGAAAGGCTAGTGGTTGTGGAGAGAGCAGGAGCAAGAGAGAGAGAGAGACCAAGAGCGCGTGCAAGAGAGAGAGCGAGAGCGCGCGAGAGAGGAGGTGTGTGTAGGTCCTTAACACTCGCAGGCTGGAGGAATGAGAGTGATGACAGCTGTGACTCACAGTCGGACGCAGAGCTCCGCCTCTGCACATAGCTGGCCCATAATGCATTGCACCTCCTCATATGTCTTCCCCATCAGAGGGACGCCGTTCCACTCCAACACTTGCATTCCTGTTGTGAGGAGGGCAGGCAAGCAAAACAGAGACAGGCAAACAGAGATGTCAATTCCAGAGACATATGTCACATATTATCACACCTCAAGGAATACTTCATTTGCATATAGTGCATGGCTACAAGCTGCCATGTCTGCAATGGTTGACTCAATTTATCTTTAATTAATTTCAAATGTCTTAATGTTTCAGTGTTGGATATAAAGAGCCAGCGGTGTGCAGGAAGCAGAGGGCATTGCCAAGCAAGCTGTAAAGGTAACTCCATTGGCCATATTCACCAAGCGACCATCTTGGTTTCATCTTGGCGCTAGCTGGATGGAGGGCAGTTCCCTCCACCCAGCTAGCATGGTCGCTCGGTGAATAAAACCCATGGCTACTGTCACAGAGCCGCAGACCGATCAGTAATGTCAGTCTGGGGTCTGTGTAAGATTCCCTGGTCGGTCACACAAAGTGGGGAACTAACACAGCACACGGAAAATGAAAGGAGCCAAGTGGAAACAGTAAAGAGTAGAGGAGGGCACAGCAAACAGAGGGACTCCCCGTCCTCCCAAGGTCTAAAGCATCACTTACACAACACACATCTGCCCTCCAGATCACACATGTCCATGGAAAGCAACTCACTCACAACTCGTTGCTGTGACAACAAAAATTGGAACTGGAATTAATATGTCGGAAAAACATCTGTGTGAGTGAATATCATATTCATGGTCCCATATTCTCGAGTAGACTCTTCCACACTCTGTTTTTCCCCTTCTTTCTGTTCTTTTCTTCTCCTGCTTCAATTGTTTCCCCCTCTCTCTCTTCCACTCTTTCCTCGTCAGTAGATGTAACCATCAGACATTGCTCATTTAAATTCAGCATGCAGCGAAATAACATTGCAGCTGTACTGACTGCTATTGATTTTATGGTTTCTTTTAGGTTCAGAACTAAAATGAAACAAACAAATCCAGCTTGGCAGGCAAGGGAAACCCAATTGAAAGCAATTTGCATGTACTGTCAAGATGTAGAAACCAGTGAACCCCATTGCATCGTGAGATGATAAGAAATACACCCTATCGGACCACAGTCATGGCTGTCCATTGGGGTGAAAGAAAAATAGGAATGAATAAAGACAATCTGAACCTCAGATATAACCCACAACTGGTGAATCACAAATATAAAACTAATGACTCACTAACGCCTTGCTGACTAAATCCAAAAAGGGAATTCTATAGTATCTGGCATTTGAAAATAATGCCCTTCCAATTGTTTTGGAAGGGCATTGGTGTGTGTGTGTGGCTGTGTGTGTGCGTGCATGTGTGTACATGGGTTTAATCTGTGACTGTGCCTCTTTCTGTCTACAATGTTTTTCTCTGCAGGGAATCTAAATAAAGCCTGACTAAGACAGCCCAGTGCTTTATCCACAGCCCCCAGTAGTGTAGAGAGTGTTGATTCAGAAATAAAACATGACTGAGCCAGCAGAGGAGCATGCAGCTATGTGACATTTCTTAATCTAGACTAATGCAGAATGATTTAGTCAGGGGTTTTCCCTTAACGATATTCTGAATGTATTTGCCTAATCTGCCTTTCTCCTCCCATGAGACATGCAGCTCCCGCTGGAGGAAATCAATTCAAAACCCGAACTGGATTTCATTTTCACAAATAGAAATCCAAATACATTAAGTAGCAGATGTTATTACATCATTGTTATTGACAGAATGATCCATGCAGTTCATGAACTCTTGATTACACAAACCAGGAGTGGCCATTGATGTCTTAATTCTCCTCTTACCTTCCACGATCTTCCCGGTGTTTTCTGCTACTCCACCAGGAACGACCTTGGCAATATAGGCTCCGATCTCTCCTCTGCTCCCGGGAATCTCCTTCCCACCTACCACTCGGATCCCCAGACCGTTCCCTGGAGAGAATACAATAGAATCAAAATCACCCCTTCCACAGGGAAACAAAGATCACATAATAATAATTAATTGGATTTATAAAGCACTTTATATAGTAAGTGTGGAGGATCACACCTCATCCACTACCAGTGGAGAGGTAAGGAATGAAATTATCCAGACCAAGGAATGATTAGGTCGCCATTTTGGTACAAGAGCCAGGTTGGGAATGATGCCAGGACACCGGGGTTAGCACCCCTATTTTTGCGATGACCACCATGGGATCTTCATTGACCACAGGGAGTCAGGACCTAGGTTTAAGGTCTCATCCTAAGGACAGAGTCCTCGTCTCTGTCCTGGGGCATTGGGTATATTACATATTGTCCAGAAGGGTTGAGCACTTGGCCCCTTCCACACCTCTACCCACACCATCTGGTCTGTTATTGGGCTTTACCTGACACACTAGAGTCCTTTCTGGTCTCGCTTGAGTGTCACCCGAGCGTGAGGGAAGGTGTAAGGAATGAGCCTCATCTGAGAAAGCAACACAGAGTATTCACATGAATATTCTTGATGAAAATCAACACAACAGGGAACACCCATAGTGGTGAGGATGAGGCTCAATCCAACCTGTCTCTTGTCCAGTATGTGTCCACTCTTTGGGCGTCCGTCTCTGGGCTTATCAAACCAATCCGTGTTCTCCCTCCTCAGGTGGTAGGCTGTACAGGAGATAGGTCATCATAGTTTAGCAAAATAAACATCATCCATGACCATCCATATGGTTGAATTAGCTTCTACTTTATCCATTGATAAAGTAATATGACAAGGTTAGCTGAACAACAGCTAATCAAACCACAGGACTCTAGATAGAGGAATGCATTGCAGTGCAGAGCATATCGTCTTCTTATGATGTTAAGCTGTGGTATGGCATCATTTATATCCTAGATAGGGGAAATGACTGACTGACCGAGAAATGCCTTTTAGGATCTTCAAGACCATGTATTAAGTATTTCCTTTGCTAACCCTGCATTTTTGTTTCAATGTAATTGTTCCTGATCGTGTGCTAATTGTGTTTTGTAAGTGTCAGTATTTTATAGGCCTATTAAATATATTGAATATTATACCTCTATTTTAGCATTGTATTATTCATGTAATTAGCTTCACCACGTGTCATTTTGTCCAGGCTAGTAAGAAGAAATTAATCGGTAAACAATAGATTCAAAGGACAATACTGGTCTGTGTGATCAAACCATCATTAGCACTTTAGCACTTTGGTCTTTGTGTTTTGTATGGCGATTCACTGTTATAATGTCCACAAACTCCACACTGACCGACACACATTGTTTCCAAAAGATGAAAGTGCTATATAGCCATTGTTTATATTTGTGGCAGGCACACGCACAATTTGGTAGAATTGGTACAAGAAAGTCATTTTTACAAAGGATATTGGTAACGGATGTTTTAGTGAAGCCAGGAGAGTCGGTTACAATGGTTTGATCACCCAGATCGGTATTGTCCTTTAACCCATCGATTTTAACATAGATGTTACTTCACATGATAGTATGTGTCTAACAATGTTTTGAAGCCAAGTAACAGAAACCACATTTGTTCAACCTTCACACTGCTCCTCCAACAATATTCATCTAACATTCCTCTAAACGATCCAATATCTGAAAGCGCTATGCACAAAGCTGTGTGGACAGATGCGAGTATGCAGAAAGAAGTGAGGAAATGCACCCGTCATGCTTTATCGCTACAGGGCCTAATAATGGTCTAAGGTTGAAGGTAAATGTTGCCAGTCAAACTCTTGAATCTGATTAAATGTGTAATTGAAGATAGGGACACACAAATCTGCAAGGGATCCAATTCAATGGAGGACAAAAGGGAATTAAATGAATACCTGAGTTGACCAAATTCTAACCATATGGCAATGTTGACCTTGAATTGCAAGCCATAATCTTGATGTTTGCACCTTATTGCAATTTGCAAAACGTTGACGCTTCACTGGTAACATTTACAAATGGTTGCACAATATGCGTAATGCGGTAACCCTGGACCTCTGATACTGCATGGATATGAGAACTGGAAATGAGTCGGATATGTTTACAGAGCTGTTGATGTGGAGTCATTCCAGAATGAGGTATTAATTGAGCAATTATATGATGACACATTCAGTATTTTAGCATCACCAGGATGGGATTGATTCCAGAATGGGTCTGATATGCAGATGACTAATCTGCTGTATATGGCATGTATTTGGGGCGATACAATCAAAAATATGGGTCATTGCATTCCATGAGTCTGTCATGTTTGCATAATCAACTGGTAACGTAGGTCATTGGGAACCACAAGGTGTGAAGTGGAGGCACACACACACTCTGATAAGTTATATGGTCTCACCTTCTATATTCCAGTTTGGGCCTCCAGCTGGGATACAAAATGATATGTATGCTTTTTGAGATATGTTCAACACATTTTCCATTAACTTATTAGACTACAGGATTTGTGTTAAGGATAGATTGGTACTAAAATATGCTTTATCACATGCACTTGATTCATTCACTTGTATAAACTTCATGCTTTGTGAGTACTTCCGCAGGCTAATATTTGTACTTGATAGGGCGACTGACATTTCTGAAACTAAACATAACAAGTTCACACACAAAGTATATTTCATGAATCAGTGGGGAGATAATTTCAGTAAAAATGACAATGACATTTTACATTGACATCATAGAAAAGGGTTTTGTTTTCTTTCAAACTAGAACTTGCAATATACTCTACCGTGTCTGATACTCTCATGAAAGATTCTGGCATCATCTCTGTTCAAAGCCAACATGGAGTCACTTAATGCTGTAATCAAGGCAGATGGACACTCTTATGTAGGGGTCAGGACATATATTTGTATTATGATTATTATTACTTTACAATTAATTTCAGGATTATTATAATTATGCTTTATGAATGATTAAGGAAATCCAAGAGGAAAGTTGAGCTATGGGAAGAGGATATGTTTTGCCCTTTGTGTGATCTTAATTATACATTGTCTTAACACTTCTCTGGTGATAATTGCTGTGAACGGCAAACTCTCCTGTTCGCCTCTGCCTCTAGTCAGAGAGGCTATTGTCCTAAGAAAATACAATTGCTTGCAATTTTGTTTTCTGTTGTTTTGAGCATCTAATTTGACCAGTTTATTTTTCATCTATTCCTTAGATATCCTGCACCCTTATCCAGACCAAAAATATGCGTCAAACAAGTGATAGAGAAATTGCCAACCGATTTTGATTTCTAATGCACAAGTTGTGATTTGTCTCTGCAATACAAGTTTAACCTTGTAGTACAGTGGAAGCACCGCACACCAGGGATAAGTAAACAAAATAAATAACTGTCAGTTACAGGGTCACATGCAAATTGACACATGGCAGAGGATGTCCACACCAAGACCAACATGCAGAACATTCACTTTATTAAGATGGAAAGACAAAACATTGCACAACATGCATGGATGCAAAATCAAGGACTGATAGAGACGGAAAACAACAGGTACAAAGGTTGTCACAGTGCTTAGCGTATGTGCTATACACACACACTGATATATGGCTGAGATATATATATATATATATATATATATATATATACTGTATATATATATAAAATCATATTCCAAAATTATAACTTAGGGAAAAATGTACAGCAGAAAATTGCGTAGTGTACGAAAAGTGTAAGAGAAGTACATGAGATGAGCTAATGTAGTTATAATTAACCAGGAAATAGAGAGAAGCAGCTAGACTACATAGCCTACCTACAATGATTCAGTAAACACAGACACTGTGATTCAGCACTGTGGTTTTGTTATGTAGCTGATCCAAAAGAGCTTCAAGGGCGCCTTAGAAAAGTGTTTTTTTTTTTCAGAAGCAATGACCTACTTCCCACATAAGAAACTATTTTACAATGCAGATCGGCAACAGAGGCCAAGAGTCATTCTGGCTAGGGGAAACGCTCAGATGGTGCCAGATACTGTCTGCCTCTAATGGCCCACAACTGTGACTCAATGACGAAACTAGCTAACTGCTGATTGCTGCATGCATGTACATTTATTTGCATAAAAATAATCTTTGATTCGGTTTTTTTATGAGAAATAGAACATGCACAGTAATGATATCACAGAAAAAAAAACATCAGATAAAATGTGAGACACAGGAGGTGAATGTATGCATTTGAAACAAAAAACATGAACACAAAAAGAATAGCATGCAAATATCTCACTTGACAAATACACTGATAAGAAAACCTGCAGCGAGTTAAAAGAAAGCCATTCACTGTCTGGCCTACAGATGACTGAGTAGGTGCCAGTCTATGCGAGAGGTCAGTGAAAACAACCAGCAGAGTTAGCATGCACAAGCAGGTCCAGCACGTGGAGCCGCTGTGTCGGTGTCATGCCCCATTTACCTTCGCTGTCAGACATGGCTCCCTGCATGTCATCCATCATGAAGGCAATGTCTCGGTCGTAACCTCGTGTCCGAGACTCCTCCCTCATATGCTGCTGCACTTCTGGCAAGGAATGGCTGGAGCCAAACTGGTCCCGGGAGTCGGCGGAGATGGGCGGAAGAGGGCCAGCCGAGGCTCTGGCCATGCCCATGGGCTGGCCCACTGGGCTCAGAGGGCTCTCCTCCTCGGAGTTCTGGGCCACGATGGGAATACGCCCGCGGCTTTGGCTGATTGGTAGGCTAGTAGGTTTGGCTCTGGCCACACCGGGCGCAAATGCAGCGTCCAGGACTTCCCCTTCTGTTTTTAACCGTAGCGATGAGCTGGACAGATCTCGCTTGATGGACAAATCCAAACCATACACGGATGAGGGGCGCGAGGAGGGCCGAGACGAGGGCCGGGAGCGGTTCCCACTGGGAAAGGTCCCGTCGTCCTGAACGGAGGACCTCATAGGGGAGCCCAGGGCTAGAGACTGGCCTAGGTTGAGAGAGCCAGACAGGTTGGCCCCCAGAGAGGAGCCCAGGTATTTCTGCTGTTCAGATAAGTTCTTCCTGAGCCCAAACGTGATCTCATCCTGCAGCAACCTGGCCCTTGCAGCTAGATTAGTCACAGATGAGGTTCCAGAGCCCATATAGCTACCATAGTCAGGTTCTAGATCTCTATTTTCTTGAATAGGGGAAAATTTGGTGATAGATTTGGGATCTATTAGGGCCTTTTTATTCTTGACTTGTTTCTGGTAAAGAACAGCGGCAGGTAATTGCTTTGCAGCCTGTTTTTCCAGCGTCAGTCTGCCAATGCTGTACTTTTCTCCTTTGGGAAAATGACGGAAGTTAGCATCACTAGGGAGGTATTGAGGCAGGCCTAAACCTGTTAGATGTTCCAGTCCCTCAGTTCCTCGTCTAAACTCCTGCTTGATCTGCTGCTTCAGGAGCTTCAGCTCATAAGGCTCTTCCATTGTGTCATCCTCCCCTTTAACATAACCCTGGAGCCGAGATGACCCTAAGAAATCTGCTACCTAGAAAGGAAAATGATTCATTAACGACACTCAGAACAGGAATGATAATTACATGTATACATGTAATAATACAATGTTAGCAGTACCAGATGTAGACATTGTATGGCATTGTGTATTATAGACACATTATAGAAATTGTATTACTAAGGCTGCTGTAGGTAAGAGCAGAAGACGATTTAGAAACTAAACAACCAATAAAACGTCCCCTCCCTCTCTGATCCCTCCTTCCCTACGTTTCTCCGCCATTGAGCAATATTGAATTTCACGCACTCGTGATTGACAGGCAAGATGTTTTTCCCAAACCAATCAGGGAAGAGATGCACTGATCAGGTCAGAAATAAGCAAGGAGTGGTCTAAAATCTAAACTGGTTTCTACAGGCAGATGCAGTCAACTCAAAACAGATATTCTCCGCACATTTCACTCACTAATAGCTGATGGATGGCTATGCAATTTCTAACAAATTACACTCAAATAATATCTCTTAAATCTTACTTACAGCACCTTTAAACAAGCACATTTTTAAAATATTAATACGTAAAAGAAACAAAAAGTACAATATGCAAGATTTGCAATTTCAAGTTGGCTCCAGTCTAAATAAAAACAAAACAAAACACTCTTCTCCTCGCCCCTCCCTCTCCCTACTCTCTACAAACCCTGCCCACCCTCACCCTCTGAAATTTTAGATTTTTTCTAATGCTTTCTAAAGATGTTTTCTACGCTGCTGCAGTCGGAGCAATTATCCTACATCCCTGTAGCCTACAGCTTACAGCTACAATACAGAATGTGTTTTAGAGCATATTTCAAATAATTGTTTTCTGCATATTGTACATTTAACTTCTAAAGAGATATAAAGGACCACATGTCAAACAAAAACTCATACAAATACTTTTTAATCAACATAACAATAAAACAATCCTCACAAGCCTTATAGATGGGTCTTGGCTGTATGCTCAAAATATAAGAAAAGGTAAAAAAAAAGGTAAAAGAAAACAAGTAGTTACCTCTGCTGTGCGTCTGGCCTCTGCGGCTCTAAGCAGTCTTTCCGCCTTGGAAAGGTCCTTATCAGGCAGGCTGAACCCAGACACCAGGCCTGCAGAACCCAACCCTGTGGATCCCTTGGTCAGTTCGCCTATGTCCTCAATCAGCACGTAATTCCTTGCATTGTGGTGGTCTATATCAGCATAGTAGGACTCAGCGGAGATGCTGGACATAGGGCTGGAAGCCATGCTCCTCTCCTCTAGCCCAAGCCTCAGGTCAATGCTTCCATACTTTCCCCCCAGATGGGCCACCTCGTAGCCACTGTCTGTGGACGCTGGCACAATAAGCAGAGGCTGGTTTCGAATCACCTCATAGTTGGTTGTGATCTTAGGCTCTAGGTCAGAGATGGTGGTCTGTCGCTGCTTCCCCGACTGCAGGAGGAGTGCATGCTGGTAACTGCTGTGCTGGGACTGGCCGTGGGAGAGGGACACGTTTTGGTAGGGAGACACCTGGTCGTGGTAGAGGGATTGCTGCTGGTAGAGGTTCTGCTGGGTGTAATGGCTGGTAGTTTGGGTTTGAGGCACATACTGTGCATAGTGTGAATAGGGACTAGTGAGTGTAGAGTACTGGGAGTCGGCTTCCGTCTGTGGGGGGATGAATTGGTCGAACTCGGACTGGGGAGCTGTACGGGGCCTTTCCCGACCCTCGCCCCTGGCCTCTCTGATATTGCTGACCTCACTGTCAGACATGTAGTCTCTCTCCTCAGCCACCCCTTGGAGGTAAGCCCTTTCTCTCTTCTCTCTCTCCTGCAGCAAGGCCTCCTTACGCCTGTTAATACCCATCTCCAAGTACCTGTAAACAATGACGGTACAGTTGTTGTTATATGCCATGTTCTTCTTTACAGATGAGGTGGTCAACACAACAGCTTAAGAGGTAAATGATGTGCAGGGTGCTCACACGCTGGTACCTGTACTATGTGTGAATATGAAGGGGTCTCAGTGACTGATGCCTGGGAAGCCATTTTGCCCTTAAGCTAGTGGAGAGGTGAGAGGTGAATCATGCATGCATGAAATAATGGTGCAATGGGGCGGAGACTCAAAGACATTATTCTGTGCCACCTAATCAATACATCACATGAAATACATGAAACAATATTGAAAATATCGAAAGAAAATGTGGTTCATGTGGTTTGTTGTTATTTTTCTGTGATGCAATTGACGAATTGAAACAAATAATTTTTTTTACCGTAGCTTGGCGTCAATCTCTTTTTCTTCTTCATCCAGTTCTGCCTGTTTCTTACGCAGCTTAGAAGATTCTCTCTCCACCAGATCCAGTTCCTTATCGATGTCCTGCAGGATCTTAGCGCGCGCCATTGTTGTGTTGCGGGCAAGCCGGCGACGGGCGGAGTTGGTGCTGTAACCTGACCTGCCAGTCAGGGGGTCATCCTCTGGAGGGGGGTCAGGCAGAGTCCGCTTCACTTTCTTACCGGTGCCAGAAGGAGAGCATCGGCCCTTTTTTTCACACAACACAGTTATATACGATTAGAATATTGTATGTTTAAACTGTTGATTATGTAAATATGACATATATATTTACATATCACATATACATATATTTGAATAAAAGTAAAAATACAGCATTAGAGAATTCTACAATGGTATTATTTGTATTGTTTATTATTATGCATGTTATTTTCTGTAACAACGTACGGTAAAGCTGTCCACATAGTATCCACTCCTTTCATCAGTGCTCGGACTGAGTGACTTGTGATCAGAGAGAGATTTCTGACCTGGCTTCAGCATCCTAGGGCTCGAGGAAAACCTGGACGGGTCAGCAGACAACATCTTCTTGCCTCCCATCGACTTATCCGGGGACAGTGGAGAGACAGGGGAGTAGTTTACTCTCGATTTAGCAGGGGCCTCTGCGATAAAATGTGCCGTATATCCAATCTCAGCATGCCTTCTGTCTGAGTCTGTTTGACAGCTCAAACTGCCTCCTCGCTGGGAGTTCTCAGGGGCTGAGATGTGCTTGATGATTTCTACCTTAGTATCCAGCTGCACGTTGGGTCTTTTGAGGGAGCCGGAGTGATCAGTCTGAACCGAAATCTCTGCTACAGTTTGGATTGCTATGCTTGAGACTTTCGAACCATGTTTCCCCTCACCGCTGTGTTTACGGGACCGCCGTCGAGCTCGTGTGGGCGTATCCCACTCATCCTGATCTTCATCATCAGTCTGAGCACTGCTGTCATCATTTCTCTTGTTTCGCTTTTTCCTCCCAACATGCTGCTTGTCTGTTGAGTCTTCATCGTCCGTTTGTACCCCACTATCCACTATCTTCCTCACTGTGTCCTGATCTGCCTGCTTAGAACTATCTGAAGGCTTCTTTGTCCGCTGATCCTGACCTTCATCTAAATGTACCCCCCTGGGGATGGGACTTGTACCCTCATCTCTGACAGGCCAATACTGGCCATTATCCCCTACGCCTGCATATTTGGCATCTAAGACGTTGCCTGTGCTACCTGTGGTCTTATAGTGCTCATCCAGTTGCCGCTGGAGCTGCAGTTGGAGATGCTGAATTTGTTTGAGCTGCTCTTTCTGCTGAGTGTATGTCTCCTGTTGAGCGACCATATGCGCATGATGTTCCTCCTCTTGCTGTAAGAGGAGTTGCTGTTTCAATGTCTGGAGCTCCTCAAGCTCTCTCTGGACCATCAACTGCTCTTGTTCGCGGTAACGCTGAATCTCATGCCTTTCCCATTCAAGTTCTTCTGCCAAGCAAAGCTGCTTTAGCTTCTCTAACTCCAGAAACTCCCTCTCCATTTGGTACTGGGCCATCTTGGTATTGTCCAGACCAGGGAATATAGGCGAGGATGCCAGAGCATCCAAGGAAGCTGCAATAGCTTCGAGGGTTGTGTCTGAGTACATTTCAGGGTAGCCAGTGAGGAGGTCAGCGAGAGCTGATGGCACAAGCTCCTTATGCAGCCCTATGTCAAGGGGAATGATCTGGCTTGGATCTGTGGTGGAAAGGAATCCATAGGGGTGTGGCACTGGATGGCTCTGGAGGGTTGTTGTAGCAGGTAAAGTAGCACTGAAAATTGAGCCAGGCTGAGTAGTAACAGCATAGGTGGATGGGATTGGGGCTGATACAGAGGAGTACACAATTCCATCTGAGGTTCTTAAAACATTATTGACACCAAATCCAGTTGCAGGGATCTGGGAATATGGAGCAGTGGTCATCCCAGCATATTGTTCCACCGCTTTGCTGGTGTAGTCTATGGCTGTACCTGCCATATTGAGTGCAAACATATTGGTATATGTTGGTAATTTATACAAAGATATAAGATGAATATATAAAATCCATGCACTTTTGTTTTGACAGGAACAATACATGCAAATCTTGAGCCATTTTGGCTAGCATGAAGCAAAGCCAAAATATTGAGGAAGAACACGCAGGCACACGCATGCATCTGTATACAAAAAAGAAAAGCAAAGAAAACAAATAATGATTAAAACCTGTTAATGCAATTAAATCATATTCTAAAACAGAACAAAGAGCAATGACATAGATAACTACAGAATACAAAATGGAAATCAACAAGTGCACAGTTGAATTGCATAGTTTCACATTCTAATTAGCATATAACAACACTGAACATTGTAGTCAACAACTATTTTATACTCACCAGCAGAAGGATTAGAAGGCGTTAGGTCTATTGCTCCATCCGATGATCCACTAAAGTATGCAAAGCCATTCTTTGGCTCATAGGTAAAAACTCCAGATTCTGCCAGATTGGTCTCAGATGCGGAGGCTTTAATAACATCCATGCCTTTGACACCAAATGTTGCTACAGTATTGTAGTGGTAGTCTCTGTACCCAAGGCGGTTGTCGGGCTGGGCAGTAACTGGTGGCTGTGTTCTACAGCTTCCGGTGAATGGTAGTTTATAGATAACATCACAGCACACACTTCTTCTCCCAGCTGTTAAATCCACTGGAGATGCATCATCCTCCACCACAGTGGTAACCACTCCTGGACTGGTGCTAGACAAAGCTACTATTGCCCTCATTGGTTTGTAGTTTGATAGATCCATGGCACCCGTAGCCTCCAGTGAAATGATGGGATATCCATTGCTTATAGAAACTGAGGTTTGTCTTTCACCTGGAGCGGTAATGGCTCCGAAAGAAAGATTCATGGGTGTGTCTTGAACTACACTTGCCAACGTGCTAAAAGGTGCAACAGGTTGGGAGTTCACAGGCCTGTACACAATTTGTGCTAATGGTTCAAATGTTTTGCATGTGGCGAGAGGCAAAGGCATAGATGTAACGCTGCCCTGTAGATCCAGAGGCTTCTCTGCTGGAGTGCTGTATGATGCAATGGTGGCTGTGCATGTGACTATTGTTATGCTATCAGTAACAACGGAGAGAGTGGTAGCAGGGGTAATCTCAGGACTAAGGTTCACTATCTCAGGCTGCACAGCTGTGATTTGTCTTCCACTAGAGTCACTAGAAAATGACTGTCGGCGGGACTGGGTAGGGGTAAGATCCATGCAATTGTCAGTCATATTGACACCGACCTTCATGGTACGCAGATCAATAACATCACTGGGATAGATCATCTTCCCATTATGTTTTTGCAGGGCTTGAACCTTTGTGATGTCTGGTTGTATAGTGATTGTGACACTGGGTGGAATGACCTGTGGTAGTCTTTCATGGACAACCGACACCGTGGTCCTCTGAACTTCAGTGGTAACCACTTGAGTCACTCGACTTGGAAGGTTCTCCGGAGGCTGACCTGAGGTGGAGATAGAGGAAGAGTACATGTGACTCATGCTGGAGACAATCGTCTCTGGGCCCCGTACCTCCTGGCTCTCAATGGAATCCTGATGAATCTTAGTGATAAGGACTGGGGCCACAGGCACTGGCTGTGGAATGTCCTGGACTGTAGGTATGGATGTTCTTCTTGTATAACCTTCAGAAGTGATAATCTCTTGAGGAGCTTCATCAAGAGATGGGGAGTATTTTAACACATGTGGATGTTGAACAGAATGAATATAATCTTTGTTGTAAAGGCTTTGAGAAGAGTCATATACATCCACAGGTATTTCCATTTGTGGCATAGCTCCCACATGAACCAGTGGGAATGGCTGTTGCATGGTGATTGATTCCTGTCTGGTGGTAGCAATTGCTTCTGTTGTGACCACTTGTGTGGGAATTTCATATTCTGAGGGATAGATAGACAGCTCACCCTTGGTGTATGGTGGTTGAACTATTGATGATATAGATGTTCTTCTACTTGTAGTTATTGCCTCAGTTTTTATAACACCAATTTGTATTTCAGACTGTGGTAGGAAAACCATTGCACTAGTTACACTCTGAGGCTCGATTACAGGTTGTGGTATGATCGCTGTTGGTATCTCATATACAGGTTGCATCGGAATAGCATCTACTACTGTTGCCGCTTGTGGCATTACTAAAGGTGCAGATACATATGCCAGTGGGTTGTAAATGGCAGGAGGTATTGCTTGATACAATGGCATTGATTTCTCCTCCACCACAATAGGAGTTGGTCTAATCTCAGCAGGAACTACTGTAATTGCCGTATGTACATCGGATAATGGGAAAACACCTGAAGCTTCAGGAGTAAATTGTGTTTCTGCAAGTAATGCTGGAAATCCGACATGAGATGGAGTAACCTCTGTAGTTACTTTAACTTTTGGAGGCAGGGTCAATGCATCAACTCCAGTGGGTGCTTTCTGCACAAGTGAATGCTGCACCACTTCTTCTAATGGTATTTCAGCAACAGCATCATGAGTAATGACCTCTGTTGGTATAAGATCCACGTACGTCTCAGCTTTAGATACCAGTGATGGTACTTGCTGGGCCACTAATGATATTGGTGGTACTGTACTTGTTGGCATAGTGTTAATCACTTGAAGTGGAATGGCTTGCTCCGTCTGTAGCAATTTAATTTGAGTTGCATCCTGTGGATATTCAACATGGATTTCTTGGCTCACGTAATAAGGAACTGGTGTCTCTCTAGGCTGTTGCTGTATGATGTTTTCTGCCACAGGAAGCACAATTTCAATAGGTATTTGGACCACAGATATTTCAGATGAAACCTCTGGTGGAATTTCTATGATCTCTGATTCTCTTGTTTTTGGTTGCCGACCAGCAGAGGGAATAAATGGTGTTAGAGCAGTGACTTGGACAGCACGTGGTTCAATAGGAAGCTCTGGCTCTAGAGGCATTGTGATTATTTCAGACATCAGTGGAGGTGGATGAGAAACCGGCTCCATTTGTTTGGCTGTCAGGGGTACATATGGTTTCTTGATAGGAAGTGGAACACTGTAAGATTTAATTAGATGTTCCTGACCAGAAGGCATAGACACAGGAAGTTGCTCTGCTGCTGGGATAGTGTTTCTCTGTACTTGGGCAGTAACATTACTTGACTCCGAGGCTAGTACTTGCACTTCTACTGCAGATATTGGAGGTGGATATCTTACAGTGGGGACAGATGCTCTCCTTACTGTAGCTTGGGCTGAAAAAACCTCAGTGGATGTCTTTTGCTCTAATGGTGTTGTACGTACTCCTGAAATCTTTGTTGAAGAAATAGATCCTCTCCTCACTGGAGCCTGAACAGTTATACTCTCGGTTGGTGAGCCAGGCTCAGATGGAAGAGTTATTACTACATAGGTTTGCAAACATTTAGCATGTCTAGGTGACAGTGGCGACTTGGGAGATGTGGCACTCAGTTTAGATTCTACCGGTCTAGTCAAACTGAATGACAAAGCGTTTGGTGGTTCTCTGGTTCTTGGAAGTGTTGCAGCTTTGTGAGCCACAGGTTGAGATGGTGGTTTGACACTTTCCCCTGGTTTATGGCTGAACACCAGTCCAGCTGGAATAGACACAGGCTTTGGTGGTATTGGTGGCGGAGGTTTTACAGCTTGAATAGGGCTTGATAATATTATCGGAGCTTGTGTTATTTTAGTTGTGGATACTGGAACAACAGATGGGGCCGGTGAAATTAAGATAGGTAGGTTTGAATAAACAATTGGCATAGGTACAATGGTTGGTGGAGGCGTTTCTGCAACTGGTATTTCCACTGTGTCTGAAGTTCTTTCCACAATTGGTTTAGAAGGCACGGATGGGACTGAGGGTGCAACTGGCAAATCTTGCATTACAGTTGTTTCTTTACTACACACAATGGGAGCCACATGTCCATGTGTCAAAGGAGCAGTGGAAGGTATTGGACTTGATTCATCTTGTACAGTTTGACCAAGAACAGCAATGTTTTCCACACTGGGTACTATAATAACAACATGTCCTTGTCTGGTTGGAGTAACCACTTGGGGAACAGAAACATGATCATGTTGGATATCCATCCTTGGCTGTATATCCACAAATACAGACTGCATCGGTTGACCAGCCACTGTAGCTGTCGTCGTGCTCATAGCAGGGGAGGTATTTTGCACAGTATTGACAGGTGAGGGGTCTACAGCAGAAAGGGAAACAGACGTAGATCGAGGAGGAGGGGGTGGTGGAACTTTCTTCTTGACCACTGTAGTTGTTCCTGAACTTAATGGTGACACATTAGCTGTTTGAGCTTGAGCAGGAACTATCACTGGAGTGGGCAATTGGACAGCTGCTTGAACTGGGACTGAATGCACTATGGTGGCTTTTGCTGGAATGGGGGCAGTTACCCGTGCAGAAACTGGCAGTGGAGCTTGTGTTGCGAGAGGAGATGTAGTAGAAACCAAATCTGGCATTTGAACAATGAAAGGACCAGGGGAGGATGAAGGAGTGTCAACTTGGGATATAGTTTGGGTGGGCACTGGAGTTACAGCTGGTGTTGCAATAATTGCTGAAACTACAGCAGGTGTTGGCCCTGGTGTTGACACTCGCATAGCAGTTGAAGCACTAGTGGGCATTTCAGATGGTGATGAAACCAGGTCTGGCATTTGAACAGCTACACGGTCTGGCATCTTTTTTGAGTATAGATTTGGAGCACTAGGTGGAGCAACTTCACTTGGACCTGAGACTGTTGCATGAAATATGTCTGGGTCAGACACCACATCCGGTATTGTAACTGTAACTGATGTTTGGGAAGAAACTGATTCCTCAGTAGATGTAAAAGATACAGTGGGGGCAATTGATGGTGGAGACATGTTAGCTGGAGGCTGGGCTACAACAGCAGTTGGTGGTGTTGGTGTAGACAGTGGGGTTGCTTCTGAAGAAGATGTGGCATTTGATGCTAAACTGAAGTCTGGAGTAGCTGGTGAAGTGGGGGGGGATACTGATGACACTGAGGATGGTGTAGTGGTTAACTCTGGGGCAGAAATTGGAGTTGGAATAGGCCTAGGTTCTGGAATCTCACACACTACACTGATAGGCTCCATGTCATATTCTGACAATGGCGGACTAACACTGGGCTCTTCCTTAGCATCAGACTCATCACTGGGAGTTATATCAGATGATACACCAACACCATATTCCTCTGCCAGACTGTCCTCCTCCTCCTCCCCAGATGAACATTGGGTAATCTTGAGGTCTGGTATAGGGAACAGAGCTTTTCTCAGAGCAGGATCTTGAGGTGTCATTGGCCTAACAAAGCCTATTCCAGTTGGTGTACTGGGGATACTCGACATTTCAGTCCGTTTAGGTGGTGCAGAGGGCCGAGGTGGAGCTGGTCGCTTCTTTTTCTTAACTGTTAGGTCATTGGAAAATTCAGCCACTGAGACAATCCTTTCAGTTTCATCTGGGGGAGTTGGCTCTTCTGTGAGGATGGTCACCACACAGGTCTCAACATCTGGGGATGGCACAGAAAAAGATATTTCGGATGTTGAGAATTCCATGGCAGTCTGGGCCTGTTGGAACTCTTGCTCTATCATCATCAGTTCTCTCTTCTTCTGCATCATCTCCTCATAAACGTCTTCTGGGGACCTGAGTTTCTTTACACACTCAAAGCCAGTGTCATCAATGTGTTCTATCTGTTGAGCATCACCTAGTTTGACTTCAGATTCCTCAACTAAGGACTCATAAAGATAGTCTTCAATTGTCATTCCTTCATAAAGTGGCTCAACACCGGGAGGGCTGTCCCCGGGAATAGCTCTACTTTTCTGAATAATGTCCTCATATGCTTCATCTGCACTCTTCAACTGTTTTATAACAATATTACCAAACTGATCACAAGGAGTAAATGGTATGACTGTTGGCGAGGGCTTGCTTCCTCTTTGCACATCAACAGTGGCATCTGGTACATATTCTATACTGCTACAGTTCTCTGAGCTAGAGGTCATGTTGATAGCTTTTGACTGCTGGAAATCCTCTGAATGTGAAGTATCGTCAAGTGGAGAGGCATAGCTAGTTGTTGAAACTGATTGAGCGTGTTTTCTTTGGGATTTAAAATCGTCTTTGTCTTTGCGAGACTTCTTGGAAATCCTCTTTTCAACATGGTCAACTTTTGTTTGTTGATCTCCAAAGATCTCCCTTTCTTCCTTTATCTCATCCTCCTCAGAAGAGTCTTCAATGGTAGGGAGCGTTTGGCCTGGTTGCCTGTGCTTTGCTTTGCGGTGGTGCTTGTCCACAGTGGCTTTCTTGTGACTCGGGCTGCTGTCACTGTCCTCTTCCAGAGAAGATGCTGATGTGTGTGAATTCTCTGGAGTGAAGCTAGATAGGTGAACACTTGATGAGCCCTTTGATAGAGATTCAGTGATACTTTCAACATCTTCATCGGTACTCTGTCTCATTCTCGTCACTGGAATCACCTTTTTAATAACAGTGGAAGGCGCCGTTTCAGAGACATCTTGTGCAACCACAGTATCTATCCCTGGCTGTGACATCATCTTTGCTAGTTGGTCTTCATTATCTGTATCCACTTTAGTCAGTATGGGCTGGGTTGTCACTGCAGCACTATCCACTTCAACCTCATTGACGGCTTCATCGCTTGTCAGTTTCCTGTCTTTCTCGTCCTCAGAGAGAGACATTTCCTCTTCACCACCCATACCCATTATCTGCTGGCGGATGAAGTCTTCATCTTCTACAGATGAATCAGCACTTTCCGTTTTAATATCCTCACTGCTGGAGGAGATAGATGTAATCTTAAGCCTTCTCCTCTGGACTTGAGGTGAAGGGGTGGGTGTGAGCTCACTTGCGCTGCTCTCCTCCATTGGTTGGAAACTAAGGCGTCTCCTTTCTTTAGCTGCCTCCTTCACTTGCATAGATGAATCGGTGGTAGCATCTTCAACAGGAATATCAATTGTTTCTCTCACATCTGTAACTTCCTGTGGCTTCTCTATTTTTTTGCTCAGATCCTCATCCCTGGCATTGAACTCTGACTCTGATATAGGGATAACCTTTTCCTGTCCAGTAGAGAGAGACGCTTTCCTCACTTGGATGGGCTCCTCTTTGGTTTCATTCTGGTGTTAAAGGAGAATAGAGAAAAAAGGTTTTTCATCAAAAACACAATATATTCACTGCATACATGGTTGCATTTGATATTAATATTCATAGGAACATGCTGGTTTAATTTTTGACATTCCCTGTCTTACAATTTGTTCATAGTTGTATACAATGTACAAAACATGTAATTACTAATATTAATGCACATATTTAAATATGGCGAGAAAGAGAGGGAGAGAGAGTGTATAGAAGGTAGTGCAGATATTCTTACATTTACAATTATTGTATCCGAGATAGCTGCTTGTTTTTCTGCCTCTTTTTCAGCCACTTCCTTGACACTCACTGTGACTGTGTCCGGCAGTTCAAGTGGCACTGGATCCATCCCTGGCTGCATTTGATCTTGCTTCTGTTTTAGCTTGACTTGCTGCTCTAACGGTTTAGTCGCTTCTGTGATCAATGCGTCACTGCAAGGCTGCACTGGTTCTTCTTCAACAACCTTTTCCAGCTCATTGACGTGTTCAGCAGCTGGAGTGGGCTTTGACTTTGTCTCTGAAGGTACTGTGCTCACCTCTTCATTAATAAGAGAAGCTGGTCTTACCATGACTTCAGTCACAGGGACAGCTGCAGCATCAGCTGTGCTAGGTTTAGCCTCCTCCTCCTTTGTGACAGGATGATCAATTTTTAAGGCCATTGTGTTATCTTTAGTCGATACGGCCGTAATGATGTCCGCCTTGGAGGTGTCAACTTTTGCAATCTCTGCCTTTTGTTGAACTGTTGCAGAGGTGGGGGCAAGGGACTCTCCTTTTGCTGTAATGTCGGCGGTGGTGTCCACTTGTTTGACAGGATCCTCCTGTTCTTTTAGGAGAGGAGGTTTGGACTCTGGTTCTTTCTGAATTTGAGTTTCTATAGGCTGGGCCACCAGCTTGCAAGATGTAGGGGTGAGTGTAGAAGACTCGTCCTTTTTGGGCACAGATGTTGACTCTGCTTTGGTGGGTGTAGCTGTGGAGCCAGTCTTCGTGGGAGCAGTGGAGGGTTCTGTCTTTGTGGATGGAGCCATGGGCTGTGTCACAGGCTTGGCAGGTGCAGGTGAAACCTGGGACATTTCCCTCGAGTCTCCCAGCTGCCCTGAGAGAGCCCTCTGAGTCTGGCAGTTCAGACAAAGCCATTCCTCCTATAATCACAGTGAACAGTGAAACAGGTAAGTAAACAATACAGGTGTGAAAGTTATCGCATTTTTATAAGACCACAGGTTTATTCATCCACTGGTTCCACTGAATACAAAGTAACACACCAACACATCTGGTTTCACAGATTGCAGTCATAGCAATCAGAGACATAATCAAATTGAAAATTACAATAGTGACTTCAGTTCTACAGTAGTTGCACTTGATCCATCAAATATTTTTACAAAAAAGGAAATAAATTTAAAAAAACTTTAAAATACTTGGGAATATTAAAATGCTCACATCTCTCTGACAAAATAGCAGACAAGAGATGCTTATCTTAAAACAAAAAGCTAATCACATTGTTGTACATGCTATTGGAATGCTTTTAAAATGTAATCCTCCATAGAAACATTTGCTATTATCACATCTACATTCCACTGAGGTTGAAAGAAAATGGCTATGTGTTTCAAATGATCTCAGTAAAGTGAGGGGATGCCATAAGCATATCAGCACTGCAAACTACAGCACTGCATTTGCACTGCATTTGCACTGCAGAGCCAAGGAGAGGGCTTCATATACACAGTACATTACAGGATGAGATTGGGATCACAACACACATATTCACCACTACATTTTACTACCCTTGTGTCAGGACATTCTCACACACCTCAGAACACACATTAGTGCACATGCGCAGATGTGATCGTGATATCATGAGTCTCTTATACCTGTACAGACACAACCTATTTTCCGTATGAAGGCCTGTGTGTTGTGTGTGTGTGTGTGTGTGTGTGTGTGTGGGGGGGGGGGGGTTCTGTCTTTGTTTACAAAAACAAGAACTAAATATCTAGCATGTCATGGTCTCTCGGATAATGTTACCACTTAATGGAAAGATAAGCTGTTTATTAACTGCAGTGTGTAGCTCTAATTGAATTTCAATTCATAATTGCAGCTGTATTTATTGTATAATTTAATTTGTAATCAATTAGCTGTATGTATAATGCTTTTCAAATGTAGTTAATCAATGCTGAAAGGTTGATGAATGAAGGCAATTACACTCACAGAATATGGGTGATTTTTTTAAATGCACCTTTTTTCAAGTATTTAATCAATTCAAGTGGTCATGGCCTACATGAAAGTCATGTACAGCCCTTGGAATAGTGAAAGGGCTCCAAGACGATCAAGATAAAACAAGAAAGTCCCTACAGTCCCTTACAGAAAGTGACATTCAATCTCTTTTTATAAACATCCAACTTCTGCTTCTATTAAATAAGAAAAACGTGTGTGCCAGGAAAATAGAGAATTAGATCAAAGGGTTGTGTTTACAGATGGCTGAGCGAGTGCCATGTGTTTCTAAATGCTGCAGCCATGACTTGGTCCTCCTATTCCTCCTCCTCCTCCTCCTCCTCCTCCTCCTCCTCCTCCCTCTCTCTTGGTCTAAATATGGCCAGATCTGTCACAACTCTCCAGGTGCAAGCTCAGCTCCAGTCTAGGTCTGATTATCTAACTACCAAACTACCTAATTGTCCTTATTTTGTGGCCATCTACACACACATACACACACACACACACACACACACACACACACACACACACACACACACACACACACACACACACACACACACACACACACACACACACACACCTCATTATAACCCTAACCCAATCATCCACAGCAATGCAAAGCTCTCAATACCTTCCCCCATACATTCTGGCTGCAGTCCTAAGCTGCATCAACAAGGTCCACTTAGAGCATGAATCTGTTTTAAACAGTGAAGAGTTAAGAGCCCCAAGCAGAAAGTGGATAGCAGTCTGGGCAGGCTGTGTGTGTCTGCTGATGACTAGACTGCATGCTGAATTCCCAGACGTTCACCGTAACAGAAATGAAATGGGGCTGGGCTGCTGACGCACTAGGCCTGCTGCATCTGGCTGGATGTGCTGAGCTTTACGTTATACCGCGACACAGCATGTTATTTACTGCCCTGGCTGGGATGCTGCGAAACACACAACTCGGTATTCAAAACAACAGCTTACGCACATCAGGTCATTGATCTGAGACAAAGGCGTGTCCCTTGTAATCTTGTATTCTATCCACCTGTGCTTTTAACACAGCGTCAACAGGGCAAGGACAACCTTAACATTCAGCACCTGTGACCGAACATTGTTCAGTTTGGCAGTTTATCAAACAATGTCAAAAGCTTATATCGGCTTTGGAACAACAACTGTTAAACTATTTCTCATTATTTCATTCTTTCCAATTCGCTATGCCTTTTCAAATGCTCAACATCAAACTCACTATTTAAAAGTATACAGTTGACCCACTAACAATGGCATTACACACACACACACACACACACACACATTGTGCAAAATGACATATATTAAGCATACCTACTTTACTAACAAACTAACAAGCTTAGGCCTACTATTCCAACTATCAGTAGAAGCCAGAAGAGACTGATGGAGAGAGGATGGGCCAGCAGCTACATTAACATGAACTGCTATCAGGGGGTGACCCCACTCTTTCTATTATGAACAAAATATAACAATATATCAAAAAAGTACCTGTTTTATTTCCCCAGTACCTAGGGATAACTGCTCAAGTCATGTGAGTTCTTAAACTACACATACTGACACACTTCTTCAAACTTTCTTTGGATCAGAGCATTCCTGGAATTGCTGTCCGCTAGTCAATCACCCTTAAATACTATAAGAGAGCAGCGCTGCTGAGACAGGTATTAAGTAAGTAAGTAATTAAGTGAATTAGTAATGAAGTCCATCCCAGCCAATTCTCCTTATCACCATGCCAAGAGTATGGACTGGCCAGCCTACATTAAAGCGTGACTCAGTATTTACAGTCCTACCCTGGCTCAAAAACAGTTCCATTTAATTGAATGGTTTGAAATGTGCTATATGTCTATGCTATTTTTTCCCGCAACTAATAAATCCCCAGTTGCTTTATATTTTGGTTTCAATGGTATTTAGAGGGACAATAATATGGCCTGTGGAAGGCAGGCCATACATTTGTGTCAAGAACATATAAAACAGTGAATAATTACTGCCTTACAGACTGCCTTACAGTGTTATTAGTCTCTGACCTTGTCTACGCATGTAAGAATCACATGACAGACAGAAGCACACGTGTGGCCTAGATATCAACAATCACGCTCAGGCTTTTCAGCCTGTCAGCTGGAGCAGAACGAGAGGAAATGGACAGACTTGCTGCTGGCACTGACTCCTCCGAGAGTGGCCTCTGCTAATGCCTAGTCCTAGACATACTAGAGCTTTCAGAGTCTCTAGAAAGAGGACATTGCCTCCATCTGAAACAACGTAAAAAGCATGTGATAATGTATATCTGTGCCCAGGAAACACAAGTGAGGAATGACATGATGTGGATGAGCTGATTCTTGTCATTTACTGAAGCACTGGGTAATTGAAGGCAGTGCATAATACATATTCCATAATAAACTAGTTGAGAATATTTCACTTGCCTTGTGAAAATATTACCTGCGAATGTGACCTTATTTCAAAGCCTGAAGTCATATGACTAACACTGTGAAATTAAAATGCCACATTATAATTGGCAAAGACCGGTTTTTGTAAACACCGACCACAATGAGATTATATTTCCAGAGTGAAATTAGTAATATGTGGAACTTAATGATGGAGTAGAAAAACAATGTATGTCAGCAGCATAATACATTTTAACCACAAACAAATTAAACAGCCAAGAGTTTCAAAGAGAAAAACAAGTAAATAAATCGTATTTAGGCCCAATGCAGGTTTCCTCAGCATAATGGCTAGTGGTTGACAGCATTCTATTCATCAGTATGCTGGTGCTGAACAGGTGCCTATAGTGCCTATAGGTGCGCTTGCATGCCTGTGTGAAATAAATGAAAACGGAGAAAAAAAAATATTAAACTGTATCTGTGGATGGAACAGATGGCCTACAAGCAAACATGGGCTGCTTTAATGTAATGTCTTGTTGCGTTAGATTTAATCTGGTTCACTTCTGCTTATTGGCATATCTAGTGCTTTGCTCACATAACTTCAACCGAGTCCCTTACAGACGTCTGTACATAACCCTAACCCTAACCACATCTCTTACAATGACTGGAGAGTCCCTAGTGTGTCACAACATTGGAAACCATCTCACTAATGCTATTGCACAATGCTACATCACTTTAACACAGTTTCAGTGGCGCTAGTCTGCCAAAGCACACTTCTCATGAGCCATTATGTAATGCCACATTCACTCTGGCTTCTGCACGTAGTGTCTCCAACAATTGTCAACAAACCCATAGGCTGCATTTTGTTTGCATTTGTTTGTCCATGCACAATAGGTCAACTTATCACATAATAACTGTCAATGGAATGGCAGAACCTAATATATTATATATATATATATATATATATATATATATATATATATATATATATATATATATATATATATATATATATATATATATATAATTAACAGTTTAACAAACAATAGTTCAAAATACTTAAAAATACGTACTGCTGCGGAATGTGGCATCAGATTAAATCCACACTGGTTGCAGACATCATTCTTGCACTCAGTACAGGTGTTGTAGTTGGGAGGATCCTTGGAGCCCATGTTGAGCCCCACCTTACAGAGTGGACAGGTGGTCTGGCCTGTTTTAGGAGCAGCTTGGGAAGCTGTTGCCTTTGGAGGCTCTGATGGAGCTTTGTCCACTTTGGCCTGTAATGATGGTGCAGCCTTGACCGGCAGAGGTTGCTCTGGCTTCTTCTCTTGCTCTGCTTTCTGAACAGGAGGTTTTTTTGTGTCCTTTAAAGCAGGAAGTTTTGGTGAGACTGGTGGTGTTGATTTTGGAGATATATGTGTTGCGGGTGGTTTGGTGTTATTTCCACTTTTTGGAGATGCTGGTGGTGTGGTCATCAAGGTGGATGCAGAGTTGAAGATGGAGGAACCAAAGCCAAACATCTTCCCAGTAACTGACTCTGCAGGCTTGGTAGGTGTGGGTTGAGATTTAGCTCCACCAAACCCAAAGAAGCTTCCTGTCTCTGTTTTGACAGGCTGTGCTGGTGCAGATTTGGAAGGAGGAATCTCAGCTTTTGGAACCTTTTTCAATGGCTTATTGGTCTCATGTTGTGTGGGCCCTGGTTTAGCGTCTACTGTTGAAGCATTCAATGGTTGTACACTTGGGGATTTGACAGCAGGCTGTTGTTGTTTATGCTGGTCCTGACCTTTTTCATCCAGCACTGTACCTGAAATGACAGCTTTGCTTTGTGAAGACTCTGGTACGAGTTTATCATCCTTTTTGGTCAGAGTTGGCACGGGACCACCAGCTGCAGGGATTTCATGTTTACCAAATTGTTTATCTTTATCTTGAAGGACAGTGGGACTGGGAACGTTACTTGGTGATTTCATCATGGGTGGTACGGTGGGTTCAGACGCTCCTAATGCTCTCTGCATTTGGCAATTGAGGCAAAGCCACTCCTTTATCTGAAAGAATGTGCACATGCATCCGATTAAAGGTCATGTCAAATGTTAAGTTAAAACTGTAAACCCTATTGCAATTTTTCTCTCTCATAAATTCAACAATATACTGTATATTCCTTAACTACATACCAACTAAATGTGACGTGGTGGATCTATATTTTAGGATTGTTGATTGTTTTTTGGTTTTAGCAAATATAGACAAATACACAGGACCAGGGATTGACATACCTCTTTTGTATTTGGCGTCAGATTAAATCCACACTGGTTGCAGACAGTGTTCTTGCAATCAGTACAGGTGTTGTAGTTGGGAGGATCCTTGGAGCCCATGTTGAGTCCCACCTTACAGAGTGGACAGGAGGACTGGCCTGCTTTAGGAGCAGCTTGGGAAGCTGCTGCCTTTGGAGGCTCTGATGGAGCTTTGTCCACTTTGGCCTGTACTGAGGGTGGAGCCTTGACCAGCTGAGGTTGCTCTGGCTTCTTCTCTTGCTCTGCTTTCTGGACAGCAGGTAATTTGGTGTCCTTTGTGGCAGACATTTTTGGAGATGCTGGTGGTGTGGTTATCAAGGTGGATGCAGAGTTGAAGATGGAGGAACCAAAGCCGAACATCTTTCCAGTAACCGACTCTGCAGGCTTGGTAGAAGCAGGCTCGGCTTTTGGACCTCCAAAGCCAAAGAAACCTCCAGACTCCTTTTTGCCAGACTGAGTTGTAGGAAGAACAGATTTGGCAGGGGAAGTCCCAGTTTGTGAAGGCTGTTGTTTTGATTGCTGAGGAACTGATGGGGAAATCTGTGATTTTGATAAACCTTGTGGAGGTGATTCTTTTTCTTTGCCAGCAGATAATGTCACAGGCTCCTTCTTTGTTGAGGGCTGTTTAGGAGTTTTGTCCTCAGTAACAATTGGTACTGCGTTCTGGTCCGTTCGAGAGGGTGCAGGTTGGTTAGACATCTGTACCGAAGATGGTTGTGGTTTAATCATAGGAAGGCCAGGTGGTTCTGATACTCCTAGTGCTCTCTGCATTTGACAATTGAGGCATAGCCATTCCTTTACCTACGGAGAAAAATATACATATGTAATTAATTGTTACTGAAATTCAATCACATGATTGTTCAATTCAGGAAGGATGATTGATTTATGTGATGCTATTGTTATGTTGAATCCAGTGAGCACAGACTACTTAGGTTCAAAATTATTTCTTTACAAGACTTTACAAGAAGACATGTGACCACAGTTGTATTGCAACACAATTGCATTCACTAATGACTTGTTTATATTTTCTTAAGATGAAAAATCAAGAAAAGTTTCACTCAAAGTACCTCTACTACTGTTGGCATTGGATTAAATCCACACTGGTTGCAGACATTGTTCTTGCAATCAGTACAAGTGTTGTAGTTGGGAGGATCCTTGGAGCCCATGTTGAGTCCCACCTTACAGAGTGGACAGGTGGACTGGCCTGCTTTAGGAGTAGCTTGGGAAACTGCTGCCTTTGGAGGCTCTGGTGGAGCTTTGTCCAGTTTGGCCTGTAATGATGGTGGAGCCTTGGCCTGCTGTGGTTGCTCTGGCTTCTTCTCTTGCTCTGCTTTCTGGACAGCAGGCGGTTTGGTGTCCTTTGAAGCAGGAAGTTTTGGTGAGATTGGTGGTGTGGATTTTGGAGAAATATGTGTTGGGATGGACATCTTGCGGGAAACCTGAGCTGGTGCAGACATATTGCGAGAACCTGGTGGTGTTGTATGTGACTCATCTTGGACAGCAGATGTTATCAAAGTGGATGCAGAGCTGAAGATTGATGAACCAAAACCAAACATCTTCCCTGAAACAGACTCTGTTGTGTTTGAAGCAGCACGCTGAGATTTCGGACTTCCAAAGCCAAAAAGTCCCCCAGATGTCTGATTTGCAGACTGAGCTGTTTGGGCAGGAGAGGTCCCACTATTTGGAAGTTTGCCAACTTTCTCCTTAGAAGGTTCTGTTTCAAGAGTTTTCAGTAGTTGTACCACTGGAATGATTTTATCATGTTCCTTCGCTCCTTTCTCTAGAGTGCCTGTTGCAGGGATTTCTTCATTAATTTTTAGAGGTGTAATGTCCATGTCCGAAACAACGGCCTCCATCTTATTATCATGTACCTTAGAGGTTCCATTGAGTTTGGGTGCACTAACTGTTGCTTCCTTGATTGGCAGTGGTGCAAGAATTGATGTGTCCTTAACCTGGCCTGGAGCAGGACTTGGTGTCTCTGCGGCCTGTGGTGGACCAGGACTTGGTGTATCCTTAACCTGTGGTGGAGCAGGCATTGGTTTCTCCTTGGCATGTGGTGGACTAGGACTTGGTGTCTCCTTAACTTCGGGTGGAGCAGGACTTGGTGTCTCTCTGGCTTGTGGTGAAGGACTTGGTATCTCTGTGGCCTGTGGTGGAGCTGGACTTGGACTCTCTGTGGCCTGGGATGGACCAGCAGTTGATGTCTCCCTGGCCTGTGGTGAAGTAGGACTTGGTATTTCTGTGACCTGAGATGGAGCAGGACCTGGTGTCTCCTTGACCTGGGATGAACCAGGACTGGATATCTCTGTGGCCTGGGCTGCAACAGGAGTTGGTATTTCATTAACCTGGGGTACTACACCAGGAGCTGGAGTCTCTTTAGTTTGTGATGAGACAGGGGTGACCCACTGTTCACATGCAAGCACTTTGTTTGGTGATGCCTGGGGTTCCGTCCGTGGTGCTTTTTCAGTTTCAGATGATGATAGAGCTCTTTGCATCTGACAGGGGAGGCACAGCCACTCTCTCACCTAAGGCAACATTAATAATTAAGATTAATGATATGGAACTGTGCATGGATTAAATCAAAGTTGACACAATCAAATCCTAAAACTTCAGTCAACCAAAGGAATTACTCACCTCTTCTACATTTGGCATGGGGTTAAATCCACACTGGTTGCAGACAGTGTTCTTGCAATCAGTACAGATGTTGTAGTTGGGAGGATCCTTTGAGCCCATGTTGAGTCCCACCTTACAGAGTGGACAGGTGGACTGGCCTTCTTTAGGAGCAGCTTGGGAAAATGCCTTTGGATGCTCTGATGGAGCTTTGTCCACTTTAGTTTGTACTGATGGTAGGGCCTTGGCCTGCTGAGGTTGCTCTGGCTTCATCTCTTGCTCTGCTTTCTGGACATCAACTGGTTTGGTGTCCTTTGCGGCTGACACTTTTGGAGAAACAGGTGGTGTGGTTACCAAGGTGGATGCAGAGTTGAAGATGGATGAACCAAAGCCAAACATCTTCCCTGTAACTGACTCTGCAGGCTTTGCAGCATCTGGCTGAGCCTTAGAACCTCCAAAGCCAAAGAAGCTCCCAGACTCCTGCTGTGTGCTCTGTTTTTGTCCAGTTTGATTGGACTGGTCTGGAGGTTTCTGAGGACCTGACATCTTCTGGATCTCCTGTGGTGTTTTCTGACCAGTAGATGAACTCGACTGTTTCTGGCTCTCTGGTGTTTTAGCAATTTCAGCCTTGTTTGGATTTGCAGCTGGGATGGACTGTGTTCTTTGAGGTGATATGGCTGACTCAGAGATTACTTTCTGCTGGGGTTCAGGAGATGGGGAGACTTTCTTCGGTGAGGCCTGAGGTTTGACTGATGGTTGTCCTGGAGCTTCAGATGCTCCCAGAGCCCTCTGCATCTGGCAGGTAAGACACAGCCACTCCTTTACCTATGGAATGGTATCCAGGTGTACAACATATTATTCATAATTAATCAATAATGTTTTTGATTCAAAACGTAATCTTTTTGTTAATCTGTTAAACAAAATTCTGAATTAAGAGTCATGCAAATTCAATTTCACACAGGATGGCAATAGTAAATGAAGAAAGAAAGAGGAAGTGTAAATGATTCCTATTATGAAGTTAGTAATGTTTGAAAACTTTATTAAATCTGCTTTAAATAACGTTCAATAGAATGAAACGCACGTCGTCGTACCTCTGTTTTAGCTGGCATGGGATTAAATCCACACTGGTTGCAGACAGTGTTCTTGCACTCAGTACAGGTGGTGTAGTTGGGAGGATCCTTGGAGCCCATGTTGAGACCCACCTTACAGAGTGGACAGGTGGACTGGCCTGCTTTAGGAACAGCTTGGGAAGCTGCTGCCTTTGGAGGCTCTGATGGAGCTTTGTCCACTTTGACCTGTACTGATGGTGGAGCATTGGCATGCAGAGATTGCTCTGGCTTTGTCTCTTGATCTGCTTTCTGGACAGCAGCTGGTTTGGTGTCCTTTGCAGCTGACATTTTTGGAGAAACAGGTGGTGTGGTTATCAAGGTGGATGCAGAGTTGAAGATGGATGAACCAAAGCCAAACATCTTCCCTGTAACTGACTCTGCAGGCTTTGCAGCATCCGGCTGAGCCTTAGAACCTCCAAAGCCAAAGAAGCCCCCAGACTCCTGCTGTGTGCTCTGTTTTTGTCCAGTTTGATTGGACTGGTCTGGAGGTTTCTGAGGACCTGACATCCTCTGGCTCTCCTGTGGTGTTTTCTGACCAGGAGATGGACTTGACTGTTTCTGGCTCTCTGGTCCTTTAGCCACTTCAGCCTTGTTTGTATTTGCAGCTGACATTGACTGTTTTCTTTGAGGTGATCCAGCTGGCTCAGAGATTACTTTTTTCTGTGGTTCAGGAGGAGAGACTTTCTTCGGTGAGGCTTGAGGTTTGACCGATGGTGGTCCTGGAGCTTCAGATGTTCCTAGAGCCCTCTGCATCTGGCAGGTGAGACAAAGCCACTCCTTTACCTATGGAATTAAATTGTTATGTCAGTATCACTGTAATTAGATCAGCATTCACTGAAAATAAAACATATTTAAATGACCAAAGTAATGTAAGATTTACTCAACAGTAATGGATTACATTTAAATGTATTAATTTCCTTGGTAGATTATTAAGATATTGGGTTTAAATATCAGAGCAATGTTAGCTATAGCACAAGAGCCATCATTTAAATTAAATTATGAATGAATATGGATTGAAATGATAAAGATAATGAAAATTCAGCAACGCAGTTGAAAACGTACCCCTGTGCTATTTGGCTGGGGGTTGAATCCACACTGGTTGCAGACAGTGTTCTTGCAATCAGTACAGGTGTTGTAGTTGGGAGGATCCTTGGAGCCCATGTTGAGTCCCACCTTACAGAGTGGACAGGTGGACTGGCCTGCTTTAGGAACAGCTTGGGAAGCTGCTGCCTTTGGAGGCTCTGATGGAGCTTTGTCCACTTTGACCTGTACTGATGGTGGAGCATTGGCATGCAGAGATTGCTCTGGCTTTGTCTCTTGATCTGCTTTCTGGACAGCAGCTGGTTTGGTGTCCTTTGCAGCTGACATTTTTGGAGAAACAGGTGGTGTGGTTATCAAGGTGGATGCAGAGTTGAAGATGGATGAACCAAAGCCAAACATCTTCCCTGTAACTGACTCTGCAGGCTTTGCAGCATCCGGCTGAGCCTTAGAACCTCCAAAGCCAAAGAAGCCCCCAGACTCCTGCTGTGTGCTCTGTTTTTGTCCAGTTTGATTGGACTGGTCTGGAGGTTTCTGAGGACCTGACATCCTCTGGCTCTCCTGTGGTGTTTTCTGACCAGGAGATGGACTTGACTGTTTCTGGCTCTCTGGTCCTTTAGCCACTTCAGCCTTGTTTGTATTTGCAGCTGACATTGACTGTTTTCTTTGAGGTGATCCAGCTGGCTCAGAGATTACTTTTTTCTGTGGTTCAGGAGGAGAGACTTTCTTCGGTGAGGCTTGAGGTTTGACCGATGGTGGTCCTGGAGCTTCAGATGTTCCTAGAGCCCTCTGCATCTGGCAGGTGAGACAAAGCCACTCCTTTACCTATGGAATTAAATTGTTATGTCAGTATCACTGTAATTAGATCAGCATTCACTGAAAATAAAACATATTTAAATGACCAAAGTAATGTAAGATTTACTCAACAGTAATGAATTACATTTAAATGTATTCATTTCCTTGGTAGATTATTAAGATATTGGGTTTAAATATCAAAGCAATGTTAGCTATAGCACAAGAGCCATCATTTAAATTAAATTATGAATGAATATGGATTGAAATGATAAAGATAATGAAAATTCAGCAACGCAGTTGAAAACGTACCCCTGTGCTATTTGGCTGGGGGTTGAATCCACACTGGTTGCAGACAGTGTTCTTGCAATCAGTACAGGTGTTGTAGTTGGGAGGATCCTTGGAGCCCGTGTTGAGTCCCACCTTACAGAGTGGACAGGTGGACTGGCCTGCTTTAGGAGCAGCTTGGGAAGCTGCTGCCTTTGGAGGCTGTGATGAAGCTTTGTCCAGGAGCTCTGGCTTCTTCTTTTGCTCCTCTTTCTGGACAGCAGCTGGTTTGGTTTCCTTTGCAGCAGACATTTTTGGAGAAACAGGTGGTGTGGTTATCAAGGTGGATGCAGAGTTGAAGATGGATGAACCAAAGCCAAACATCTTTCCAGTAACTGACTCTGCAGGTGTTGCAGCATCAGGCTGAGCCTTAGGACCTCCAAAGCCAAAGAAGCCCCCAGACTCCTGTTGTGTGCTTTGCTTTCGGCCAGTTTGATTGGTCTGGTCTTGAGGTTTCTGAGGATCTGACGTCCTCCAGCTCTCCTGTGGTGTTTTCTGACCAGGAGATGGACTCAACTGTTTCTGGCTCTCTGTTTTTTTAGCCATTTCAGCCTTGTTTGGATTTGCAGCTGGGATTGACTGTGTCATCTGAGGTGATCCGGCTGACTTAGAGATTACTTTCTGCTGGGGTTGAGGAGAAGGAGAGACTTTCTTCGGTGAGGCCTGAGCTTTGACCGATGGTTGTCCTGGAGCTTCAGATGCTCCCAGAGCCCTCTGCATCTGGCAGGTGAGACACAGCCACTCGACCTATGTAATGGTATCCAGGTGTACAAGATATTTTTCATAATTAATCAATAATGTTTTTGTTTTTTTAATCTATTAATCAAACAAACTGAATCAAGATTCATGCAAATTAGATTTTACAAGGGATGGCAATAGTAAATGAAGAATCAAAGAGGCAGTGTCAATGGTTCCTATTATGAAATTAGTAATGTTTGAAAAGTATTAAGTAAATCTGCTTTAAATAACATTCAATAGACTAAAAACAAATGTAATCCTACCTCTGTTTTAGCTGGCATCGGATTAAATCCACACTGGTTGCAGACAGTGTTCTTGCACTCAGTACAGGTGTTGTAGTTGGGAGGATCCTTGGAGCCCATGTTGAGACCCACCTTACACAGTGGACAGGTGGACTGGCCTGCTTTAGGAGCAGCTTGGGAAGCTGCTGCCTTTAGAGGCTCTGATGGAGCTTTGGCCTGTACTGATGGTGGAACCTTGGCCGGCGGAGGTTGCTCTGGCTTCATCTCTTGATCTGCTTTCTGGACAGTAGGTGGTTTGGTGTCTTTTGCGGCTGACATTTTTGGAGAAACAGGTGGTGTGGTTATCAAGGTGGATGCAGAGTTGAAAATGGAGGAACCAAAGCCAAACATCTTCCCAGTAACTGACTCTGCAGGCTTTGCAACATCAGGCTGAGCCTTAGGACCTCCAAAGCCAAAGAAACCCACAGACTCCTGTTGTATGCTCTGCTTTCCTCCAGTTTGATTGGTCCGGTCTGGAAGTTTCTGAGGACCTGACTTCCTCTGGCTCTCCTGTGGTGTTTTCTGACCAGGAGATGGATTTGACTGTTTCTGGCTCTCTGGTCCTTTAGCCATTTCAGCCTTGTTTGGATTTGCAGCTGGCATTGACTGTTTTCTTAGAGGTGATCCGACAGACTCAGAGATTACATTCTGCTGGGGTTCAGGAGATGGAGAGACTTTTTTCGGTGAAGCCTGAGGTTTGACAGATGGTTGTCCAGGAGCTTCAGATGCTCCCAGAGCCCTGTGCATCTGGCAGGTGAGACACAGCCACTCCTTTACCTATGGAATTAAATGCTTCTGTCAGTATCACTGTAATCAGATCAGCAGTCACTGAAAAAATTAAACATATTTCAATGAACAAAGTAACATAAGATTTACTCAATTAGTAATGGATTACATTTTGATTGATTTTTTCCTTGGTAGATTATTAAGATATTGGGTTTAAATATAAGAGCATTTTAAGATATAGCACAAAAGTCATCATTTAAATAAAATGATGAATGAATAAGAATTGAAATGATAAAGATAATACAAATTTAGCAGTGCAGTTGAAAACGTACCCCTGTGCTAGTTGGCTGGGGGTTGAATCCACACTGGTTGCAGACAGTGTTCTTACAATCAGTACAGGTGTTGTAGTTGGGAGGATCCTTGGACCCTATGTTGAGTTCCACCTTACAGAGTGGACAAGTAGACTGGCCTGCTTTAGGAGCAGCTTGGGAAGCGTCTGCCTTTGGAAGCTCTGAAGTTTGCTCAGGCTTTTTCTCTTGCTCTGATTTCTGGACAGCAGCTGGTTTGGTGTCCTTGGTGGCTGACATCTTTGGAGAAACAGGTGGTGTTGTTATCAAGGTGGATGCAGAGTTGAAGATGGAGGAACCAAAGCCACGCATCTTCCCAGTAGCTGACTCTGCAGGCTTTGCAGCATCAGGCTGACTTTTAGGACCTCCAAAGCCAAATAACCCTCCTGACTCCTGTTGTTTGGCAGAAGCTGAGTGGTCCTGCTTACTCCCAATTTGTTTTGTCTGTGTTGGAGTGTGGTTTGTCTTACTCTCTATATGTATATCTTTATCAACCTCAGATATAGGTGGCTGCACTCCAGATGTGGACTGTTTACTCAGAGGGGATTTAGGTGGTGAAGCGTCCATCTTGTTCTCATTTTGCAGGGCCATTCCTTTTTTCTGAGGATCATGTGCTTTGGGGATGACTTTATTTTGGATGTCAGAAGCAGTGTGCAGTTTAGTGGGTGAGTGTTGTGGCTTCATGGATGGAGTTCCTGGAGGCTCTGATGCTCCTAGTGCTCTGTGCATCTGGCAGTTAAGACATAACCACTCCTTCTAAAAACAACAAAACAGTAGACATATTGTTACAATGAATGCAATTGAGATAGTTTTCTAATAAAAATACAAAATGTAAAAACATAGATGATCATTTGCCATTGCTTTACCATTGCAAAGCTCGGTAGCTAGATCTAACTATGTTATGTTCCTCACCTCTGCTAGATTTGGCTGGGGGTTGAAGCCACACTGGTTGCAGACAGTGTTCTTGCAATCAGTACAGGTGTTGTAGTTAGGAGGCTCCTTGGAGCCCATGTTGAGTCCCACCTTACAGAGTGGACAGGTGGACTGGCCTGCTTTAGGAGCAGCTTGTGAAGCTGTTGCCTTTGGAGGCTCTGATGAAACTGTATCCACATTGGCCTGTACTGATGGTGGAGCCTTGGCTGGCTGAGGTTGCTCTGGCTTTTTCTCTCCCTCCAGCATCTGCACAGTTGGTGGTTTAGCTTCCTTTGAAGGCGACATTTTAGGAGAACCTGTGGGCATACTATTTGGGGAGATCTTATTGACTGCTGATAACCTGCGAGAACCCTGAGCTGGTCCAGACATGTTATGAGAACCTGGTGGTGTTGTACTGGACTCATCCTGAACAGATGTTGTTAACAAAGTGGACGCTGAGCTGAAAACAGATGAACCAAAGCCAAACATCTTCCCTGAAATAGACTCTGTTGTTTTGGAAGTGTCAGGCTGTGTTTTAGGACCAATGGCACCAAAGAGCCCTCCTTGACTCTTTTGTGCACCTGGAACAGACGGATTAATCTGGTCAGTCAGTTTTTGCGGATCTGATATCTTTTGGATCTCCTGTGATGTCTTCTGACCAATAACTTGACTTGCTTCTTTCTGAATCTCCGCTTTATCGTCAGCAGCTTTTTGGACTTTGTTAGGAGAGACGTGAGGTTTGGATGCTAATTTAGATGCAATCGAAGCCCTCTGCATCTGACAGGTCAGACATAACCACTCCTTTACCTGTAAGATAGTATTGTATAAAACCAGTAATATTAATAATAAATTGTATATCTAGGGTAATGTTAGTAGACATTTAGATATTAGCAAATTAGTAAAAACAAGACTTTGATTTTAGATAAATTACAATCAAAGAACCTTGACATATAGCCAGCATTTGTTAACAATAAACTACTGATATGTTTCTTACCCCTGTTTCATTTGGCATGGAGTTAAATCCACAATGATTGCAGACAGTGTTCTTGCAATCAGTACAGGTGTTGTAGTTAGGAGGATCCTTGGAGCCCATGTTGAGTCCCACCTTACACAGTGGACAGGTGGACTGGCCTGCTTTAGGAGCAGCTTGGGAAGCTGCTGCCTTTGGAGGCTCTGATGGAGCTTTGTCCACTTTGGCTGGTACCGATGGTTGAACATTGGCCGGCTGAGGTTGCTCTGGATTCTTCTCTTGCTCTGCTTTTTGGACAGCAGCTGGTTTTGTGTCCTTTGCAGCTGACATTTTTGGAGAAACAGGTGGTGTGGTTATCAAGGTGGATGCAGAGTTGAAGATGGAGGAACCAAAGCCAAACATCTTCCCAGTAACTGACTCTGCAGGCTTTGCAGCATCAGGCTGAGCCTTAGAACCTCCAAAGCCAAAGAAGCCCCCAGACTCCTGTTGTGTGCTCTGCTTTCGTCCAGGTTGATTGGTCTGGTCTGGAGGTTTCTGGGGACCTGACGTCCTCTGGCTCTCCTGTGGTGTTTTCTGACCAGGAGATGGACTCAACTGTTTCTGGCTCTCCGTTGCTTTGGTGGCCTCTGCTTTGACTTGCTTCATCACATGTGTAGAGCTTTCATTCTCGGAAGAACATTGTGGCAAACTTTCTTTTTTTAGGGAAGCAACAATAGTTTCTGTGACGGTCTTTTGACTGTCCTTTGAATTCATTTGGAGGTTCTTGAGTTTGTCAGCTGCGTTAGGAACTTTATTGGGTGAGGCCGCTGGTTTCATCATAGGTGTTCCAGGAGGCTCTGTTGCTCCCAAAGCTCTCTGCATCTGGCAGTTGAGACATAACCACTCCTTCACCTAATTGAATGAAATGAATTTGTCAATATCACTGTAATCAGGTCAGTATTCACTGAAAATGAAACATTTCAATGACCAAAGTAGAATAGGATTTACCAAACAGCAAGGGATTTAATTTGGGTTTAATTAGTTATTAAATATAAGATATGTTTTAGCTATAGCACAAGATACATCATTTAAATAAAATGATGAATGAATAAGGATTGAAATTATATAGAAAATGAATATTCAGAAATGCCATTAAAAACGTACCCCTGTGCTATTTGGCTGGGGGTTGAAGCCACACTGGTTGCAGACAGTGTTCTTGCAATCAGTACAGGTGTTGTAGTTGGGAGGATCCTTGGAGCCCATGTTGAGTCCCACCTTACAGAGTGGACAGGAGGACTGGCCTGCTTTAGGGGCAGCTTGGGAAGCTGTTGCCTTTGGAGGCTCTAATGGAGCTTTGTCCACTTTGGCCTGTAATGATGGTGAGGCCTTGGCCAGCTGAGGTTGCTCTGGCTTCTTCTCTTGCTCTGCTTTCTGGACAGGAGGTGGTTTGGTGTCCTTTGCGGCAGGCATTTTTGGAGAAACTGGTGGTGTGGTTATCAAGGTGGATGCAGAGTTGAAGATGGAGGAACCAAAGCCAAACATCTTCCCAGTAACTGACTCTGCAGGCTTTGCAGCATCAGGCTGAGCCTTAGTACCTCCAAAGCCAAAGAAGCCCCCAGACTCCTGCTGTGTGCTCTGCTTTCGTCCAGGTTGATTGGTCTGGTCTGGACGTTTCTGAGGACCTGACGTCCTCTGGCTCTCCTGTGGTGTTTTCTGACCAGGAGATGGACTAGATTGTTTCTGGCTCTCTGGCACTTTAGACTCAGCCTTAGCTGGCTGTGACACTGCTTTAGATGCCCCTGTTTGAGCAGAGCCTGTAATTGATGTCTCCTTTTGTGTTGATGCTTTAATAGAGGATGCCTGTGGTTTTATAACCGGAGGTCCAGCCACATCCATTGCTCCTGCAGCCCGCTTCACTTGGCAGTCAAGACAAAGCCACTCCTTTCCCTGTTAAATGAAAAACCACACAAACAAATCAGGTTTTAAATCAGTTAGGATAGCATGGTGGAAATCTGTAACATGTTGCTGAAAACTGAAAAATACCACACATGCATTTTATATAAACAGTTCATGAACATGGTGGGCCAATTTGTATAGCTTGGTTTAAACAAAAATATAAGGTTATATTCATTGTTAAAAAAAAAAATCTCCCCCTAATTATTGTGATGCTTAAAAAATGTACCTTTATTTTTGTGTTTAAGATGTAAAATAATCCTCATATAATATGTACATGGAAAGGACATATTGGTTTACATCAAGGTGTATTCAGTGCTGTCAAAACATTTGAACATCCTCGCAATAAATCCACAACATCAAACATTGAAAGGCCAACATCCAATAACATGCCTGCTAGTGGCACCAGCACTCCTCCCGTTTCCAATATGGTGGTTAAGGATTTGAAACACTTTCAGCATACAAACATGGATAGAGCAAAAAGATCAAGTAGCCTTAGGCTCTTCTTGGTGATCTCGCTTACTAGCACTGTGAGGATGAATTACAGAGTCAAGTGTCAAGGCCTTTGTGCTGCTGAGCATAACCTAGAAGATGCTGTGACGGTTTCAGCGGCCAATCTGGCGTTCCCCTTGAGCTCAATGCACTGGTGAGAGAGGTGTGGCATCCTTCCTAAAGAGGTACTCATGTGCATGACGGACTGAATAGAACTACTCTATCAATGGTCTACTTGCGGTGTTTATGTTTACCCTAGGTCAGCATTGATATCGGTGACAGTCAGACTGTAGTTTTGCTCTGAGTCTGAATCAATGATACATCAGCAGAGATAGTGTTGAAGCTATTATCCATACAAGGATTTCACTAGTTGGAATTTGCATTTTGGTAATGTAGAGATGGGATGCAAATGGAACGCATTAAGTCAAACTGCATCACATAGACACAGACGTTTATTTTTCAGTGAAGTTTGTATGACATTTGTATGAGTGTATCTGCCATCAGCAGAAATATATCTATATTGTCAGCATATAGATATATATATATATTTATATATACTGAACATCTAATACGGGCAAAATGATAACACATCATCATGAGGACTGTGTTATTTATTTGTATTTGTATAAGATTAGATACAAGCAAATGCAATATAATGCATTAAAGCCAAATTACATAATACAGATGCAGATCTTTTTTTTAAATCTAAAATGGGTGTTTGTATGACATTATGTATTAATATTTTAAATGCCTGCCATCTGTAAAAGTACATAAAGATATAATAAACTAAATCAATAAATAGTGCTTTAAATGATTCATTCCAACTACAAAGATATTCTGCACCCCACATGGTAATTTACTACCTATCCATCTCTAGTCCTGTACTGCTACGACGATGCGGTACTATTTGAACCTTGGCTAGACCATCTTCATCTTTAATGCGTACATCATTAAAGAGTAACCTGAAACAAGTTGAACGATCACATTGCTCATGTACGTCATTAATCTCAGAGTGTGATCATCAAATTAATTTGTATGTGTTAAAAGTATACTTAAATACTTAAAATTAGGTTTATGACACACAATGTATGCACATTTCAATAATGTCCATTATTGAGGATACATACAATTTTGTTCATGTTCTTTTACACTGTCAGTATTACAATATTAAAGAATGTGTGTAATGTTTTCATTTGGTCTTACCCCAACATTTGGCATTGGACTAAATCCACATTGGTTGCAGACAGTGTTCTTACAATCAGTACAGGCATTATAGTTGGGAGGATCCTTGGAGCCCATGTTGAGTCCCACCTTACAGAGTGGACAGGTGGACTGGCCTGCTTTAGAGGCAGTTTGGGAAGCTTCTGCCTTTGGAGACTCTGATGGAGCTTTGGTCACTTTGGCCTGTAATGATGGTGCAGCCTTGGCCGGCAGAGGTTGCTCTGGCTTCTTCTCTTGCTCTGCTTTCTGGACAGCAGCTGGTTTGGTGTCCTTTGCAGCAGACAATTTTGGAGAAACAGGTGGTGTGGTTATCAAGGTGGATGCAGAGTTGAAGATGGAGGAACCAAAGCCAAACATCTTCCCAGTAACTGACTCTGCAGGCTTTGCAGCATCAGGCTGAGCCTTAGTACCTCCAAAGCCAAAGAAGCCCCCAGACTCCTGTTGTGTGCTCTGCTTTCGTCCAGGTTGATTGGTCTGGTCTGGAGGTTTCTGAGGACCTGATGTCTTCCTGCTCTCCTGTGGTGTTTTCTGACCAGGAGATGGACTCGACTGTTTCTGGCCTTTAGCAGCCTCTGCCATAGAGGACGGCTCTCTTGGCTTAGACAGTGTTGTGTTGGGTGAGCCTGGGGTCGAGGTGCCTTGTTTAGGGGATGGAGGAGAAGGACTCTGGGTCTGCTTTTGGATTGTTGCAACTTTGTTGGGTGATGGCTGGAGTTTTGAAGGTACAGCAGGTTGTGGAGCTCCGGAAGCTCTTTGCATTTGACAGGGAAGACAAAGCCACTCTTTCCCCTATGGAAAATGATACACAAAGCAACATGTTCAGATCAAGGCTCAGTGTTTTAACAGAGATTAACAGTACAGTGTGACAATCTCTCCCTCTCTGCCTGTTGTCTACCGTGACAACAGATTACATAATGTAGGAACAGCTTCAGAATATGATTTGTAAGTTATCAGTTACTTATATCTGATGTTAAACAATATGCTGTATAATAATATTATAATTGACCACCATTTTGTTAATCAGATAATTCCATTTGTTTCTGAATGTTGAATTATTTTAATTGCCGATACATGTGATGGTGTTTTTTTTTATCAATCAAATGTTTGATATGCATATTAGAAAACTGAAATGTTTTGTGTTTTTTATAAACCATTGCTGTAATAGTTTGTATTACAAGGTTGGGCAGAGGCACGCATAATTTTGGAAAAGATGAAAGGGTTGGCATCTGGTGTCTTTGTGCAGAAAATTGTAATGGCTTGTATAATATCACCTCACTTTTACTAGGTGTCAATGTGGCATGAGCCACAGCTAGCCAGATTGTACTGGCAGTTAGATGCCATCATTAGGTGCTGACATACGGTGGAGCAAATAAACACAACTTTGGTAAAATAATAGCCATTCATCATTCAAAATATATTCTTTTAAAAAGAAATTGAACAAAAAATTGAACAAATGATTTGCCATGAAACTAAAATGATAGCAATGTTTCATCATAAATGTTCAAAATATATTAATTTAAACAGAACTAGAAAGAAAATGAATCCAAACATTTAGCATGAAACTCAAAGTACAGCAATGTTTCATGAGACATTTTTGGAGTAGTAAAGCTATTAAGTAAATCAATCACAACATAAATATACATATGAAGATGAAGGATATACTCACTGCTGAATCCGGAGGGCTGAAGCCACAAAAGCTGCACACTTGGGTTTTGCACTTGGTGCATGTGTTGTGGTTTGGTGGCTCCTTACTGTGTAGGTTTAGTTCTGTAGTCGTACACACAGGACACATGGCCTTGGATCCAGCCGGCTGAGATTCCTGGGGTCGCAGCCTTGCCTGGGTTTGTTTACCTGGGCCAGCAGTTTCCTTTGGACCCTGGTCCTGAGGCGCATGTTTACCAGAAGAAGACTGCTGGTTGGGTGTAGTCCTGTTGGAGCTCTGCGGCTGCCCAACTTTAGGTGACCCTTGCTGGGATGCACTCTTTACAGCAGTCTGTAAAGAGTGCTGTACCTCTGATCTAGTGTTCTCTTGTCCACCTTTAGGAGGTCCTTGTTGTTGTAGATGTTGTTGTTGTTTTTGCTGTGGTGGTGATCTAGACTTAGGGGAGGCCTGTTGCTGGGCTCCCTTAGAAGAAGCCTGTTGTTCATCCTTAGCTGCACTTTGATGCTGAGCTCCAACTTTCGGCAAATCTTGTTGTTGTTGTTGTTGTTGTTGCAGACCAAGCTTTGATGGAGCTTTGGGCTGTTCCTCAGACTTTGCTCCGGGTTTCTGTGCAGCCGCTTGACCGCTAGACTTGGCTGGATGACCCGCCTGTCCGTTCCCCTGCTGCTTAGGGGAACCCTGCCCTGCTTTCTGGGGGCCCTGGGGCTGCTGCGTGGGGCCTTTGCCAGGGCCCGTCCCTGCCTTAGCCCCCTGCTGGGCAGCGGATTTCATTTTCTGATCCCCCTCTCCACCATCGTCCCCAAAACGACCCAACTTGTTCACCGCAGAGGACACCGCACTCAGGGGATTAGCCCTGCTGAGGAAATTAGAGGAGAACATTGTGGGGTCTTCTTCCTCCTCCTCCTCTTCCTCCTCTTCCTCCTCCTCCTCCTCCTCCTCCTCTTCCTCCTCCTCCTCCTCCTCCTCCTCGCTAGAGATGGAGTCTACAGGGCTGTCCGAGCCAGAGCAGGAGCTGCTGTCTTCCTCCCCTCTCTGTCCTGGCGCTCCTGTAGAGCCTTGAGGGGGAAGTGGGACTGGGGCTTTGGAGACGGCATCAACAGCCCCAGTAGTGCTGCTGCTGCTGCTGCTGCTGCTGCCGCTGCTCCCTGGACTCTCTGCTGGTTCAGCATCTACATCTGACTTCCTGCAGTCACAGGGTAGCAGAGGAGAGGAAGGAGATGTGGGGGAAAACAGAGAATCATCAGGAAGAGGATGTATCAGGACACATTATTGGTCTCTCTCTCTCTCTCTCTCTCGCTCTCTCTCTCTCTCTCTCTCTCTCTCTCTCTCTCTCTCTCTCTCTCTCTCTCTCTCGCTCTCTCTCTGTATTATTAATTTAATTATTTAAAATTATGATTACTATTTTACATTTCAAAACTGAACACATGGCACCAAGGCTGCATGGACACTGAATGTTGGCCAGCCTAATCAAACAAATGATGATTGTTTTATATAGGCTACTACTACTACTACTACTACTACTAATAATAATAATAATAATAATAATAATAATCCTAATAATAATAATGGTAACACTTTAGATTAGGAACTACATATTCACCATTAACTAGTTGCTAAGCACGCATATTGGCTCTGTATTAGTCATTATAAAGCACTTATTAATGAATTATTCTGCATGACCATATTCTACAACTACTAGGCCATTCACTTTAATATTAGAGTTTTCCCTCAATAACCTCCTAATTACTGCTTATTGGTAGTAAGTAAGGAAGGAAGTTGTTGTACATAAATTACGATCTTAGCAACTAGTTAATGGTGAATATGTGTTCCTAAAGTGTTACCATAATAATAATAATAATAATAATAATAACGAAAACATGGCTGCAAGATCTTTGTTCCGTCTAAGAAGATGACCATTAATGCATTCACTGGCCCGTCTCGATGCCAATAATAAGCAGTAATATCAGCAGTCCTTCATTGCCAGTGTGATGGCTGCTGCTGCCTCCAGCACCGCGGACAGCGAGCCTCCACCGACCCCAGCCTCCTGCTCCCTGAGCCGGGACCACCATACAGCCACGACAGAGAGGCTGGCTTGACACTTCCCGTGCCAGGGCATGGAGACACTATGCGTGATAAGAATGCTTTAACCCCCACGTTGTATAGCCGGACGTTTAACGCATCGTTGTCACGATCGGTATTAACGCATAGGCTTCATAGCGGTGGGAACATGGCGTCACTAAAAGTCTGGTGATTCGTGCTGTCACACTTTGCCATTTTGAGACATTTACAAACGAGGCTGTCTTAGTGAACATAGTAAGCGACGTCGACGTAAGACGCAAATTACAATTTCGTATTTGAAGCGGCGATATCACCGCCGAGGTGTCGGCGGTGATGTGGGCTCTGCTCAGACTATATCACATCTACAGACTATATCACATCTACAGACTATATCTACAGACTATATCACATCTACAGACTATATCACATCTACAGACTATATCACATCTACAGACTATATCTACAGACTATATCACATCTGAACGGTGACTTCCTCCATACTTAAATGCGGGTCTGGTCGGTGGTCACTTATCCTGAGTCCATATATACGAGTGCATGTGTGTAGTGTAGCCTGCTCACACACACACACACACACACACACACACGAGCCGCAGAGAGCCAAGTTATTATGACAGCCTCAAATACTACCACGGGTAAAGCTGAGCTGTGATGTGTAATACATCACATTACCGCCTACGCGTGTCCTTGATAATTACTACTACTGTAATTCGGTTAATATTTGCACAAGAAAGCTTGTCATGCAGTCCGAGCGGCGACCCGTGCATCATGTGCGGCTACACGGTCCAAATGATTGCAAGCCCCCCCCCCCATCCGTAATCCGCGTCTCATCTCCTCCATCCCATCCACCGAGCATCCTTCACCCTCTCCACGGTCACAATGTCAAACCCCAACAGGGGAAGTACGTCCACATCCGGCGGCCGCAGGTGACGCCATGGATATACCTTTTCTCTCGTCGGAGCCGTGGAGCTGTCTCCCCATCGTCGCCTAAATCTCGCCGGATCTCCCCCCCTCGTCCGTGTGTGTGTGTGTGTGTCAGAATGACGCGGGATGGAGGGCACAGGGCAGCCAGAGCATCCAGCATCCACTCCGCCTCCCTCCTCCACCACGCCAGCGCGCATGCGCCGAGTTTGACAGGTGATCATAATATATCAAGCGCGGAAATGGGAATTAAAGGGACAACATGATTTATTTCATCAGTCACGTGTTATTAGCTCGCGAAATCCCGGGATTCATCCTCGAGGAATTATTGCGTTTGTTTCATATTTTAAATGTCATAGTTATGCATATGAATGATGTCCCCAAGGCTATAATAGGCTATTGGGTAGGCCTTTGTGTTTGGCACGACGTTGTGAAGTAGTTGATGTCGTGATTCTTATGAAACAAATACTATTATGTGTGGGATGATGTCCCACACAGAACAACGTGGGTGGATTGTGAAATGAGCCATCAGAATAGTGGCAACGTGTGTTGGTGTGAAATTATGTAGGCCTAATGTCCATGGTATGTTCCTGCTTTACATTATATTATAATACATTAATATAATACCATATAAATGCAATCCTGTGTGAGTGTGTGTGTATCATTTAATTAGAATTAGTAGTAGTAGTATCATGCAATTCAATACGCATTGTCAACAGAGTGTTCTGCGTTGAATCAACACAACACCACTGTAGTATCTTCAACTATTTAGAGGGACCAATAGTGAAGGTCAATCATAGCATCATTCACTTTTAATGAGTATCTCTCCCTTCACAGTATAATCTAGTGCCCCCCCCCCCCCCCCCAGTCCTTCACCATGGCTACTCCAGATCTTGTATAGCCTCCATTCCTCGACTCGACCTCCACCACTGTACTTATCATGCAAACCCAGTCCTAAAGCAGGAGACTCACGAGGAGCTCTTGCTGGACTCTATGGAGAGATAGAGATTAGTACACATGTGAGTGTCTGCTCCAAACCCTTGGAAACAAAGCTGGTGGTGGTGCAGAGGGGGATAAGGCAGCCACAAGAGTCAGAAACAAATGGGCATGCCGACGCAAGTCATATTTCAGTCACTTTAGACGACTCGTCTGCAATGAGAGATAAATCGCCTGCAGTAGCTTATGAATCACTAGGGAAAAAACAATGTGCGCGCACACACAAGCATACACATGGACACACGCTCATCCACATAGATATACACGTGTGCACACATGAAATCTAATGTAGAGTGTGTGGATGCGGAGGCTCTACTACTCATGTATCTGTGTTTTTTTCCTGTGTGTGCGTGCATCCATGTTTTTGTGTGTCAGTGTATGAGCAAGTATCTGTGAATGTGCCTGTCTCTTCATGAATGTGTGTGTGTCCGCGTGATTGTAATTGTGTGTATGTGGGCGTGAATGCGTGTGTGCATGCGTGTGTGTGGGAGGGAGGTTATAAGCCGTGTGTAGGGGGAACTGCGTCACATGTGAACAGCAGGAGGCTGGGATCTCTCGGGAGAACACAACGTTCACATTCAACACACACACTAGAGGCGTCTGTCAATTAATGCAGCATGTACCATGTAGCACTTAGCATGTAGCATGTACAATTTAGTATGTACCATACACCATGTACGTACCATATACAATGTATTATGCACCATTTACCATCAATCCCAGTACAAAGCAACCAAAACCATCTCATAGAAAGCTTTACAAGCATATTCAATTGATACACACATGAACTACTGGCCTTTACTGTTCCCCTGCTTTCCTTGTGTATTATTATATGTATCTAATGTCAAATCATTTACTACATTGATGAATGACTGTGTGGTATATCTTATTATTTAGTGGTAATTTCAATATATTTTAGTTTTTTGTATTTCTCAAGCCACACAACATTGCGTAACCGCATGCAGCACAGCGTAACACAGTCACTGGCCCAGGTCCCGAGTCCAGTCGCTCTCCTTATTATTACTTTTTGAAATCCTTTCTCAGCATGTCTATTCAGGAAGCACACTTCCATCGCTTCCATGGACCGCTTCCATCCCGCTTCCTCCTACGCACACTGTGGGATTCCACCGGTCCAGACGGAGACCCGCGCACGCCAAGTAGATCCAGCGGTATCTCAAAGACAATTTCAGTTACGCCCCCACAATGTAACGTTCAGTTACACACCTCTGTGGGGAGGTTAGGGTATAGGGTAGGGGTGGAGGTTAAGGTTAGGGTAGAGGGGGAGGGTAGTTTAGGGTAGAGGAGAAGGGGGAGGTTAAGGTAGAGGGGAAGGGGGAGGGGGAGGTTATTGTTAGGGTAGATGGGAGGGGGGAGGTTGGAGGTAGAGAGCAAGGGGGAGGTGAGGGTAGAGAGGAGGGAGGGGGTTAAGGTAAAGAGGAAGGGAGAGGTTAAGCCAGAGGTTAAAGTTAGGGTAGAGTAGCAGCTATCATAAGAACTGAGAAATAAATACAAGTGGAGTTAAACATACAGCAAGCTGTTGCTTGCGTAAGAAAAGCCTCACTATTGTACATAGTGCAGTGATGTTTGACTTTTATATCAGGAATAGCACCACTTTTATTTCCCATTTAATATCACAACACAATATTTAATACCTTTCCAGTGGTTTGTGTGTGTGTTTATGTATGTGTGTGTGTGTGTGTGTGTGTGTGTGTGTGTGTGTGTGTGTGTGTGTGTGTGTGTGTGTGTGTGTGTGTGTGTGTGTGTGTGTGTGTGTGTGATAGGGTGAGTGAGTAAGCAGTTGAAAACAGCTGCATGTGTCTGTTGTAGGTCATAGAGCATAAACCTAAACAACTCTTGTAAATATATATGCACATGCAATCATTGCACTATGGTGCAATGATTGCACCATAGTATATCTATACAAATCAAGATTCACTCCTTCAATCAATATACCTGGCTCTGAATGCCATTTAGCTAGCCTGTCTTTAGCTTACGGACTGCCCTGCTGTGGGTTTTGTGACATTGGCACAGAACCACTGGCGCTCACTCAAGCAAGCCCAATCCGAGACATTACATTTATACACTACATTTGTATTCTTCTCAGCACACCGGTCTAGCCTGCCTGTCTAAGTTCCTTCATATCTCTCGTTCTCTCCGGCACTCTCTGGTTCTTTCTCTCTCGTGCTCACACACAGACACACACACACACACGCACACAGCCACAGACACATGCACAAGCACATGCACACACACACAAGTGCAACTGCTCCACAACAGAGCTCGGCAGTAGTACTTATCTCACTCGTTTTAATTAAGCTGGGGCGTGGGCGAATACGAATAGCTGAGGGCTGGTGTCTCAACCAGCCACTGTTTCTCATGGATGACACAGCAAACGTTAAACAACATGTTATCCAGTACCAAGTGGCAACCGTCTCAAATATATGCAAAAAAACAACACAAAAACCTACTTCTGGCGCTGGGCCTTGAGGAAGGCGAAGCAATCCTTTCCAGGCATGGCTGGTGCTGAGGAAGAGTGTGGTGAGGAAGAGCGGGGTGGAGAGGAGACCTGCATGAAGGTGTGTAAATGTCCTGCACTGGGTCTCCAGGTATCTATGTGTGTTTGTGTGTGTTGTCTCAGTGTGTTCATTAGGGTCACCGTGTAATCTATACAGTAACCCGATCACAGACACTTTGCCAGCGTCATTAAATTTACATATCTAACCCAGGGGAGGGGAAAATATGGACCAACAGTGCTTTACTGGTGCAGGTGAAGCCAGCTCGTGGCAGAAGAGCAACGGTAGTATGATAGTGTGACGTATAATACAACAGACGATGGCAGGCACAATATCATGTATTGAAATGATAGTGATACGAGCATATTTATGGTACATATGTAATTATATGATATGATTTATATGACTGCGTAGTTGTATATGGACTGGCGCTGCTGTGGAATATAGATTCCACACTGAGATCAATAATCCATCTTGGGAGCTCTCCACGTGGAGTTACACACACACACACACACACACACACATGCACACGCACACGCACACACAGGAATCCCCACACTGGGATATGCTCCAGCCCTTTGCAAACCACACCAGAATAAGTACATTAAGGAAATGGAAATATGGATAATGAATTGATTCATGTTCTGCTGTGTGTGTCAGCAAGTGCACACAACAGTAAACACAAGTGTAAACAAACTATACGTACCAATGTCTGCTTGGTGTTAAACTGTGTTTGCGCTCTCTCTCTCTCTCTCTCTCTCTCTCTCTGTAATACAGTAACCTTCCCCTCCCACACTAAACCCTGTCTGTCTCTCTGAGTGACGAGTGACCACTGCTATCTGCCACACTAAAAATACTCTTAAAGGAACAGCGTCCCAAGCTAAGACCTTAGCCCGACCTCGACCCTTCAATTTCAACACCATGTCCCTTATCTTCACTTCCTTTTTTTTCCCTTATCGCCCTGCTTTCTCCACCTCTTTCTCCACCCCCCCCCCCCCCCCCCTTCCATCCTTCCATGGGAAAAGTATAATGCGGTTCAACGGCCCCTGATCCTCCTTTAAATCAACAGCTGGCAGGAAATCAGTGGCCGGGGCAATCCAAGACAGCCAGAGTGATAGCAGAGAAGAGGGGAAGGAGATGGGGAGTGGAGGAGAAATGATGGGAGGAGAGGAAGGAGATGAGGATGGAGGAGAGGAGAGAGGGGGAGAACAGAGGAGAGGGGATGGGGAGAGGGCAGGAGAGAAAAAGAGAAGATTTGAGAGGAGTGGAGACTAGAATAGAGGAGAGGAGAGGAAAGAGAAGAGAAGGGAAGGATAGCTAAAATGGTTGTGTGCATAGTGATCATAATAGAATAGGAAGGAAGGAAGCCCTGTGGTTGTAGCAGCAGTGGCACACGCCTCAGGTTAGACTGACTCATGCTTGGAAACACACGGGTCTCAGGTTGACGGATGAAGGTTGTGTCTCATACATATGAAGGGAACTCCCTCATCCGTGGTCAAACAGGACTAGCCTACTGGTTGGAACATGCATGCTTCAACACTACACAACACTGAACCTCACTCAATTAAATGGTTACTAGGCCTCCTCTAATTCAAAGTGACAGTTTAAAGTGTATTACACTCATCATTGTGCAGCTTTAAGGCTTTTCGGCTTATTGTTAATGTGAGCTTAGTTGAAGCTTAGTGTTAATGAGTTTAAGCTTAGTATATGAGTTTAGTTTAGGCTTTGTGCTGATGTGAGTTTAGCTTAATGTTGATATGAGTTTAGACTTAGTATTGATGCTGTTTAGTTTACACACACACAAAGGTGTGTTTAGGCTTAGTGTTAAGGTAACTTTATGTTAATGTCAGTTGAGGCACAGTGCTGGGGTGAGTCTAGACTGCGAGCTGTATATTATTAAGGAGATGTAAAAGAGCTGGGAGATAGAGGCTACCTGAGGACGCATGGCTCTCTAGTGTACCGTGTCAGTGGTCATTTTCACTCAGTCAACCCCAGTGGAACCCTTGTTTTATCTTTTATTGAGGATAAATCAAGGCTGTTCCCCTTAGTGAGTTGCCAATGTGACGTGGTATAGTGTAACACCAGTCTACCATGACTGATTGTCCATAAAGAAATATTTACAATTAGAAATACTGTGTGTTTGCCCAGCTGAGATATTTTTTTATATTTCATTCCAACCAGGAATAGGTTTCACATTCCTGGTTGAAAATCAATGTTGCCAATTTCCCCAGCTTATTTAGAATTATTTTAAAGTGAAAATAAAATGAACTAATTGCAAAATAACAACAAATTTAACTCAGCTCACATGAATGTGTACAATTTGTACAATTAAGATGAATTATATATTTTTTATAGTATGCAACTAGTACATAAAATGACAATCAAATAGAAAGCATAAACAAATTAGTTGAAACATTGACCTTGACGTGTGTTTGTGTGTGCGTGTGTGTGTGCCAGTTATTCTGTAAGACGCTAACCATTGGAGAATAGAGGCATCAATTTCTGGTGTGTGTTTCATGTGCCACTCCAACATCACCTTCACTAGAACCTGCTCTGCATTAGGGGGCGGAATACAATGCAAACCACTACTGCTGCTGCATGCGTGTGCATGCGAGTGTGTATGTGCGTGCAAGTGTGTGTGTGGCCACGTACATTCAAGTGTGTGTGAGCGCATACGTGCACACATTTTATGCGAGCCTGCGCAGGGAGAGGATCCATTCTCTCATTAAATATTCAGCAGCAACCACTAGCTCGCAGCTACCTGCTGCTATGTTTCCCGTGCATTTCACCAGCCTTCTTATTTTTCCAATAATCAAGCTGCTAAAAAATAATTTACTCTCCTCCACAAAACCACTCTACTGGCTGCTATCAGGATTATGCTCAGGATACTAGTGCTGGTAGCTTTTCTAGTTTCCCAGAGAAACATCAATGTGTTTATTATTTAGAAAAGCACCTCAAGCAAATATGTGCTCCTGTTGTGGACCAATAGGATGCCATGTGGTTTTGTGACCTCACACATGTAACAGGATCTTCTCTTGAGTTTAGTGTGGAGGTCTCACACATTATGATACACATGCTGCAAAACCTTGCTATTCCTTATATTAGCATATTACTCAATAATAGCTTAACTCTAGTGAGCCTCTTCAGGTATTGATTTTGTTGATTTAGGTTTTTGTAATTTGATACTGGATTCATGTATCAGGTGGCAAGAAAGATGATATACGACTTTGAGATTAATATTCTGTTAAACAACAAGTTATTCTATAATGTATTAATAATGAATGACTGAAGCATCTAGTACTGTAGTATGTGTTACCTAGTATTGAGTATTGTAGTACCTCGTTTTGAGTAGTGTAGACTGTTGTTATGTTTGTACACTTAACAAACTAACAAGAAACCATGCAGGAGAGTATAGCTCATGAACTCTTTACTGATTCTTTCAGTTATCACAGGTTCATTCAATGCATCAATACGCGGTTCCGTAGTAACATAGTGCCGCATTACTACACATAAAATAGTTAGCTGCACCACCAAGACGCTGGCTAGGATCTGGTGGGAGGTTATAATTAGTGCCACGGGGCCATCGCACCGAGCACTATTGTTATACTGTGGATTTTTTCTTATTCCTCTTCCGGACACATTTTCGATTCGCTACTAGTCCTACAACTCTTCGAGTTGTAGGACAAATGATATATCAAAATGTGCGTCTTCATCGGGATCGGTGTGCTATTGAATTTCTTAAAATAATACGAATTTTTCGCGACGTAAGTCGCGAAAAACAGTGGAAAAAGTCCCATAGAGAATGAATGGGAGGAGGTAAAAAAACGAAGACTTTTCGTACTGCCTACTGCTGTCTGCTGCTCCGGCATACTTTCACCTAGAAACTCAATTTAACCTTTAAACAGTAGACACAAGTCTTGTGTATTTGGTGTACTATTCCACGTTTTGATACGTCATATCGTTTTTAATCAATCACTGATCAATGACCATGATCATTTTGGGAGAAATTATGAGATTATAATGGGTGTGTATTGCGAGGAATGTTCGCGTCAGAGTGCAGGTTAGAGTGGGAGAGAGCCCAAAATTAATCCAGATTTTTTCTCTTTCCACGCTGCTCCTGGCCACAGTTTACACTTTACACACATGATTTTTTCCAAATTTGTAGGCATACTTGTTCTGTCTCTCACAATGTGCTCAAAAAATCAGAGACTTACAGAATTTGAATTAGCAGCCTCTAAGTGCGGCCAGTCTGTCTCTTCTCCTCATTAACTCCAATACAAATAATTTCTGAGAGAAGCAGAACGGACCCCTGTTTTAAACTTGCAAGTGTGTCCACAATATTTACTGTAGAAACACTGTAGAAACACCAAATCGTTCAGGAAGTCCTTACAGTGATGATGGTCTTGTTTTTTTTCTGATACGTGCTACCGTTTTGTCAGAATAAGCCCAAATGTGAGACCAGTGCAGAGGCAGAAAAGCGCTATTTTTCTCAACGGTTCTTTCAGCCTCAGCCTGGGGGCTATCGCGCGCAGGTGTGTGCGCGTGATCTAATTACGGTTGGTTAGTCAGTTTAACTGGCGAGGCTGTTGTCAGGCAAACTCTACAGATATCCGTCGTCTGATTGGACAAGAGGACTCCTATTGGTCACCGCCGATCTGCTCTTCCGCGTTGATCACGGTACACAGGAAAACATTGCTTTATGATGGCGGCGGTACACGGGCACTGCTTCTGGTAAGATTCTCCGTTTTGAATCTCAAATACAAGTCCACGGTGGTGTGTTAAAACCCACGCGCGGGCACACAGACACACACACGCACACGACTCTTTAAAGTGAACGAACTGACCTCGTTCGCCACTCTCGTTCGCGTCGTTCGTCTCGTTCGCTGAGTCTCTCTGACGCGCTGATTCGCGGCGCCGCTGATTCGCGAGTCGTTCGCTGACTGATTGACTCGAGGACTGAGACGTCACTCACGACTCGTCATCACGAGAGCCAGCCAATGTATGTTGTTTGTCTGTCTGTGAGTCTAGGACGCTTTCGAATGGTTGACACATTAACAATACCACTTTCACATTTGAATATTGCCTTTTACATTTACATATCAGTGAAATGGTAAATACATGCTGTCTTTGTATTTTCTGTGTCATGCCAGATTAATAAAATATTTGAATGTCTCGTCAATCTGTCTCGTTCTTTCATGCTTCCTTCTCACGCACGCGACCCGGCCGGGACCCCCACCTTGGTGGATCTTGGTCTTGAGTGGGGGTGGCCAATGGCCATCTTCACAATAGTAAATAAAATATGCCCAGAATAAACACAACTGTACATCATTAACTTTAAAACTCATCATTGCTAAATCAAGTCTATTATCTTGCTGATATACATCCAATAATCTACTACGCCCCCCCCCCCCACACACACACACACACACACACACACACACACACACACATCCCGCTGCGTTTGGTTTGTCTAACTTTACCTTGAATTGGGGGAATGGGGCATTTTGATCCTGACATGTCATTATGCATACATTAAATAAATCTGTTGAACTCAAATTAAATACATATGTTAACATATTCAACCAGACAGACACAATGTTGTATTTGCTATTAACACATTTATTAACACCATCATTTGCACCATTGCACGATTGTGAATCGTGATTTCGTGATTAGTTAGTAAATGAGAAGAACGAGGGAGTCCGAGACCGACTCAGCTGCATTCGTGATTCGTTTGAATGTTGTGAACGAGGAGGAGCCGAGTCTGACCGACTCGGCTGGCATTCGCCGTTCGCGAATGACAGCCGAGTCGTTCGCGATTCGCGAATTGAGAACGAGGGAGGAGCTAAGTGAACGACTGAACGACTGAACGAGTCAGTGAATGATTCAGCGCTACCGGAAACACGAACGAACGAACGACTCTCTGTGGCGAACTGAACAACGCGAACTGATTCGCGCAAACGACTCATGAAATCCATCACTAATGCGCTGCCTGGGGGTTTCTGACCTCCCCCGGATGTGTTGCCCGGTAGTAACCGGGCAGGCGTGGCCTCTATGACGCATAATGGCTAGCGTTGAGCGCCCGCCCCCAGTGTATTATGTATGCCGCCACCTAGTGTTGAGGTGCAGTTAATACAACTTGTATATTTATTTCTACTCCTTTGTGGCTATGTGTAGATATTACAGCCTGCTGATACATATGTTATTATTTATTCGCAACAGAAGTAATACTCTTTGGATGAGACTGAAGCTCTCCGTTTAATGGCGCATAATCACTCCTCGCTAGAACAACATTACCTCCTCACCGGAACCACACACACGTCGCCAATCACCATGGCAACTCCATAAACAAATCCACTGGAGTGTTACATTACTACGTTTTGAATCTCAAATAGACCATTGGTTTATACACTTTTACACCAGTTAGCAAATATGCTACAGGTCCACAGTGGTGTGTTAAAACCCGCCACACACACGCACACACACACACAGTTTTTTTTTTCAATGTCCGCGCAGTATATGACTCGGCTGAAAAAAAAACGGGAGGACACGCTGTATTTATCAAATTGATTGGGTCTTATTAGTCATATATACCTTTTGTCATTTAATCCTTCTTGTGTGGGTACTCCTTTCCAATTGCCATGCCTTGCTACGCGACGGATAATGCGCTCTGTAGCGCTCCAATCAGTGGCGGTTGTAGGGTGGGGGCCAGCGGGGGCCAGTGCCCCCGGAACTCTGAGTCCGGACCCCAGAGTTATTAAAATACAATTAATCGGTATTTTAATGAATTAATAACACATTTAAGTATGTAATTCCAATTTTAATTAATTAATGGCACATTTAAGTCATTATTTAATGGTGTATTTATTTATTTTTGGCACTTTTAGTCCTCCATAAAACTGTACTGTATCTTGATTACTTGACTTGATTCATGTTGGGGTGTGTGTGTGTGTGTGTGTGTGTGTGTGTGTGTGTGTGTGTGTGTGTGTGCAGACAACATGGAAGATCATTACTGCCCTCTCGCTTAACTCTACTCTGCCTGCAACCCTTTTCATCATTTTTTTTGTAACTTTGTTTCCCACATAATGAGGTTGAAAGGGCATAGGTTACTGTATGAATAAGTACTTCAAAAAGGAACTGTAAGGGTTCCGAGCCGACCACAAGAGACCGTTGTGCGGGAAGCGGGTTTTTATTCTCTTCCAGAAGTTCCAACATAACATAACCCCTCTTGGGGTATAAAACACAAAATGAAAAAGGCCGATCCGGGTCAGGACTGCTCGTCCTCCGCTCCTCGACCGTGCAAACACAATGTTCATGCAACTCCCGTTCCCGCTTAGGACTACTCGTCCTCCGCTCCTCGATCGTGCACAAAACACAACTCCTCTCCCTACTGGAACACAAAGCAGACACATAAGTACACTTCCCTGATTGGACCTGATCGCCGGCACCTGCCCGCAACCAGGTCCACTCCCCCCAGCTGATCCGGCGCGCTCCCAACCGTCCTCTGCCTCCCCCTGCAGGTCAAACGTCGCACGTCCCCCCCCACATACCCCCACCGCCCGACACAGGACCGGGGCCACCTCCGGCCGCCAACTTACTCCCCCCCCCCGGGACGGGAGAGGAAGTCCGCCACGGCCATCTGCGACCCAGGCCTGTGCACGACCCGAAAGTTGAAGGGCTGCAACGCGAGATACCACCGGGTGATCCTCGCGTTGACATCCTTCATACGGTGGAGCCACTGGAGGGGGGCGTGGTCGGAGTAGAGGGTGAACGCGCGCCCCAGCAGGTAGTAGCGGAGGGCGCCGACCGCCCATCGGATGGCTAGGCACTCCTTCTCCACGGTGCTGTACCGACCCTCCCGGTCCGAGAGCTTCCTGCTCAGGTACAGCACCGGCCTGGTCGACCCCCTCCACCTGCTGGGTCAGGACTGCACCCAACCCCCTATCCGACGCGTCTGTCTGCAGGGAAAACGGGAGATCAAAGTTAGGAGCACACAGGACCGACTTTCCACAGAGGGCTGTTTTAATAGCCTCAAACGACACCTGACATGGCTCCGACCACTGAACTGTATCTGGGGCCCTCTTCCGGGTGAGGTCGGTTAAGGGGCTGGCCAGGTCCGAGAAGTGTGGTACGAACTGTCTATAGTAACCTGCCAGCCCCAAGAACCGTCTCACCTCTTTTTTTGTCCTGGGCCGAGGGGAGGCGTCGACCGCTGCGGTCTTCGTGACCTGCGGTCGGACCTTCCCCTCCCCCAGGTGGAACCCCAGATACTGGATCTCCCTCCGCCCGATCACGCACTTCGCCGGGTTGGCCGTGAGCCCCGCCCGTCTCAGCGACTGAAGAACAGCCGCCACCTGCCGCATATGCTGCTCCCACGTTCTACTATAGACGACGATGTCGTCAATGTAGGCAGCAGCATATGCGGCGTGGGGCCGCAACACCCGGTCCATCAGCCGCTGAAACGTGGCCGGGGCCCCGAACAACCCGAACGGAAGCACCTTAAACTGATACAGACCGAGCGGAGTGGAGAAGGCTGTTTTTTCCCGGGCTGCTGGCGATAGCGGAATCTGCCAGTAGCCCTTCGTGCAGTCCAGCGTTGTATAAAAGGTGGCCATGCCAAGCCGGTCCACAAGCTCGTCGATCCGAGGCATTGGGTAGGCGTCAAACTTGGAAACCGCATTCACCCTCCGGTAGTCTACACAGAACCGGACAGATCCGTCCGGCTTCCCCACCAGCACGACGGGGCTGCACCAGTCACTGTGTGACTCCTCAACCACGCCCAACTCCAACATGGTTCTTAATTCGCGCCGCACCACATCTTGTTTGTGGACGGGCAGCCTATAGGGGCGTGTCCGCACCGTTAACCCGGGCTGCGTCTCGATGTTGTGAGTAATTAGCGAGGTGCGACCGGGCAGGGGCGAAAAGACCTCGGTGAACCGGAGTTGAAGGTCGGCCACGTCCCGCGCCTGACCCCCTGAAAGACCCTCGCCCTGACCGACCGGAGGGGTGGCGCCTGGGCTGGGGACGTCCGGCCCGAGCTCCTCTCTCTCCGGTACCATCGATGCAAAGGCTACAGGGGCCACATCGTTCCACCTCTTTAAGAGGTTGATGTGGTAGACCTGTTTGCTTTCGCCCCTGTCCGAGCGCTCTACCTCGTAATCCACGTCCCCGACCCGCCGTGTGACCACAAAGGGCCCTTGCCACTTTGCGAGTAATTTGGTGCTAGAGGTGGGCAACAGCACAAGGACCTTATCCCCAGGGGTGAAATCGCGCAATCTAGTCCCTCTGTCATACAGGCGTCTCTGACTCTCCTGGGCTCGGTGCAAGTGCTCACGTGACAATACCCCTAGTGAGTGAAGCTTTGCACGCAAGTCCATGACGTACTGGATTTCGTTTTTGCTGTCACTAGACCCTTCCTCCCAGTTTTCTTTAATGAGGTCCAGGACGCCCCTGGGCTTCCGCCCATAGAGCAACTCGAATGGGGAAAACCCCGTGGAAGCCTGGGGCACTTCCCGCACTGCAAACAACAGAGGGTCTAGCCATTGATGCCAATTCCGAGCATCCTCGTGTACAAATTTACGGATCATGGACTTTAACGTCCGGTTAAACCTTTCAACAATCCGTAAAGTTCCCTAATCGTGCGTGACATGAAATTGGTGCCCTGGTCAGTGAGAATCTCCTTTGGGATTCCCACCCGCGATATGACGTGAAACAACGCCTGCGCAACACTCTTCGCAGAGATGTTGCGCAACGGAATTGCTTCCGGGTATCGGGTTGCGTAGTCGATCAGGACTAACACAAATCGATACCCGTGTGCAGAACGTTCTAATGGCCCGATAATGTCCATGCCGACCCGATCAAAAGGGGCTTCCACCAGGGGAAGGGGCCGTAAGGGAGCCCTGGGGATGGCCGGGGGATTCACCAATTGGCACTCGGGGCAGGATGCACACCACCTGCGCACCTCCGCCCGAATCCCCGGCCAATAGAACCGGGCCATTATCCGGTTAAGTGTTTTCTCATATCCTAAATGGCCCGCCATGGGATTATAATGCGCCGCCTGGAAAACCATTTCCCGACGGCTCCTGGGTACCAGCAACTGGGTGATCACCTCTTCACTCTGGGTGTCACGACTCACCCGATAAAGTCTGTCCCTAATCACCACAAAGTGTGGGTAAGTCAGTGCTGCATCTGGCCGGACCTTACTCCCATCAATAGCTATCACCTGGTCGTAGGCTGAGCTTAGGGTGGCGTCACGAGACTGTTCGAGGGGGAAATCCTCCACCGGTGGGAACGTTGGCGCTGGGACCTCGGGTTGAGGTTCCCCCGCCTCCCCCGATCCCTGAACAGCGTCGGTCGCCCCCGCCTCGGCGCAGAATACCGCACATGACTTACATGTCCCTACCGGTCGTGTCCGCACCCCCACAGTCCCCCTAACTGCCTGCGGAAACCCTCCCCAATCCAACCCAAGAATCAAGGGGTGCGCGAGGCTCGAACTAACCGCCGCCTTAACACTATGCTTTTCCCCCCCCCAACGAATTTCGATAGGGACCAAAGGATACTCGTGCACATCCCCGTGTATACATCTCACCAACACGCTTGACGCCTCCACCAATGCCTCGGATCGCACCAGACGCTGGTGGATCATGGTCTGCATGCAGCCCGAGTCCAACAGCGCCTGGTGCGTACCCCGCTGTATCCTCACCGGGATACGGTACGCCTCACCGGGACCGTGGGGAGGAGACGGGGCACCGGTGACGCGGACGACCTGGCCCACCTCCATCATGGGGCACTCCCGCCGGAAGTGGCCAGGCCGCCCGCACCGCCAGCAACCTTCCCCTGCCGTTTGAGTGCCCGTCTGTGGAGTGGGGGGGGGAAGTGACTCATGTGCCCGCTCCGGACCGCTCCCCCCCCATCTCGCCCTTGGTGTCGGTGTCGGTCGGTCCCGCCGTGGGGCCGCCCCCCCCGTCCGTGTGCCCGCCACTGGCGGTCGCTGACTTGATCCTGGGGGCGGCAGGTGGCTCTCCGCCAGGGTGACCGCAGTGGCAAGGCTCTCGGGCCGGTGGTAGCGGACCCAGGCGGCTGTCCTCGCCGGCAGCCCCTCGATGAATTGTTCGAGGACCACCTGGTCCACCACTTCCTCCGCCGTGTTCTGGTCTGGGACCAGCCATCTCCTGGCCTGGTCCCGTATTTGTTGGGCATAGACGAAGGGCCGGTCCCCCTCGCCGAATGCCAGCGCCCGGAACCGCCGCCGGTGTTCCTCCGGGTACAGGCCCAGGCGGTCCCGGATGGCTTTCGTGATGGCCTCATAGTCCCGCTGGGCCCCACCTGGCAGACTGTGGGCGGCCCGCTGCGCCTCTCCGGTCAGGAGAGGTAGGAGACGGTGTGCCCACTCCTGGTGAGGCCACCCCGAGACCTCGGCCACCCTCTGGAAGGTCTCCAGAAAGGCCTCGGCGTCGTCTGCCTCCCCCATCTTCGGGATGTGGATCTGGGGGTTGGCCGGTCGGGGTCCCTCGCCGCCTCCCCCGGGTTTGATGAGCTCCCGGAGCATGGTCCGGTCCTCGGCCAGAGACTGGGCCAGCTCCGAGAGCACCTCGTTCTGGGCGAGGTGCAGCTGGCTCTGCCTCTCCGACATCTGGGCCAGGTGTCCCAGTATATTCCCCAACGGGGATTGGTCCATGGTCGCCTGCTCGACCCACGTTGGGCGTCACTGTAAGGGTTCCGAGCCGACCACAAGAGACCGTTGTGCGGGAAGCGGGTTTTTATTCTCTTCCAGAAGTTCCAACATAACATAACCCCTCTTGGGGTATAAAACACAAAATGAAAAAGGCCGATCCGGGTCAGGACTGCTCGTCCTCCGCTCCTCGACCGTGCAAACACAATGTTCATGCAACTCCCGTTCCCGCTTAGGACTACTCGTCCTCCGCTCCTCGATCGTGCACAAAACACAACTCCTCTCCCTACTGGAACACAAAGCAGACACATAAGTACACTTCCCTGATTGGACCTGATCGCCGGCACCTGCCCGCAACCAGGTCCACTCCCCCCAGCTGATCCGGCGCGCTCCCAACCGTCCTCTGCCTCCCCCTGCAGGTCAAACGTTGCACGTCCCCCCCCACAGGAACGTTTGTTGTAGGTGTGCTCCTTGTATATAATATCATAATGTCACTACATATTACATAATGTACACACTCGGGCAGTAGCCCCCGTGGCACTTTCAAAATTTCCCCCGAGGGAATTTTCTAGTTGACATTACAATGCACATGACATTGTTACATTTCTACATGACATAGAAAAAAGAGGTTTCCATGGAGACCACCATCGCCTGACTTGAACCGGGTCTCCGGGCCTGATAACCAACAGCTCTCTCGCATGTTCCACTGAGACGCCAGCTATGCCTGGTCAAAGGTTATAATTTACATTTCAATTCACATGAAATTGTTACATTTTTACATGACATACGAAATAAGAGGTTTCCATGGACTTGAACCGAATCTCCAGCCGATTAATTCCCTGGCCAATTAATTCGGTCCGTTTCCTTAGTCACACAGGCAGCACCTTGCTCCGTGTCCTGGTTGGTACAGGAAGTGATGTCATCGACGGGGTTGTGGCTTGCAGAGAGGCAGTGGCTAGCAGTGGGGGAGAGAGGGGTGTCTGATCTCGTCTTGCCAATGATAGAACAGGTAGGCTCCATTGGTCTGGAGAGAGAGAATGCCTGTACAATACTACAACACAATAAATTACACTTTAGCTGAGCACCACTCAAGCAACCAACACTATGTTTTAGATCTAGGGCCAATGAGTGGCCCTAGATCTTGCTGGGCCCCTGGACTCAAGTAACCTTGTTCCTAGTCATTCTCATTTCATGACAGAGAGACCCATTAAAGTGTCCCTGTCATATCAAGTGTCTCATGACCAGTGGCGGCTGGTGAATTTTATTTTAGGGGGGGGCTGAAAGTTTGTAAACCAAACCCCTGTAGGGGGGTCTGGGGGCATCCTCCCCAAGAAGATTTTTTTGTGATTTTCACATACAAACGAAGCATTCTGGTGCATTCTGACAAAATAATAAAGACCAAATATAACATTTCCTTACGGGGCCGGGGAACTAAGCTTTAACTTAATTTATTTGCCTTGTAGAATTCAGCAACATTAAAAGTGCAAATACATCAATACTAATTGGGAATCATACACAAGTTAACATTCTCTCTCTGTTTGTGTCTGTATGTGTGTTTGAGAGAGAGAGAGAGAGAGAGAGAGAGAGAGAGAGAGAGAGAGAGAGAGAGAGAGAGAGAGAGAGAGAGAGAATGTGATTCTAAAATGGGTGAGTGTGTTACGGCCAAACTATTGTGTTGGTAACTTAACTCATAAATCTATCTAGTCAAGTATGCATTTAGACAAATACGATAAAATATCAATATAATATGTGCAACCTTTTATGTGTGGTTGTTCAAGACACACTGAAGGCATGATGCCACCATAGGTTTGCAGAGAACTATATACAATATGTACACTTGAAAGGGGTGGGGTGGTGGTGTGGGGTTGTGAGGGCCGCTGTTACCCAGTGTCCATCCTCTCGGGAAGGGGGGGTTGGGGACAGAGAGAGAGAGAGAGAGAGACTACATTACTTGTACTGAAACTTTGCTCGTCTCTCTTTCAGTGCAGCAAAGCGGTCAATGACTTTCTCATTGAAATCACGCATGTTGAGGACTAGTTCCCTCTCCATGGAGAGCATGGCCAGTGCATTCAGACGTTCCTGGCCCATTGAATTTCGCAGGAATGTCTTAATTCTATTCAAAGTTGAGAAACATCTCTCAGCTTCAGCTGTCATATGAGTAGTTATGAGCAGTGGTGTAGTGGTCCCTGGAGAAGTGGGTATACTCTAAATGTTTGCCCTTTTTTAACGCAGCCCAGAAAAACGCCTGTTTTAGAAACAGTGACATGTGAGACTACTCTATTTAGTTTACCCAAAAATCCGGCAGTAGTATTTGCTCATTGTCACACAATTTCTGCTGCTTGATCTCAGGGAGGAAGGATTATGAAATTACTAAACCAATACTGGCCCACAGACTAGTGAGAGACAACTATGCATTTTGAGTGAACTATTCCTTATTCCTGGAATAACCTATTCTCTCACTTGGCAAGTCAGTAATTTCTTTTGTAAACTGTGTCTTTGAACAGATGATTTGCAACACATGGGCCAGAGTGTACCACTATTATAAAATTAACATGACTTGATCAGGAGCAGTTTGTAGGTATTAATGGTCACACAGGCAGCCTGCATGAATGTAAAATATAGATGAGGCAAACATGGTGTTTCAGTAATTTCTTGAACATTTATTTAAATAAAATACTTCAGATCTGAATTTGACAATGCATCCTTGTTCATATTTCATCTTAACTTTAAAAAAAACCGCACATCATTCTCTTCCACATCAATCATCTCGTTAGATATATATATAATATCAATATATATATAAATAAATATCATATGATGATTGAACATCATCATTCAAATTATTCAACAAAACATGTAACAAAACAACAATGAAATTTTAGTTTGGATAGCTCGATCATCTTACCGGATTATTATTATTATAAATCCTAAATGCAAATCATTTAAAGTAAACTTGTAAAAGTAAATTTGTCTTTAGCAATATTTACCTCGGCATGACCCGCCCTTCTCTCCCTCCGATTGGCTCATTCGTCGTCATGCCTACAGTTAACCAATCTAATCAGTAAAGGCAGCGAGTACCGGATTTCCACCGGGGACGTGAGCGTCATGTTACGGCTGCGTCCTCTTACCTGCGGCAATTTCCACCGGACGCGTTACGGCAGCGTAGCACTGCGAGGCGGCTGGTTTCGCGGGATCACAACTACAAGACCACGCGAGAATCAGGAGACCACGCGATAATTTGTAGATGTCAATATAGAACAAATAAAAGGTTACTTTGCCTTTCCGAAGTTGACTTGCAGTTGCTTTGTCTGTCAGAAGTTGATTTGCTGTTGATTTGGTCATTTTTCCTAGATTTGTGTGCTTCTACCATGAGTTGGTAGGCTATAGGCCTATAGTAAATGTTTACTTTTTTGTCTGGTTTAATTGTGTTTAGTGTTGTTTATTGTTGTTATGTCCTAATGTGTTGTGCTGTAGCCTATAGACAAAATCAGTTATAAACGACAACGATTTGTGGCCGTGTTCGATCGGGAGGGTGGTTTTATTTTGAAAATTGATGGATGCTCTATGGCTTTTACTATTTCACTTCCTGCCCGGTCGGTCTGCTCTTTTTAAATTGACGCGTTTCAGCAGCGGATCGCGTCAAAAATAGAACGCTGCGTAATACGCAGCGCGCCCGGTGGAAATGCTCTCACTGACTAGAGTGGCAGCGATCAGCAGCGGCGACGCGGATTTCCCTTTCGTAAACGGTCGTTGCCATCTGAAAGGGTCGATGCCATTCAACGTCGCTCCTGACGTCACGACGTAAGGTCGGTCCTGTTATTAGGAAAAAATGGCGGAACATAGCGGTGCTAATGACTGCAGGTGCAAAAAAAAAATCCATTAAAAAGCCGACAGGATGGAATACATTTTTCCAGGCAGTTGCGGTAAAATTTAGCATTATATTGTATTATTATATATCGAACAGCTAAGGGGATTTATTATACAGTACAAAGCACAGACTCGAGTGGCTTATTGCTTTTCTTAAACGGTTACTACGTTGATCTAGCAAGATTTCATTAAACAAAGGTACAGCAACGAAAAATGTAACGATATATTCATAGATAATCATTCTTCCGCCAAGAAATATATTCCCTCCATATGAATGGTTGCCATGTAACACCGTTTGCCATTGCTATGTTTAACAGTCCGATGTCATAAAAGAGCTTGGAAACGGGGGAAATGAAGCAGACATTGGACACGTTTGACGGACTGACGGACTTTACTTCGTAAAAACAATCTTCTGGTAGTGACGCAAGAACATAATTATCGTTAATAGTTGTTGTATTGTACGAATATTTTGTATTTATATCTTGAATTGCCGACTCTATAAGTTCTTTCATTCCGTTTGTGTCTGCCATCTTAGCCAGTCTTTGTGTCATCATAGTAACCATAGTTACCACGCTGTGATGTACGCGGTGTGTTTTGACGCAATACGTCATAGTGGCAACGACCCTTTCAGATGGCAACGACCGTAACCATTCATATGGAGGGAATATATTTCTTGGCGGAAGAATGATTATCTATGAATATATCGTTACATTTTTCGTTGCTGTACCTTTGTTTAATGAAATCTTGCTAGATCAACGTAGTAACCGTTTAAGAAAAGCAATAAGCCACTCGAGTCTGTGCTTTGTACTGTATAATAAATCCCCTTAGCTGTTCGATATATAATAATACAATATAATGCTAAATTTTACCGCAACTGCCTGGAAAAATGTATTCCATCCTGTCGGCTTTTTAATGGATTTTTGTTTTGCACCTGCAGAGTCATTAGCACCGCTATGTTCCGCCATTTTTTCCTAATAACAGGACCGACCTTACGTCGTGACGTCAGGAGCGACGTTGAATGGCATCGACCCTTTCAGATGGCAACGACCGTTTACGAAAGGGAAATCCGCAGCGGCGACCGCGACGCAGCCGTAACGCGACGCTCACGTCCCCGGTGGAAATGAGCCTGCCAATAAGAGGCAGAGTAGCGTGGGTCATGGCTTCACCATCCTAGGGAAAAAGTGGGCAATTTGGCTTGCAGATACTACTGAATGGTGCGCATCTGGGGGGATTTAGAAGTGGGTATACGCAATGCTGACTGAAAAATAAGTGGGTATACGCCGTATACCCGTGTATACCCTGGACTACACCAGTGGTTATGAGAATGTTCAACAAACTCAGTCTCAGAGAATGTCT